>CM060704.1:100702541-101127541 GCA_030686995.1 Artemisia argyi
CCATGAAACTGAGATGCAAATGTATAATAAGCTATTATAAACATAAGTAAACCAAGATGAACCAGAATTTAACACTACAACTGTAAATCACAAAATGATACAGGTTTATACTAAAAACTGAAGTTGAAACTTACAATGAGCCTTGTAATAGAAACTTAAGAGTGGAAATGTGTACTCTTATCCTAAGTGTCTCCCTGAGACTCTAAACCAGCTCCAAGCTCCATACTTCTCTTCTTCTTCTGTTTTATTATTATTTTTTTTTTTATTTTGAATTTTTGAGTATTTTTTCTAATATTTAAGCAAACCTGATTTTTTTTTTGTTTCCAGAGCTTATGAAAGGTTCATACTAGGCTAAACCAACTTGTGTGAACAATGAGAAAGAACTTTGAACAATGGTAAAACTAAAAGAAATTTTTCATGAAATTATGCTAAAACTGCAATTCCCAATAGAAACTAGAATTAGGTTTAAATTAAGATCAAATTATGCTTACAATGTAGATTACAACTGATTGAGCCTGAAAATTACAACTAAAAAGGAGAAAATTACATATGTCGACCTAAAATATGACTACTGCTACTCTACTACTACACTAGTTACTCCACTCTCTTCTTTTCTTCACTTTTTATAGTCCTGGAGTGTTGAATTGACTTTCCCACTCATTCTCAGCCATTGGATAGCCTCTATCAATCTCAACCGTTTAAACTTTGGTTTTGGCGCCAATTTGGTAGAAGCAGTTGGTGGGGTTTGGCGTGGATAATAAATGAGGAGGGGGGTTGGTGAGGTGTGGTTGAGTGTTTGGTGGGTGCATTAATGAGGTAGCATGGAGGGGGGGGGCATGAACCTGAAGATTAGGGGTGTTTAGGGGAGACGATGAATAGTGATACGGGGTTAGGGGTGTTGACTGGGGTCAACGAACCAGGGAATGGGTTAGGGAGGTGGGATTTTATCTTTGGGCCTGGGGCAGTGCTTGGTGGATCAGGCTTTGGCTTGTTTAGATTTTGGATTTGGTTATTTGGTTTGTTTGCTTATTTAGTAGAAAACCACAAGGACTAAATTTGTAAATTATAAAAACCAAGGGACTGAAAATGTAAAATTCCCAAAGTTCTCATAAGTACCAAAATTACCAATCACCAATATTTCCAAAACTATTTTTGCTATTTTCATTTTTCAAATATTTCCCGGGGACTAAATATGTCAATTTTCAAAATCCGGGGACTGAACTTGCAATTTTCACCAATCTTTCACCCAGGGACTAAAAGTGATTTTTATGAATTCCCAAGGACCAAAATTGAGTTTTCATTCAAAATTACCCCACCAGGGACTGAATCTGACAATTTCTGAAACTCCAGGGACTTAAACTGTAAATTTCCAAAACTTTCCAATTTTTCACCAAAGGACTAAATATGACATTTTATGATTTCAAAATGACCTTTGGTGATAATTTTCTATATTTTGAATATCCAGGGACTAGATTTGTAATTTTGAGGGACTGAAACTGCCAATTTTGCAAACTTTGTACGTTTTTCATCTGTTTTTACTCATTTTGCATCTAAAACATATAAAACACAATTTTGGAATATTTTCAGTATTTTGATGCATTACTGAGTGTTTTTGTATGTTTTGCAGTTCATATTAGACCAAAAATGATGAGTGTTTGAGCACTCATCAATCCCCCACACTAAACTATTGCTAGTCCCTAGCAATACTGTTTTGAAAACTTGATGGATTTGAAAAACTCTTTACCAAAAGCCATCACTTCTGGAGTAGCCAGGTGTAAGAACTGTGGCACACCTGATAACCGTGTGATTTTGAGCAAACCACCAGCTTTCAACGGATTTGAGTAGTCTTTACCAAAAGCCGTTTGCTTCTGGACTAGCCAGCTCTTGATGGAATAGTCAACATCTTGGTGAGCTGATTACCAATTATGGATTTTCCACGGCCTTTACCACAAGCCATAATCTTGCGGGCTAGCCAACTCATTTGTTTTCGGGGAGTTGATAACCCACACAATTTTGGGCAAATTGCCAGCCGTCAACGGATTTGATATGTCTTTACCAAGAGCCGTTTGCTCCTGGACTAGCCAATCCCTTTTGTCGCTTAGACAAGGCGGACTGATTACCACAAAAATTTTGAAGCACCAGTGAAAATTTTTTTTAAAATTTTTGAAATTTTTGGCTAAAACGGGGGTATTATATAGTAAAATGTGATAAAATTCGCTGATAAAATTCGCTAGAATAGCGAATACCCCCCCACACTTATCATGAATATTGTCCTCAATATTCAAAATCCCGGCTATTAAGCCGACATTTTGAACGTAAAAGGGCAACATTACAAGCTAAGCGTGGAAAACACCATTTTGTATTTTCACTCATTTGTAACCATAGCATGGGGGACTCCCCCACACTTAGGGTGAAAACCCTATAAGCATGCTATTGTTTTTGTTTACCGAGTCGCTAGCTTGACTCGACCCCGAATTCATTTGTCCTTGGGGAAGCATGATGTGGAAGAAGCAATCTCACTCGGACTTTCATTCAAAATGTTTGGACAAACATATGAAGCACGTGAAAGTTCCACACCGATGAGATAAGTAACCGGCTCAAGATAATGATACATGATAATGCCGGGATCAAAGATGGTATCCTCATTCCCGAAGGAGTGAAGAAGAGAGGAAGGAACCTCGAGAACAGGCTCATTAGCCTGAGTTTGGATTTCCAAGGGTAAGCTCAAAAACATCCCGGGAGGGTGGGTGGGAATTTGCAAATCCTCATGATTAAGGATATCTCCCCCCGGGATATCATACTCCGGAGGAGTAATGATAAGGTGATCAATGGTGGGCTCAGAAGATATTTCATCAACATCACTGATGTCTCCATGAGATAAAGACTTTTCATCAGTGGTTGAATCATTAAGCCCGATATTGAGATAAGAATTGAGTGATGGATCATCATCATTCAATAAACTTTCAAGGAACAGAATATCCCCCTCAGAATCAAGATAGTTATCATCAACTTCATACGAAGTTGAACTATCTAGAGCAAGGAATGCTTCGACTTCCTCCATATCATCTTTGAAATCAAAGAGATAATCATCACTTCCCGGTGGAAGTGGATTGGAGTGAGTAAGTTCATCGGCGAACTCCTCGAGAAGAAAGTCAACATTAGAGTGGGGAAAGGATGCATCAACATACTCAATGTCTCCATACGATAAACAATCATCACTAGAATCAGAGACAGTCTCAATTTGATCATTTGGATTATTAGGGTGAGAATGAATATCACACACTTGGTCAAAAGTCCCCTGTGACTCTCCTGGGATTGGGACAAGGATCTCAACACTAGACTTTATGAATTCGTCCGATTCCTTTGCAGGAATAGTGCTAAGATGCTCATCCCCCATGTTCAGAGAGTGAGTGTGAACTTCGGGTGTGATAACAATAGACTGAGGGAGATGAGAGGGGCTAGCATTCATGGAATTTTCAAGTTCCATTTGTTCATCGGCTAGTAATTTCCCCGTCTCATTACTGTCCCCCTGATTTTCCGTGGGAGGAATCACAAGTGATGAATCTGACGAACCCTTATAAAATTGAAGAACATCAAGGGTATCTTCATTATCACTATCATCATCACAGTCTAGAAGAGCAGCTTGACGAAATTTGGCACGTGTTATGGCTGCTTGTTCTAAGACAAGTAATTCTTCCCTACTCAATTCGTTTCTAGCCTCTCGTTCTTCAGCAAGTAATTCTGCCATAGATTTCTCACGAGAGTTTTGAAACGGTGCAGTAACCAACTCCTCCTTAAGTTCTTTTAAAATATCAAGAGCCTTTAGTAAAAGGTCTTGCTCGGTTTCTTGAGGAGTTGTGTGAATTATATCATGCTGTGGAGGTGGGTCTGAAAACGAATAGTCGTAATTGTTACAAGGAAATGGATTCCTTGTTTGACAATCCGAACTAGAGTGTGGACCTCCACAGTAATCACAACAGTAATACTGATGTGGCTGTGGGTTGTATGTGCTAGAATTACAATCGTTACCAGGAAACTGCTCATAGACAAGCGTGTTTCCTGATTGACAATCATAACTGTAGTGTGAACCACCACAGTACTCACAACAGTAAAACTGCTGAGACTGATGGTGTGGTAACTGATGGAATGAATCAGTCGTGTCATGGTAGGAATAAGGATTCTGGTTATAGACAGACCCGTTTCCGGACTCTACCATGCCACAACTGGGGCAATTGCCACCATTATGAGGATTACCACACCATTGGCAAACCAGAAGGTGTGGGTGAGACATAGAAAGAATCAAATGGTTTGGGAGGGGTAGGGATGAAGAATCAAAGATGTGAGAGGGTAAAGGTGAATATTTTTGTGTTTTTGGAAAGACATTTTGTACAAATGAGATAGAAAATGTTTTTGTGTTTTTGTGTTCGTTGAAAACTGAGTTTAAAAAGTTTTCGGGAACGGTTTTGTTTTGAAAATAGGAAAATATGAACAAAGGATGGATAAATGTACGATGGAACGAATTCCAAAGACACTAATCAGAAAAACCGTTTAGATACGCACACAACCTCCCCGGCAGCGGCGCCAAAAATTGATTGAGCCTAAACCATCTTATTATTATTGACCAAGGTCAACAAGTCAAAGATAGCCTAGAGTCAATGCTCCGAGGAATACAGTGTTTTCCCGGGTCGTTTAAGTCCCGACGAGGTGTGAATTGTAATCAAAACGGTTATTTGATCGGGTGAATCTGGATGGATAAGGTTTTGAGTGATTAGAACTAAGGAATATACGAAGAAATAGCTTAAATAAGCTATATGAATAAGACGAGAAAGTTACAAAAACCAGAAACGATTTAAACTTAAAAATGCGTACGTTACGTTTAAATAAAACGTAGACGTACAAAATAAAAAGGTGAAAACGTAAATCTGAAAATACCCAGGGGGTGAAAATGATTTTTTACAAACTTAAAACTAAAAGAAAATTTTTAGAAAAATAAAATAAATTTTTACACTATTTAATTATTTAATATTAATTAAAAACTATTTAATACTTATTATTAATACTTAAATAACTAAAATATAATTTAATACTAATTAAATACTAGAAAAATGAAAATAAAATTTCTAAAATTATAAAATAACTAAAAATAAGTTTTAAAATTAAAAATAACTATTTTTGTCTTTTTGTGAATTTTATATTAATTAATAACTAATTAATTACTAATTAACTAATTAACTATTTTAAATTAAGAAAAATACTAAATGAACAGTAAAAATTCTAAGAAAATTTCTAAAATTACTTTATAACATATTAAAGCTATAAAAAATATAAAAACTTGATTTTACTTAATAAAAACTAATTATGCTATTTTAAACTTAATATTAATTAATTATTAATAAAACTAATATTAAATCTAATAAATACTAAATGACCAAATAAAAATCTGAAAAATTTATTATAAATACTTTAATATATGAGGTAATTAATAAAAATATAAAAATGACAAGTACTTAATAAAAATATAAAAATGAAAATTAAAATTAAATTACATTAAATAGAAACTATCACTTATTTTTAAATTGGTTTTTCTTGGTTTTTATTTTACAAATCTACTAAATACTTAAAAACAACAAACTTTAATAAAAACAAACTTTTTGAAAACTTAAAAATAAGCTGGAATAAGCTAAAATGGTCAACAGTTGACTTTGGTTGACCAAAGTGGAAAAATAAGCTAAACCAGCTTTGGTGGGACCCACAAGGGTGAAATCTGGTACAATTAAGTTATTTAAACATTAATAAGCTGGAAAAAGCCAAAAAGAACTACACAATAAGCTATAAGCTAAGAATAAGCACTTGGCTTATTTGCTTGAAACTGAAAATGGGACAGATGTTTGGGGGTAATTCCAGGTGGGTCCCAGTGATACTTAGGTCAAACAAAAGCTCAAAATGGGAAGCCTACCATGTGGGGAGTTGCTAGGAACCAAGGTGGAGGGTTGTTGTCCACTGGGTTGCTCAGAAAACCACCACCAAGTGGTGGTGGTGGGCATGTATCTGTGCAGGAGGGCACACAGTGAGCCTGCAAGTCACTTTGGTGACTTGTGGGGCCCACAAGAAAAATAGCAAAAATGTAACAAAGATGGACACTCAAAGTTGAGCTGGTAGAGAGTAAATAGAAACAAGTTTCACACAATCAAACCAAACACAAAATTCTAAACAATTGTTGGAACTTTTGTAAAAATCTGGAATGTGCTTATTTGACTTTTTAAGATAATTGGAAACTTTGACTTTTGCTAATTTCTAACGGATCCTACATGCAAATTAAGTTGTTATATGTTGTTTAAAGACCAAATTAAGATTAGTATACAAGATTTAACCCAAATGGGTGAGTTTGGGGGTTCCACTGTCCCAACAGTGGACTGTGAGGGGATTTGGGTGGAATTTTGACTTTGGTGCTTTTAAAACTTGGATTTCAAAGTTTACACAACCTAACTACACCTAATGTGACTTGCTAAGACTGAAAATAACAAACAAACCAAAGAGCTGAGTGGTTAGAACTACTTATCCAAACACCCCTTTATATATCAGTTTTAAAGCTTTGTGAAGAGACTAGCAAATTGAAACCATGAAACTGAGATGCAAATGTATAATAAGCTATTATAAACATAAGTAAACCAAGATGAACCAGAATTTAACACTACAACTGTAAATCACAAAATGATACAGGTTTATACTAAAAACTGAAGTTGAAACTTACAATGAGCCTTGTAATAGAAACTTAAGAGTGGAAATGTGTACTCTTATCCTAAGTGTCTCCCTGAGACTCTAAACCAGCTCCAAGCTCCATACTTCTCTTCTTCTTCTGTTTTATTATTATTTTTTTTTTATTTATTTTGAATTTTTGAGTATTTTTTCTAATATTTAAGCAAACCTGATTTTTTTTTGTTTCCAGAGCTTATGAAAGGTTCATACTAGGCTAAACCAACTTGTGTGAACAATGAGAAAGAACTTTGAACAATGGTAAAACTAAAAGAAATTTTTCATGAAATTATGCTAAAACTGCAATTCCCAATAGAAACTAGAATTAGGTTTAAATTAAGATCAAATTATGCTTACAATGTAGATTACAACTGATTGAGCCTGAAAATTACAACTAAAAAGGAGAAAATTACATATGTCGACCTAAAATATGACTACTGCTACTCTACTACTACACTAGTTACTCCACTCTCTTCTTTTCTTCACTTTTTATAGTCCTGGAGTGTTGAATTGACTTTCCCACTCATTCTCAGCCATTGGATAGCCTCTATCAATCTCAACCGTTTAAACTTTGGTTTTGGCGCCAATTTGGTAGAAGCAGTTGGTGGGGTTTGGCGTGGATAATAAATGAGGAGGGGGGTTGGTGAGGTGTGGTTGAGTGTTTGGTGGGTGCATTAATGAGGTAGCATGGAGGGGGGGGGGCATGAACCTGAAGATTAGGGGTGTTTAGGGGAGACGATGAATAGTGATACGGGGTTAGGGGTGTTGACTGGGGTCAACGAACCAGGGAATGGGTTAGGGAGGTGGGCTTTTATCTTTGGGCCTGGGGCAGTGCTTGGTGGATCAGGCTTTGGCTTGTTTAGATTTTGGATTTGGTTATTTGGTTTGTTTGCTTATTTAGTAGAAAACCACAAGGACTAAATTTGTAAATTATAAAAACCAAGGGACTGAAAATGTAAAATTCCCAAAGTTCTCATAAGTACCAAAATTATCAATCACCAATATTTCCAAAACTATTTTTGCTATTTTCATTTTTCAAATATTTCCCGGGGACTAAATATGTCAATTTTCAAAATCCGGGGACTGAACTTGCAATTTTCACCAATCTTTCACCCAGGGACTAAAAGTGATTTTTATGAATTCCCAAGGACCAAAATTGAGTTTTCATTCAAAATTACCCCACCAGGGACTGAATCTGACAATTTCTGAAACTCCAGGGACTTAAACTGTAAATTTCCAAAACTTTCCAATTTTTCACCAAAGGACTAAATATGACATTTTATGATTTCAAAATGACCTTTGGTGATAATTTTCTATATTTTGAATATCCAGGGACTAGATTTGTAATTTTGAGGGACTGAAACTGCCAATTTTGCCAACTTTGTACGTTTTTCATCTGTTTTTACTCATTTTGCATCTAAAACGTATAAAACACAATTTTGGAATATTTTCAGTATTTTGATGCATTACTGAGTGTTTTTGTATGTTTTGCAGTTCATATTAGACCAAAAATGATGAGTGTTTGAGCACTCATCAATCATTTTCTATTTTCTTTTTGGTTTTAAAATATATACAAAAGGATATTATGCAGTTTAAGAGGTTGTTGACATGAATACCGAAAAGAGGATATCAGTCTGCACGTAGTAGAAGTCAGTAGTCAACATCTCTTAAACTTTCACCACCAAAGTGTTCGAGGCTCCTGAATAGTCGTTAGAACTTGAGCCTTCTCAATGTGAAGCTTTGATAGCTCAGCAACATATCATCTCACACTTGAATAGTACTCCTCATCTTTTTTTCTGCTGAAGGCTGAAGTAATGCGTACCAAAAAGTAACCAGAGACCAATTCCCCCCAAGTAGTTGAAATGATGCAATCAGTCTCATTATATGAAGCTCAGAAACCCGAAGTACACAAACAATCATTTGTTTACGTCTTTTGTCATCAGAAACTATTTCTTACATCTCTTCCCACACGTAGTTGGAATAATACAACAAAAGAACGAGTTAAAACACAGATCTTCTCTGTGGTTATGACATTTGTCTTCCCGGAATAACTTCAATTTAGTAGAAGTGTGAAGCTCATCATGTGTACTCGTTGTGCATTCTGATGTATGTCTCCTTCCCCCTTGCTGGTTTTTATACCTCAGAATCAGCAACACATTTTACGCCCATATACTTGAAATCTTGTGAGAAGAACAAAATAAGCTCAAATGTATCCTGTGAGAATCAACTTGATGAAGAGCAATGTGAGCACATCTAATTAGGGATTAACTCAGACATTTCACTTTCCCCTAATTAGATCTCTCCTACAAACTGACAACCTTTCTGATGAATCCTTGAATATGAAGAAGTCTTTCGATAATTAGTTGCATATCGTCTTTAGTCTTCTAACACGTAGCAGAGAATGTAAAACAAACTTTAGACTCGACCTTCTTCAATGTTGTTCATTTGGGGAATAGGATATCAACATCTCTATCTCACTAAATGTATTCCGGTTATATTACATATACCAAATCAGCCCACATGTACCAAATACAAGAAGGAAACGATAACACCAAAGTAACAGGTTGAGGCACTGATCATCTCTGCGGATATCAACTCCGGAATAACTGATTAAGCTCAATCATGTGAACCTGTTGTACATCCCTGATGTACACATTTCTCTCTCCCTTGATGGTTACTATTAATCAGCCCGTGACGTGCACATGAAGTGATACTACCAAAGTAACAAGTTGAACCACTGATCATCTTTAATTTGTTTCATAAGACATTAAGCCCGATCACGTGAACTGGTTGTGCGTCCTTGGTGTACACGTTTGAGGGTCTTGATGTTAACCATCTTCTTCTTTATCTCCCCCTCAAAGATGGCATGCTAATGACATTTTTGCCATAGTCGAAAGGAGAAGGACAAACGCTTATTCTCCCCCTCAAAAATGGCATGCAATGACATTTTTGCCATAGTTGAGATTCCATGATGGTTGACATTTATCAGATGCAGCATAAATATGTGTGTGGGATCAAAAACTACTGCGACGAAGATGATGATTAAAACACTCTTGAAGTAGCCCCTCTTTTGTTTTCTCGTCCATTGCTTAGCAAATGTAGAGTTCAATGAAGCTTGTAATATGCCAAAACCACTTGTTGGAATGTGTTAAACCTTAGAGGGAGAAAATATCTACGTACAAGAGTCAAATGACCATTTTACAAACATCATCAACATGTAGTTTCTTCACCCTTTCCCTTCTCCCCCTCAAAAATTGCATATGCCTGTTTGCAATTTTTTATTGAATAAGTGAAGCACAAAAATATAATCCAATGTATGTCGATCCACTTGATGATTGTACGAACATGGGAAAAGCATGAAGCTTGTTGATGAGAATGGTCATAAACAAGAAGATTTATCTTCTTCCTAAGATAAGGTGCACTGAAACGTACACCTTTTTTTTTATTTGAGGAATGAGGCCTGTAGTGTTATCTGCAGATGCCATAGTTGTTGAAGAACGAGGCCTGAACAGATGTGAACAGACGTCGTTTCTCTCTTTTCTACTTCTCTCTGCTAACTCGTTACCAACCCCATTATCATTCTGTCGGCTCTTTGTCGTAACCACTGATGGAGAAAACCCAATATGATGAACTTGAGACTGAAGTAAAATAAACCGAATTTGTGACTTAAGCTTGCACTAATGTGTGACTAAGAGCGGTGTAGAAAGTTCGTGCAACTTCGAATCCCTAAGTACTCTATACTCTTCAACCAACCAACCATCAAGTATAAGACGTACACCACCTCTTGAATATCCACAATTTCGTGTGACACTGAGCACTACAACGTAACTCCTTAAAGTGATAGTTATTTTGTGGTAATAGAGAAGAAGAATAAAAAAAATAACTATATATCTAAGTCTTCGTCATTGTAAAGGTTAAAAGCTCATACAAGGATCTCGAAGAATCTTCATCCAACCAACCCTGATATCTTCAGATACTAAGTACACGCACCCGTGACATTTCACTTCAACCTCAAATAAATAATAATGAATAATCGCCGTAGTCACATCTTGTGGTTTAAATGCCCAGATCTAGCCCTTCTTGATAATGGTTTTATTCTGATCATTATCAAAAGCGCATAATCCCGTAAACTTTGTTATAACCAAAATCCCATGAAGTATATCAAAACTCATCCAATACATGAAGTACATACTTTATCCCTTCTTCGAAGTTGAAGCCGTAGCACCAGAGTCAATTAAGATCCGGAAATTCACTTTTCATTTTCCAGGATAGTTCCATCATCACGGGATTTTACAAATCTATGATTTAAACCGAGAAATAGATTCTTTCGCGGGATTTTACAAAACCAAGAAGAAACCGTGAGACAATGATAAGTTGAATGTGTTATGACAAATTTGGTTTTGTTGATTAACTGTTTGGGGGAACATGCAAGAGATCAACAACAATTCTTATCCCGTATGTAAAATACTTCACAAACCATACTAAGTAAAGTAGTATAAAATACTTCCCCTGGAGGTTGACCTTACATCGTCAAAGTACACGTTTCTTCCCCAATGATGGTATTGAACTCTCGGAAGCATCATTTGACGTGTACGACCATATACATGAGAAGTTCTTGTCATAAGCAAATATCTTGACAAATCATGAATGACATTGTAGATTCTTGAAAGATTTTGTAACACCCCCAATTCATGGTTGCAGCGGAATTCAAACTGGGTGTTACTCGACGGCACAATAGTCACAATAATAGAAAATGAACTCCAATTGAGTCGTTTTAAAAGATTTATCATTCAAATTGTATAAATATCAGAGATTACAAAATGAGGTCCCAAATGGTTCCATGTTTATAATTTACATTAAATGAGTTTTTGAATGATAATAAAATTTATAGCCCTCTTGAGTATCCGTGCCCTTCCGTGCCATCCCTGATCGTCATGAACCTGAAATACATGCTTGAGAGGTCAACACAAAGGTTGAGTGATATTCATAGAGTTTGTTTAATGTTTGAACACAATATGTTGGTAGTGTGAGCTATAGACTCACACCAATGTTTGGAAAACAAAACAGGTAGGCTTCGTTATTATACGCCCGGAACAGTTATTATCAAATACTAAGCTTATGACATCAAAACGTTAACGGGTACCAATATCCATCGGCGGAGTTATCCCGGTAGGTACTTTGCCGTCATACCTAATGTCTCAAATATTAATGCATTTGTTTGAACTTAGTCAATACAAATGGGATTCGTCAATCCCAATAGGCCTATTCACAATATTCGCGCTCACTATTTCTAGTGATTAAATGGTTCATAATAAGGGATCTCGGTTTGGCAAGGATGGTACTTAGTGATAATAAAACAATCGGGCAAGCATACAATTTAAAAACATTGTGCTCGGTTAAAAAAATAGCATGTATTCCCCCAAGGGTTTGTAAAACATTGAAGTAATGTAAAGTGGGGCTATGAACTCACCTTGAGTAGGATGATGTATAATGAGAATGATGGATATGCCGTAAGAACTTCTACGAGCAACCTAGAATAATTGTTGTAACTTAGGTTTGGAATAATGTCTAAGGAAACATAAACATGCCAATATATGTCTTGCACTTAGTCCATGATGTGGTACAATGTATAATGTATGTCTATGAAAAGAAATGGTTCATGAAACATGTATAGTTTATATATCGTTTACTACCGTTCGGGCCGACATAATTCAGAAGTCATGTAGTAAACGTTCGAGGAGCCAGGACACTTTAATTCGTAAATCCACAACTCATCTCGACGGCTTACATAATGAACTCCTCACATGAGGCTCCCTACTATTGTAGTAGTTGATAAAGTATGTATATATATATATATATATATATATATATATATATATATATATATATATATATATATATATATATATATATATATATATATATATATATATATATATATATATATAAGTTTTGATCCGAAAAGTTACATGTCCAATGTTTGAATAAACTTAGGAAAGTTTATGATTACATGAAGATTGTTATTAGGGTGAGTTTCTTATAACTTGTATGACAATTTCTTGTAATATCTCATGGTTCTTTATATGAAGTAGATCCAAGTTGTATGTTTAAGTTATCGCTAACTCTTTAGTTCATGTATTTGCCTTGGTAAGTGTATATGGTCGTTAGCTCATGTTTTCGCCTTGGTATGTTTATATGGTCTTTAGCCATGGCTTTGCTATGACCTTTGGTCATTGTTCCATGGTCTTGAGACTCAACCTTGGCTCTAGCCATGGTTGTGGTCTTGATTCTAGGTCATAAGACCTCTTTGGTCTTTATAAACCATAACCTATATATAATGACTTTGGTCTAAAAATGGGCTGTTAAGAATTTGAAGAACTTATCACTCGGAAAGCGTTTTCAGGGCTCGAGCTACTTTGTACTTGAACGAAAACGTCGTTCCGGACAACTTTCGTGTTTTAACTTTTTGATGAATCGGAACAGAAGGGTGACTTTCAAAATGGCAGAATGCAAAACAGTAGGTATCGGCAGTTTCGGCGTTTTGGTTTTGCTAACTTCAAATGGTCATAACTTTTGACTCGGGTACTCGTTTTGGGTGATTCAAATTTCTATGTTTTCCTTGTTAAGTCCTATTTAACAGTAATTAAGTTTCAAATATCATAGTTATACTATTTTGGTCATGGTTCTCCATAAAAGTCACAAGTTTACTTGTTTAAAGATCATAAGTTAACATATGTATATCATAACTTGTTTTACTCATTTTTATACATCATGGACATGATAACAAGACAATATATAGCATGAATGATTTGTAAATAGCATGAATATGATATTTAAGCAAGGAAGTGTATTAGAGTTTGCTTACAACTTTTGTGAAGAAACTAACTAGAACCAAGATCAAAACCAAGAATCACTACTTAATCTTCCAAAAATTTACCAACCTTAGCCATGCTTCCATATCAAAAACCCTATCTTATAATCCCTTGATAAACACTAATCTATCACAAAAACAAGCCTTAGTAAAAAAAATCTTGAAGAAGAACTCATGGAAATTGGATGAGTTTTTGTGGTGATTTTATAGAGTTTTATGGCTGAAAAGTGTTATGGATCAACTAGGAACTATGAATTGAACTTGTGATGGATTGAATGAGCAAGATCAATGATCAAAATGGTGTATTTTGATGATGTTGGGTCGTTGGTATTTAGAGAGAAAGGAAGAGAATGAGTCTTGATCTTATAAGGAAATGAGGAGGTTAGTTATGTTGACTTGTCAACACTTGGTGAGCAAGTTTGGACACATGTAATCATCTTAGAGCACAAGGAAGGAGATCAAGCCACAAGGGTGGTGAATCCCCCCCCCCTAAGTTGGTTTGGATGAGGATAAGAAGAATGAGTTGGTCTAGTTGATATTATCCTACTTATGGAGCTAGTTTTGACTCCGTAAAATGCTAACCGTAAACGATTAAGCCATAATACGTAAAACCGGGTATCGTAAAAATACGAAACTTGGAAGAATGATTAAACTTGTCAAAATACTCCATAATAAAATATAAAATGAGTGGTAGGTTCCATTGGGGTGGTAAAACCCTGCTAAAACTGGAAACACGGGTCTAAAACGCGTAATACGTAAAACGTACGAATATTGCGTAAAATTGAGAAAAGTAAAATGTTACTTTTCTAATAGGATAAAAATGATTTAAAATGACTTATAATGTCTAGACTGGGCTCAGTCTAGTGTCGGTTGGTATTAAATGTCTTTTAGACATCAAACCGTAAGCCTAAAAATCAAGGAATGACTTATAAAATCAAGGAATGATTTTTGGTCAAAGGAGGAGGGAAAAATATGTTGACTTTTTCTAATAAGTTGAAAACTCAAATCGTATTAGAAACGCGGTGCAGGTATAGGCTAAGGTTACGGCTGAGTAAAAACGCTTAAAAACTGAAAATTCCAGTTTTTCACGGCCGAGGCTTATTTTGGTCATGTTTTTCTCAGTCATGATTAATTCTCAAATAAATCATGAGTGTGTCAAACATTTTTCTGATGCGGGGTCACTTAACACGGTCGAGTTTCGTTGTGCGTAGAATTTTTGAATGACGTTTTACCCTAAAATGTGTAATTCCTTATTAACTTTCACGAAAATGAGCTTATGAATGTCAAACTTTTAATTTGCCATAGAAATGATTTATCACTCGAGTCCAAGAAACAAAAATCAAATTTCGGGAAAATTTCGGGAAAAATGAATAGTAAAAGTGAATAGTGAAATTTTTCGGGAATAGTAATTAACCTGAAATTGTGAATTGTTACAGATTTTGCTTAGACTGTGAAGTATCATTGATGATCTGTAGTGTCGAATATCCCATGAGAATTGCTGATCACATCTCAACCCTTAAACCCATTAGCCAACAAACAAACCTCATATACTGTCAGCTATTGTTGTGACCACTTGGTGAAGTAAACCCGATATACCAGACTTGAAAATGAAATAGACTTCCCCAAATTTGTTACTTAAGTTTGCACTGTTGTTTGAAGAACGGTGTAGAGAATTTGTGCACCATGCAAATCTCTAAGTACTCAATACTATCCTGACAAAGTATGAGACTATCATCACCTCTTGCGATTATCCACAACATCATTTGCGTGTGACACTGAGTACTATAATGTAACTCCTTTAAGTGATAGTTAACCAGGTCTTCAACCATCCACCACGACTTATGGAAACTAGAAAAACCAAGTCTTCAACTTAAATCTTAAGCACGAGCAAGTTATCATTGAAAATCATGCAACCAACCAACCCCGACTTCAATATAAAATAAGTACGCACCTTCGTGAAATTCCACTTCAATCTCAAATTAGTAATACCACATCAACCCGTAATCACTATGACATACATATCCAAATAGTCAGCCATCTTGACGTTTAAAATGAGTCTTGACAAGTATATGTGGTTCTTTTGAATTTTTCGGTAAGTTGAGGTTTGAAAGCTACGGTTTTGTATGTAAAGTTTTGACAAGATACCAATCATTGTGTGAAACCTTGTGAATTTTGTGAAACCAAACTACCACACTTTTCCAATAGTTGCACGCCCAATGACACATTTATATCCCCAAATTTGGCCAACTAAAATAAGTTAAGGTTTCTATCTCAACATATTAATGCTCGGCCCAACTTCAAAAGACAACCCATATTCAACATTTAACTAACAAATATTTAGCCTATGTCAAGTTTGATTACACCAGTCTCAGCCCAAAAATGGATCACAAGCCCATATTTTTCGTTTAGTCCCATGGGTCCATTCAAAGCCAAATCACAGCCTAACTGACTAAAATATACGGATATAAGCCAACTGATATCCTAAACGAATTGTATAGAAAATTATAGCCCATGATTTCGTTTAGCAAAGAAAATCACTGCATCCCTATATTAAGGCCCAATGACCAGTCATATTAGAGTTAACCCTAATCACTTGGCTATATAATCTCCTTAATTGTATACCACAAACCCTAATCATACCCTTAAAACAAATCCGCCCCCATTTGTACTAACTCAGTCACACAAACATACAAACGGATCTCATCACAAATCCCTTTAACACAATCAAATCGTCTCATAACCACAATCGAAAGCAATCACATCTCATCTTCATCGACATCAAATTAAATGAACAAAACACATAAACAACCTTACTTCTTACTATCGAGCACGGATCAAAAACTCACGAGGAAAACTGCACGATCTTGATATAAGGTCACGGGTAGGTTCACGTTGGATGTTTTGGTTTTCGTAATGTGTTAAACTGATTAAAAGAAAAATGATAGCAAGGTTGTTATTGTTTTATCTTTGAAATGATCGGATAGTGAATGAAACGGTTGTTTTCTGATATGAATCTATGATGTTATATTAATTTCGTGTTATGATCTTTGAAGTTCTGAAGTTATTATGCTTACACGAATCATGAAGAAAACAAACTGAGATCCTTTTCTGTTTTTATTAATGTACGAACAAAAAAAAATAACGTGATTGTTATCTTTTCATTTCTTTTAGTTTCGGATGGTTATAGAAGTTAGCCTTCAAGAATCTTAATCGATGATGATTCATTCTTTTGTCTACTTGATCGTTGATGTCATGTTAGGTATTTGAATAACATGAAAAAATGAGACTGAGATTAGATTATTTCATTTATATCAAGTGGGGATGGGATATAAGACTGATGTTGTTTGGTTGGGATGAAGTTGATGTAGTTATTGGTTGATGGTGACGGGGTTTAAGATTAGGTATGGGTTTGTTCATGATCAGTTCTTCCCTCATCTTTCTTTTCTTTTTAATTTTGTTTTCTTGGACAACTCGCTACTTTTGTTGTAAATTTGGCAACATCTCCTTTAGATTTGTTAAATAAAATTAATTTTCACAAGCAAATCGCTGTGACAAATCACAATACCAAATCGCTAGTCACATTTACCAATTTTGTCATTTAGCAAAAGACAAAAAAAACAACAGGAAAACCAGATCTGCTTTTTTTATCTTTCATCAAATCGCTAGCAAGAACAAATATATGCAAATCGCTACCAAGAAAACTGGATTTGGACTTTATCATAAAAAAACTCGATCTGGACTACAGGTGACACAAAACGGATATATGAGACTGGACTGTATTAGTTTTGACCATATGGATAAAAAAGAACATGAATAAAAACAGTCACCACCAAAGCTGGAAAAATAATTTCCAGACACAAAAAAATTGGTCTAACAACAGCTTAAAAACCACAATTAACCATCAAAATGTTAAACCGTGGCTCTGATGCCAATTGTAGGATCGATATATTTTGATTATTGTGGTTCGGGAAGTCTTGGATTGTGGAATAACAAGGTAGCCATGGTAAGAGTTTTAGAGAGAGAGAGAGAGAGTAGAGAGAGTGAGAGGTTTCTAGTGAGAAAAACACCTAATGAGGTGTGTGTAATATTGAAACAACCAACCGTCTCCGTTGGTGGGAAGAGGGTATATATACAATTACAAGTATACGCCATCGTACGGGCTGTGGATCGGGTGTACAGTGGGTAAAGACCCGTCCGTCCTCCACGGTGTGACTAATATCTAAACTATTACTATAATATCTAATCTAATAAATACAAAACTAAGAGCTACGCTAAGTATGCAAATACATGGGGTGATCGAACATTTTTCTCAATCCTAACAATATATATATATATATATATATATATATATATATATATATATATATATATATATATATATATATATATATGTGTGTGTGTGTGTGTGTGTGTGTGTGTGTGTATGTATGTATGTATGCATACTAGATTTCAAAGCCCGCCCGATGGGCGGGCATGACTCATAATTATTCTTTTGATGGTGTCAGTTAACGGAAATTTATTTTTTAGGACGGGGAGCTTATCTTATTTCTTGATGGTATTAGTTTACGTTAAATTTTTTTAAGAAAGGTTACCTTGACGTACATTTTACTTTTTATTTATTATTATTATTATTTTTTTTGAATGGTTAGCTTAAAATTTATAAGCTAACAAAAAATAATGTATAAATGTACATATTTTTATATTGAGTGCATTAAAAATGAAAAAGAAATTAACATTTACCATTATAGAACAATAACGGTGTGATCATTTTAAAGAGTGCAAGCTCGATGGAACCAATATCATAAGTCTACAATATGTATTGTTAAAACATGCTAAAACATGAAGGGACGGAACTAACATGTTAATATCATAACAAAAACACATCGATTAGTCACAGTAGACTATGTCACATATCTTCGTTGCGGTAAGTTAGATTCTTGATAAGACATCAAAGACAAACGTACATTGTACTGCAGCTATGATATGATCATGCATTTGTCAGTTAAATGTGCTAAAGAAGGCATCTCGTTTCTCAGACTTGTTATTGTGTATCACCAATGCTATTGTTTACTACTATGGTAAGTATGACAGATTCGTTCCATGTACCCTTCCAGTACTATACAGAATATACGTAGTCTTAAGCATGGGACATTTGAGAAAGTAAGTCGTTATTTAGTTTAAACCCCAACTTAAAATCATACATCGATTGTGAACTATGGGACGAAAAGCCATTGAAGGTTGCACTCACTTAATCATGTTGATGCAAAAACACCATCCTTAAAAGAAATTTCTTTGGCTATTCACTTGCAATTTTAAATAATTCAGAGGTAACAATTAGCTAATATCATAAACAACTCACTTGACTCATTTGTGCTAACTTCTACTAAATGGTTATGTGCATGTGACTCATTGTGAGCAACTTCATTATGGTATTTTAAATTTGCTTCACTCGACATTTAAAGTTTAGTCTTCCATCTCTTTATTTATATGCATATCTGTCAAACTATTTTCTTGCTCAACTATTAGATCTTCCATCATTAAATATTGTAATCCATGCAATCCATTATCCGCGATCTTGTTCATCAGTTAACTCGTCCAATGGTTAGTACATCGTGATGATAATGAACTCCTTGAGCGGTAAGACCATGAATGTACTGGAAAAAATACACTAAAATATTAGTACCCATCTTCCTAAAGCAGTAAGCAGTATAAACATCTTGGAATAATAATGAATTTTTTTAACCAACTTTTAAAGATACACCATCAATGAATAATCTTAGTAATAAAGTCAATCAAGTGAAAAGCATTAATAAGCATCATTGACCTACTTTAAATAATCAAGTGAGTTGTTTCTGCTACATGTATTTGCTTTGTAACTCTAATAATCTTTATAATCATCACAACCGATCACTAAATTTTATGTTTATAAAGCAAAAAAAAAGACAAAAATGAATATAGCTTCAGTTTCTTTTCAGATTATATGTTCAGATGCCTCATGACCTTTCGTACCATCGTTGGAGTAAGAACCCATAGTATACCTGGTTCTGTAGCTGGTTCAAAGACCTGATACTGATGCCAGTTTTCACCCCGTATGAGAAAGAACCCATAGTATAGCTGGTTCTGTAGCTAGTTCAAAGACCTGATGGGCGGATGAGCCTTATGAATATCATTGAAACAAATTAAGTAAATGTTAATTAATTATAAACATACCAAGATATTTATTGAATACATTAAGAACAAAAATAAATAAATGACTATCCGATATGAGAAAATAAAAGTTATTAAACTATCCGCAAAAACAAAGTATACGTTGTCATTTGAAATGTGAAATATAGCTTCTTTGTACACAACTTCTTTGTATATAACATTGTTGTTGATCTTATGTATTTACCATCTTTATCACAAGAAAAAATCTTCAAATCCTTTCTGATCTTGACTCTTGAGACAACCACATATACTTGTCCATGCGTGAAAATCGGCCTTTGAAATGGAACTACTGGTAGCATATGTCGAAAGTCTCCACTAAACAAAACAAAGAACAACTACAACAAATTCTTATGTCAAGTTTGCTTTACTCGTGAATCCCACTATTTTTGAATCTCAAATTTCACAATTTTGGCAAACAGCTAAAGTTAACACTCTTAGGGATGGAATTCAAGAGTTAATGGTCAAAGTGGATGGTAGAACCTTGACTTTTACCGAATCATCCATTAGAAGACATCTTCGTTTGGATGATTCAGATGGCATTAGTCAACTACCTGATACTAAAATCTTTGAAAATTTGACAAAAATGGGGTATAATGTAACTTCTACAAACTTACATTTCTTAAAAAGCATTTTACCCCTCAATGGAGATTTTTGATTCATACCATCCTTCATTGTTTAAGCCAAAAGAAAACCTCATGGGAGAAATTTAGAGGTAACATGGCTGCAGCTCTCATTTGCCTGGCAACAAACAAAAAATTCAACTTTTCAAAATATATTTTTGAAGGATTGGTTAAAAATGTGGACAGTGAAACAAAGTTTTTGATGTACCCAAGGTTCATTCAGTGCCTCATCAACAAATCTAAACATTTGTTACTTCCCCCAAACAAACCTTTTAAGACTCCCAAACTTACACACAAGGTGTTTTCAAACATGAAAATTGGTTTTCAAGGAGAAGAAGTACCACTTTTTGAGGAAATGTTACCACAACATTCTGAAGAACCATCCACATCATCTGATCATTCATCACCACATCCATCACCAGTACCATCCCACTCATCAACAGTACCATCACTCACACCACCATCACCAGTTCCATAACCATCTCACCAACCAACACAAACACCATCTGCAACATCACCATCATTATCACACCATAACTCACCACCACAATCTCCTCCACAACAAAGTGTAGATGCTCAGACTGTCAGGGAATTAAAGGAGCAAGTGCAGCACTTGCAAACTACTCTTGAAAGTCAAAACAAACGTTTTACAGAGATCAACACCAAGTTAGTTAAGAGGGTTGAGAAATTAGAGTTGAAGGTGAAATTGTTGAAGGGTAAAAGAACATCTCAGTTGGTTGTTTCTAGTTCCTCAAGTTCAGATGCAGAGGGTTTGGGTCTCTCTTCCAAAAAGGGGTGGATGGGTAGTTCTAAAAATGAAGAAGAGATTCAATTTCAGTTTCATGAAGGAACTCAAGTGTTTGATGAAGAGCCTGCTATTCAAGAAACAGAGCCTGCTACTCAAGAAAAAGAGCCTGTTAGCTTGAACGATACTGCTGTGTTTGATGAAGAGCCTGCTATTCAAGAAACAGAGCCTGCTACTCAAGAAAAAGAGCCTGTTAGCTTGAAAGATACTGCTGAAACAGAACAAGATACTGCTGAAGCAGAGCAAGTGCCTGCTGGGATTCAGAGGCAATTAGCTATGAATTTAAAAGGTTCTGATCAAGTGTCTTACAAAAGAAAGAGAGGATCAAAGCCTCAGGGGAGGTTTCTTGTTTCTAATGAACAATCTGCTGCTCCAAGTCCAGTATCATCACCAAAAGACAAGAGCAAGAAAATTGTGGTTGACGATGAACCAAAGCCTAAAAAGATGAAGCAGAAAGAGCAAGCACAATTGGCTGTAGATGAAAAGTTGTCCAAACAGCTTCATGAAGAAGAAGTTTTGAGGGCTGAAGAAGAATCAAGAATGTTGCAAGAAAAGTTTGATGCTCAGCTGCAATACATCAATTCCATTGATCCAATTGTAAGAGGTGAAGCTTACACTCTGGTGTGTGATGAGTCTCTTAGCTCAGATGAAATGACAATCAAACTCAATGATTTCATCACCAAGAAATACAATCAAGAGGCATTGGATGATGTCTATCAGCAGGTTCAGAAGAATCAGAAGAAAGGATTTAAAATGCCACATTCTGAAGCAGATCAAAAGAAATTCTTCAAGATATATCTGAAAAGAGAAGTGAACATGAAAGATCATCAACTCAAAGGTAAATCTTTTGATGAATTGAAGCTTCTATACTTAGAGGCTTACAGAAGAAACAAAACCAGTTTTCTCATGGATACACAAGAAAGACCTTCCAAAGGAAGAAAAGATGATCAGAAGGAACAAACAGCAAAATTGCCTCCTGTTCAATCAAGAGAAATGGTTGTCCATGTTCCACAAGTTGTTTTTGATGAACCTTTACATGCGAGGCTTCCAGTCATAGATTGGGAAATCTTCAATGACAAGTTTGGCAAAGCATGGAAGATAACAAGAGTTGGAAATAGGGTTGAGATTTTCAAGAACTTTGAAAATCGACTTAGAGCATGTAGCAGAATGGATTTAGATGAATTATGGGTATTAGTTCAAGAGAAGCTGAAAACCAAGTATAAGCCAGATGCAAAGGAGCAAGAGCTATGGGTTGAGTTCAGCAGATTGTATGATCCAAATCCTACTGATACTCATTAGAAATTTCCTTACTATGATTTATCTGTTACACAGGAATACTTCAGCATGAGTCATGTTCATCATCTTTCCACTCAGAGTGGAATAGAGCTCTTTATGCTAGGTGAGAAGGAGTATCCTTTAAGCTATGAAGTATTATCAGTCTTGATCTCCAATAAGCTTTTGTGTGAAGAAGAAACTGATGCAGTCAAAAGATTGAAAGAGAGCATATTTGATCAGTATGAAAGCCTAAGGAGAAAAAGATAAGGTTTTTGGAAGAGTTCCCTCAAATCCTCAAGGTATGAATTTTATTCACAAGAAACTTGGTTATTTTAAAAGGGAATAACAAGTTTAGGGGAGGATTGTTGGGAATAAAATGCACAAGTTAAGAGTCTGCCAGAAGAGCCTGCCAAATGATGGTTAAGCCTGCCTCTTCAGTTTTGTTGATGTTGAAGATACACTAACAGTACCTTCTGGGTAAGAAGGTATTGATAGTTAAAGAAGGTCCTGCCAGTATTTATGACAAGTTGTTATATTTTATTTAGAGATATTAGTTGTATTATTAGTCTTTGCACAAAGTTATACGTTAAGTAGAAGTAGTACAGAAGTCTCAGTCGATACAACGGAGTGTTTTACCTTGAAAGGTGTAATATTAGGATAAGATAAACCTCTAATATATTATATTAAGCAACTTGACCACTTGTAATAAGGGCTCCTTATACTATAAAAGGAACCCTTAAGACACCTTCTTAGACACATCTTTCCCATAGTTTTCCATGCATAACTTCCATCTTTAAACTCTTTCACGTATCAAAGATTCAAGGTTACACTTGTAATCCTGGTGATAGTTTAGATCACCCGTATTATTTCATCAATAATATTGAATTGTTTTGTGTTATTCATGTTATGTTCATTCTCATTTACTTATTCACCACCTTTGTTCCTTTAGTGTGTTTTAGTAAATTCCGCGTGCTAACTGACATTCATTCATAAATATCCTAAACACATTACTGAGATTAACATCCCAAGTGTTTGCACAAATCAATAGAATCCTTCCACACCTTCCTCACCTCTGCTGAGTACGAACCAAAACAACCAAAACCATCAAAATCCTTCATCAAATCACCAATCCGGGGTTGTTTCGCAAGGGGCAAACGCTAACCAAACGTATAACAACATCCTTTGTAAGTTTTCCAGCATACATTTCATCACATTTCATTCAATTTGGTGTCTAATCAATAATTAGGTATTTTATTAAAATTTATCTTAATTCGAATTTTAATGAAGTAGAAGCTAGGAATTGAACAACCAAATGCTTCCCATAGGATTAGAATAATGTATTGCAACTCAAACTTAGTATAACACATCAATTTGTCAAAATCTTTAATCGCCCATAAACCCTTGTTGAATTTCATTTTTCAAAAGGCACATTGTTGATATAACTCTTAAAAACTAGTTAAAACTTACTACATTATATTAGTTCAATGTTGTAAACAATCAAAACATATTTCTCAATTCGTTATAAAATGGTTCAAGAAGACAACATGGGCATTTGGTTCATGAACAAATTATAATTATATGTAGTTATTTGAAACTTAAAATTAGCTCATAAAATTTGTTAAAACTATTAGAATCAATAGATGTCATCAAGATATATAATCAATATATATATATATATATATATATATATATATATATATATATATATATATATATATATATATATATATATATATATATATATATATATTGATGTTTTAGGTTATTTTAATCTAGTTAAGGGAGCGTTTGGTTTATCTTGAAAATGATATTTTGAAAACCAAAATTCACATTTTAACCTTTTAAACATGTTAATGCTGAGTCAAACTCTTATGAAAACGCAAGATATATAATCTAATATATATCTAGCCTTACTACGAAATGAATTATGATATCATACTCTTTGACACCATATATTCTAAACGAGTTTAAAATCAAAATACAAGGAACATTGTGAAACTACTTCATAGAATTTTTTTTTGGTCGAAGTAGAATTTCGTTCCACATATATATATATATCTTTACTAATTATAAAAGAGATTTGGTCAATCTTGAGTCAAATGTGAAAACTGAACTTTCATTAATACCGAAAATGCCCTTGTGTCCATACCTGCCTATTTCATGCATAATAAATCAAACGCCCCCAACAATATTCACCTACATGCGCATTAAAGATGTAACTATAATTACATACACATACTTTGCTCTTGATTATTCAAACGTCCCCAACAGTATTCAAGACATTAAATACACTTTGCCCTTGATTATTCAAACGTCCCCAACAGAGATTCAGACACCCATCCACAAAACACACACTCACCACAAATCTGCTCCCTTCTCTCTCTAAACCTAAAACACACAAACCTACACCCTCTCTAAATCCGCCGCCGCCACCTTCTAAATCTGCCACCACTACTAAAACCATCATTTGCATCTGAAGACGCACAAGCTGAAGATGTACAAGCTGAACACACACTAAGCTGAACATGAGGTGAGTATCTTGGGGATTTAAGAATATTTGTTTAACTATTTTAATTTCCTAAAATAATAATGTGTATTACTTAAATCGATTATATCAATTAATGAGTTGTTCTTCATTGCAACAGGCAGTCAAATGGCAATTGTGATAGTGGTACTTTCTAAACCTTATGTGTATCTTGGCCGGACAATCATGGCGGTGGGTCAAGTACAACAGAAATCAGCCTTTGTATCATCAAGGAATGGAAGTTGAGTTTATAATAATGAAAGGTATATTTGATTCCAAGTAATGATTTTGTGTTGAAATCTGTCATATTCTATTCTTCCTTCCTAATTAGCAGATAAGACTATGATTTTGTTGACAAACAACAAAGACTATTCAATGACAGTGTTTCATTGTCATTCACTAATGGTAAGCCTACCCTCTCCTTCTCTCTCAGTTTTGTTGTTGTATATAATGTCTGACCAAAGATTATTGTATGTTTCGTCATTCAAAAAAAAAGAGCAACCCCCCCCCCCAAAAAAAAAAAAAAACAATCCCAAACACCCCCTAAGGTAGGGAGAAATTTTTTTTCTTGCAATTTGAAACTTTTAACACTCTATGCTAAGTGGTCTGTTTGGAATGAAATTACCTGTGCAAAAGGGTAATGGGCGTATGGGACTTTTCCAAGTGTTGGTTATGGTCATACAGCGTCCAAAAGTTGCATGGAGCGTGAAAAGGGGTCGCATAAAAGCGGTTGTTGATATATCAAAAGACTTATAAGAGGGCGAGGAAGGAGAGACCATCAGTGATGTATCTACTCATGGTGATAGCCAATGTACGCTAATTCATTTTTTCTGTCAACAAGGTATCTATTGGAACTTTATAGTCACGTGCTAATATATTTAGATACATTTTTATATAATATGTTTTAATAAGATAGGATTGGTGGGTTTAGCTTCATGATCATGGCTAGGTATGTCTTTAAAAATATCAGTAGTATTAAAAAGTTTGGCTTGCCAAAATTATAAATTAATGATATGCCATGTGTACTTGCTGTGATGTTTATTTTCACACATACTTGTGTTATCAATTTAGTTTGTCTTTTACTTAAATGACTAAATGTTTATGCTTCAAATTCATACATGAAAAAAATTGTTACTTTTAATCTTAAAAAGTTTAATAACATATCCACGTATATAATCTACATATCGAATGTCGTATTAGATAAATTAAAAAAAATGTGTTAATCTTTAAGAATTTATTATAACCGGCTCTAATCTTTTGGCAGTTGATGGCGCTGATTATAGGAGATATAAGGTGGGTGCTGGTGTTTGGTTGTATTGTTCCAGTAGTGTGTATTGGTGGTTCTACATTATCGTTGGGGTCAGAGAGTTTTGGTTAGACAATTTCACGCATATATGAAAATCCTAGTCGTAGATTTGATAGGTCTCATCTTTTCATTGAGTGATGGGTGGGTGTTTGGGGGGTTAAAACCTTGGGGCGTGACTGTGAGGTTTCCTGGGATCCTTTTTCCCATTCTTTTTCTGAGCGTTCAGAGTAGATGGTGTGGATAGGGTCTTTTTTACTAACGGTTTCTGTTTTTCAGCGTGTTGGTTTCAGCAGTAGCAGGTGGTTTCAGCGGGTAGTTTCGGCGGGTTGGATTGATTATATGATGGTCTTAGACATACTGTAATGTGTTTTTCTACTGTGGTCAAGTAGGAGGAAGCATATGTTAGGCATGGAAAATGGTCTATTGGAGATACCCTCAATGTGAGAGGTAAAGCAAAACTCACTCTTAACTAAAGGTTTTGTTTTTGTTAAAGACTTGAGACATAGAGGAGATCAAGTTCAAGTAAGTTTGTCTATATCTTAACACTTCTTTTATACAAGTTTGAGTTTTATGGCCAGCCTAAATATGTGTCGAGATTATAGTACTAATTAGTTTAATCGGTCTAAAAGTTCAATCGATATTTTTAGTCCTCTTGTGTGATTAGTAAGGCACCATATTCAAAGATTCCAGTACTAAAAAATAGGGGTTATTGCTTATGGGTAGCCAAGTAGCCAACTTTAGGCTTATCTATTACGGAGTAAAAGGCACGAGTTAAAAACTTTCCAAATCTTGATAGATGACATTATGACCACTAACTTTAATGTTATCCTGATCATTAAGAATTTCATATTCATTAGAATTCTAGAAATGTTCTTTAGGTGTTACCTATATAAGACATAAGTTGGTTGAGGGTATGCATCAAGCCGTATCAATTTTGGTTGAGGGTATCAGCAGATGCAAGAAGCCATAATTATGTCTCAAATTCATAATGCTAATTAGTTTAAATTGACGCACTTAGGTGTCACAAGGCATAATTTGATAACGTGATCATAATAATATTATGACGTGTTGATAACCTTGACCAGATTGACTTTTTTTTCCTCTCGTGTGGCACCTAAGAACCGACAATCTGGAAGATTAGCCTAACTTTTTTAAAGTTTTGAGCCTAATATGGGTCAAAATAAAATTGGTTACCGAGTTCTAGACAAAAATTAGACAAGTGACATTGCTT
Source organism: Artemisia argyi (assembly GCA_030686995.1). Lineage (NCBI taxonomy): Eukaryota > Viridiplantae > Streptophyta > Magnoliopsida > Asterales > Asteraceae > Artemisia > Artemisia argyi. The sequence continues at coordinate 100,730,134 of CM060704.1, forward strand.
ATATGGAAAATGTCATTATACTTATCTTTATTGGTACAGGATAAGAATAGAGAAATAAAGAATGAAAATCTCCAAATAAAGATGGGCCACAAGAAGAAGCTAAAACAACTCATGCAGTCATGAAGAATAGAACATCCAAGCAAAAGTGTTGACATTGCTGTATGTGACACAATAGAGAAGGACTCAATCTATATAATAAGGGCATTGAAATATATTTCATTGATTAATTCATTAATGTAGTAAGAAACTTACACACTTTTTTTGTATTCTATTATAATTGATGTCTCCTATAATCATATTATGGTTTTACTGCAATTGCTACAATTTTCATTTCTGGGATATATCCAAACTTTGTTGGTATCAAAATTGTTATTGATAAACACTAAAGCTATAGTTCCTTTGATTATCTATGATTATTCTTCTTCTACATATTTGTCTCGAGAAATAAAACCATAAACCTTTTATTCAAATTTAAATATATTTTTCAGGTTTTGAAAAGAATGTACATCGTGTTTATCTATATGTTTTTTTAAAGTTTAACTGTGTGTTCACATGTCTTTTAAAAATGTGTCCATGTTGCAAAGCAAGTCTTCCAATTTAGATGTATTTTGGTTTACTTTTAATTTTTTGGTTTGTAAATAAAGTTTCCGATACAACGCAAGGGTACAATGTTATTACTACCTCCGTCCCAAAATTATTGTCCCCTGATAAAAAACACACCGTTTAAGAAAAACATAATTAATACAGCTTTCTCTTTCTTACTTTTTTGCCAAATAACAGATTTACCCTTAACCAATTAATTAACACTTCTTTAAAATTTGTAATATTAATTTCAACTTAGAGTAATATAGTAAACTTGACCAAACTCACATATCTATTTTTAGTATTAGACAATTAATTTAGGACGTACCAGAAAGGAAAGATGGACAATTAAATTGAGACGGAGGAAGTATTATATATTTGTATTATTTTCTTTTATAATATACCAAGTACTTGCTCATGTGATGGGCACCGACAATATGGGTTGATGTTGAGACCCAACTTTACAAGAGGTAGAAGGGACACATTTTTGACCCAACCTAGCAAGTTGAACCGGTTTAAATCGACCAATTTTTCGACCAAAATTGTTCAACCGGTTGAACCACCCGGGTCGAACCGGGTTTCAAAACATTATGTTTAATTCCCAAATCTTCAAACTTTTATTATTTTTCGTTTATAACCTATAATTTTTTTTTATCAATAAACTATTTGTCGCTATAAAATCTTCAAACATTATGTTTAATTCCCAAATCTTCAAACTTTTATTATTATTCGGTTCGGTTTCAGTTTCAATAGCTTTTACTCGGTTTGGTTCATGTTTTAACCTTATTCAGTTTTCGGTTCGGGTCGGGTTTGACCCGGTGCTCAGCCCTAAACATTACCAAAAACACAAAATGAATTTTGTCAAAAACTATACACCGTTTCCGCTAGGCCAGGGTACACGGCTATTAAATACAATACTCGACTACAATATTAATTGCCGTTAAAGTTTGATCGAAACTAAATACAATACACACACACACTAAACAAAAATATTACTATTTTTCTTAGATGATAGTTGACCACTTTACTTTTGATTTACAGACATATCAATGGGTTATGCACATGTTATATAAAAAGAGACATATGCATATTGGAGGTTTCGAAAATAACTAGACGAGTACCCATGCATGACAATGGAATTTTCTAGCGGAAGATAACTATAGTTACACTTAACCAAAGCATCAGTATAACTATCTGCCGCTATAAATCCCGTTGCTATGCACGGGTATTCGTCTAGTATATATATATATATATATATATATATATATATATATATATATATATATATATATATATATATATATATATATATATATATATATATATATATATATATATATATATATATATATATATATATATATATATATATATATATATATATATATGCATGATAGTTGTTTTTGTATTAATTTTATTTTTGTTGTTATATTGTTTAGGTGAAAATGCCTAAGACCACGGTTGGTGATTTCTCCAAAACCAAACAATACATTCCAAATGTTTCTTCTACTCCCGGCATGTCTCCTTCAGTTGCATGTTTCTATCGTCCCATTGAAAATAGAAACATTCACGAAGGAAGAATTGTCGATCCATCTTTCTATGACTCTGATCAAACCGAACGAATGTTCTCCAATATTCGTTTTGAATGTCTCTACCAAATCAACGAACCAATCATTCCTCGTTTTATCCTCGACTTCTATAGCCAAGTGACGGTGCAAACCGATCCCTATGGTCATCTCCTTATTTCCTTCATGATTCAAAATCAATTCATCACTCTTACTCTTGCTCAATTTTGACTAATTCTTAGAATCCCATACAACGGCCAAGCCGTATTCTCAAATGAATGGGATCTTTCCTCTCTTGAAAGAAATCGTCCTCAGGATGGCCCATACTATTATGAGATTCCTAGTCCTAAAGACATTCGTCGATTGCTTGAACTAGAACGTCGTACGACTAGTCAAGTAATCAAGTCGAAGAATGTCAATATTCATGCAAATCAAATCCTCCTCAAAGAGCTAAGCCACGATATGAAAAAGTGGGAAGAACTCATTCACGAGAATGCGTTTGGTACTGGTGGTCACTGTGATCATGTCACGGCAAGCATTGCCCACATGTTATATTGTGTAGTTGCTGAAGAGAACTACAATTTGGCTTATCTTTTTGTTCATCGAATCATGTCCGCCAAAAACACCCCAAATGCCAATCTTCCTTACGGAATGTTCCTTACACGACTTTATCGTTATGTCATGGAACATTACCCACATCTTCAAAGAGATTACTACGTGCAAATCCTTCCTACTTTGAACCAACTTACTCTTGTTCGTACTCGTCGCTCTCGAAGTGACAAAGGAAAATCTCGTGTTCCTTTGTATTCTAGGCCTCGTGGGTCTACATCTCATCGTGACGATGATGATGATGAGGAGGAAAACACCTCATGTGTTAGTACTCCATCCCCCACGACCTTTGTTGATAATCTTTCTGATCTTGACGATACCGAGTATCAAGTTCCTCTTCCTCATGAACGTACCGATGAACTTTTCTTCACTCGTCAAACGTCCATTATCAACCGACAACAACAAATGCATGAAGAAATTCGAGGAGGATTCAAATCCGTTGGAAAGATGTTTAGAAAGATGATTGGGAAGAAGAAGAAGAACTAGATGATGTTGATGTGTTTCTACTTATTATTATTATTATCTATTAGACATTTGTATGGCTTGTTATTTTTCCGATTTATTCGGAAATACTTATGTTATCTCTTGTTTATTTCTTGGATGATGCTTAGACTTTAACTATTATCATGCTACTATCTTCATCATATTTTAATGCTATGCTATGTTTCTTTAAAAGTGGAATATAATATGTTTGTTTGCATGCATAATTTGTTTATATATGTATTTATATATCATCATTCCTAGAGTATATACTTCTAATAGAGCTTGCTGGAAATACACACTTGAAAATTCTCCAATTTCTGCAAATTTTGGGTTTCTGGTCGTCTGGGAAAACACCAGATGGGCGGCCCCCTTAATTTCCTAGGCGGTCCCCTTAATTATTAAGGGGGCCGGCCTACAATTAAGGGGACCGGCCATCTGGAACTGGGTTTACTATTTTCTTTTGCATCTTGTGAACTCTTTCTCTAGTATCAGCTACCATTTCCTATTTTAACCCAACTGATTTTAGAATCTCATTGAACCATTTCAAATACATACCTAAATCAACCATTTCCATACTATAAATTCCCTCCATAATCACCATTCTTCATCTCACCATTCCTCATCTAAATCATCATGACTCCACCAAGCACCTCAAACTCCAAGGCCTCTAAGAAACAAAAGATTGTCATCATCCTTCCAAAACAACTCTTCATTGACTTAACAAATGAAGACAACAAAACCCCATCACCTCCACCTAAATGCTCATCTCCAAGTGCACCTAATGCACCATCCAAAACACCTTCCACTCATGGAACTTCCTCATCCTCCATACCCTCAACCTCATCAATCAATGACTACATCAATTCACAATTGTTACCACAAGTATCATCACCACATCCTACACAAGAACCTATCTCCACCCATCTTACCATCTCACTTTCACCAATAACACCACTTGATGCTCATCTCTCATCTCCACCAATTACACCACCATTCTTTGTTAATCCCGTGCCTTGGAGGTTACTTGAATCCCATGAGGATACTTGTCTTTGTTGCATCCACAACCGAAACGTAATCTTTGGTCTTAGAGATGAAATTCAATATATGGTTTCATATATTGAACATTTGCTTACTAACCCACCACCACCACCAACTCCACCATCCTCTCCATTATTCCTCCACCACAATTCTCACCCATTCCTCCGCCATCACCATCATGCTCTCCAAATTAAGCATATGATATGCTTAATAAATAAAGCCTTAACGACCCTTTTGCTTGCAAGCTCTATGAAGCCCATGTACTCTTTGCATGATGAAATATTCTTCTAGTTGTTAGTTTATGAAATATTCCTCTCGTAATCTTTATTATTGCTACTTGTATTGTTGTGTCTTGACACAACTATTGCTTTAATATGAATGCTTCTTTTCAAACATGCTTAATTATATTCTTATCACCTTATATATATTTGCATGTATATACTTGTGCTTCTAATATTTTTGTTTTGCAAAGCATTCCATAGCTCGTTCTCTTGGTGCTCCCAAACGAGGGGGAGTACACATCATGTTAGCATTAAAAATATGTATTATGAAGTGATGGTCATTCTCATATTGTAACTTTGTGTCGTTTGTTAAGATTAGTAATAGTTTAGTCATTGGGCCTTGGACTTGGCAAGCTAATATGTCATGTGCTATGTTTCATAAGCCTTGTTATCTAACCAAGTAACCAAGTCCAAGCCCAAGCCCAAGCCCAAGCCTATCAAAGCCTATGTATGGAACTATATAAGGCACCTTACCTCTCATTTGTAAGTGTGCTTGTGTGTGTATTTGTGTGTGTTTCTCTCTTAATAAAGTTCCATATTTCATCTCTTTTTCTCTACACATACACGACATCTACAAGTCACCATCTTTCCATCTTTCCTTCTTATTGTGCTTATATTGTGTGTGATAAAGTTGTGTTATTTAGGTCCTACAAGTGGTATCAATCGCCTAACAATGATTTAGGAGGGTTGAGAGTTTGTTTGGTTCATGTTTTTAAGCTCTTTCTCATGTTTTTTTAGAAAAGTTTTTACTTTTCACTTTTTGGATTACAAACTAGTGTTATAAACCTTTTCTAACAAGAAAGTTTCAACCTTTTTTGAAAATTTCAAGCTTAAAAATTTGATTTGGTTTTTGTACTTGTTTTCTAGATCTCGAAAAAGTCTCATAAAAATCATCAAGTTTTGAACTTTCTTCAAGTTTTGGTGTTTTTTAGCTTAGAAGTACAAGAATCTTGGATTAAAAATTTCATTTGGGTGTGCTTTAAGTGAAAGCTAAAAACTGCCATAATTTCAAAATCCCAAAGTACCAGTTTTCGAAATCTTGACTGCTTTTCGAGAACACAAGAAAAGGCTCCTTTCGTGATCATAGTTGGATACTCGGTACTTTGTCTCTTGTATAAGAAAGAAAATACTTCGACTTTTGGCCTAATTTCGAAATTGGATAATTTCGAAATTTTTTGTGAGATTGTAATTTCGAAAATCTGTTTTCGAGAACACTGTCTTGACAAGTTTTGCAAACTTCAAGTTTCGAAATCTTCAAAGTTTCGCAAACTACAAGTTTCGCAATAATCAAAAGTTTCGCAATCAGGAAAGGTTTCGCAATCATCCAAGTTTCACAATCTAGAATCTCGCAATCCAGAATTTCGAAATCCAAAGTTTCGCAATCCTCTGTTTCGAAATCAGAAGTTTCGAAATCCCAAAGTTTCGAGAACACAGCAAAGTTTCGAGAATTTTGACAAAAGTGAGGTTTTTGACGACCAAACTTCAAACGGCCATAAATTTTGAATAGTAACTCTGTTTTCGACGAATCAGCTGTCAAAACGACCGTGAGACAGAGGAGAACGACACGCTAAATAACTTATCGATTTAGGCAAAGTTTCGAGGCCTAAAAACGCACCGAGAAGAAGTTATTGAGGTTTTAAGGTTTTAAGTCAAAATTTTCACCATAAATACTTGCATCAACTCACTCTAAACTCTACTCCTATTTCGTTGGAACGATCCAAGAATCAACTTTATCCATCTACACTTCATCAATGGCAACTCAGCAAGACATTCATGCAGCCGGTGGGGAAAACCAACCTCCAATGCTTGAAAAAGGTGGATATCTCCCATGGACAAGCCGTATGCTTCGTTACATCAAAACAAAGGATACCGGGCACCTTATGATTAAATCCGTAGAAAACGGTCCATTTCAGCCAAGACAAGTTCAAATTCAAGGTAATCCAAATACCACACCTCCTACTGAACCATTAGTGCGTATACAAACAGAAGTAGATTACACTGATGAAGACAAGGCGCAGATCAAAGCTAATGATATGGCAATGCATTTAATCCAACTTGGATTACCACGGGAGATCTTTACTGCGGTCGACAGCTGTGAAAGTGCTTATGCTATGTGGGAACGTGTTCGAAGAATATGCATGGAACAGAAATTGGACAACAAGATGTTGAGAACAAACTTCTTACTGAATGGGAGAACTTTACATCCACTAAAGGTGAACAGATTGAATCTTACTATACAAGGTTTTGCACTTTGATGAATGAGTTAATCAGAAACAAGTTGACACCACGAGCAATTGCAACAAACATCAAATTCCTCAATAACCTTCCAGAAGAATGGGGTCGTTATGTTACAATTGTTAATCAGACAAAGGACTTACATCAGGTGAATTATGATCAACTCTATGACTTTCTGAAGCAAAACCAAGCTGAGGCTAATGAAGTTAGGAAAGAAAGATTGGCAAAGAATCATGATCCTCTCGCACTAATTGCTAATACACCAACACCATTACAAGTGAACACTCAACAACCATCATCATCCATTCACGACTACATGCAACCATCATGCATTCAACAACCAACACCGGTCTACCAACAACAGTTCTACCCACAACACCAAGAAGTTATTCCATAACAGCAATACCCACACTTCCAAGAACCAGAATTCACTGACAATGATGAAGCTGCTGCAGCAATGACTCAAGCGTTTGCTTTTCTGTCAAAGGCATTCCAAGGACGCTATTCTACACCAACAAACAACAACCAAAGGATTTCGTCGAATACTCACAACAGGCAGATCGCTCAGCCGAGTTTCAATATGGGCAACGGAGGCCAGATGGTTGGAGTTTATGGGAATCAGCAAGGATATGATACGGGATTTAATATGGGCAAGTAGAATATGCAGAATGCAGGGAATCAGTATGGTCAGAATACAAGGAATCAGTTGGGTCAGTTTGTTGGAAATCAGAGGGTTCAGAATGTTAGTAATCAGGCAATGGGTAATCAGAATAGAAATGTTGCAGCTCCAGTAGTTGGGAATTTGGGAAATATGAATCAGGGTAATCCGGTAAAGTGTTTCAACTGCCAGGGTGTAGGTCATATGGCAAGGAACTGTCCTACTAAGCCAAACAAGAAAGATCTAGCGTACTTGCAGAAAGCAGTGATGTTGGAACAAAAGGCAGAGGCAGGGTTTCAGTTGAATGCAGAGGAGAATGACTTTATGGCTCTTATGGATGACATGGAAGATAGAGAAGATATCGATGCGAACTGCATATTCATGGCGAATCTTCAGGAAGCTAAGTATGACACGGATTCTGACACACTTCCTGTTTATGACACCAATGCACCATCTGAGGTATCAAATTTCAACACATGTCACAATAATGATATATTTGATATGTCTCCTCATGAGGAACAGCGTTTTGAGAAGCAAGCATCCACTTATGATACATTCCTGGACACGCCAAGTAGTAGCAATACTCCTTCAGCAACTCCAGATGTGAATCATAATAAATGCTTCGTTTCACAGCATGCTGAGAATGATGAGGAAACACGTGCTGTGTTTGAATCATTATTGAATAATTGTCGTATTGAAATTGAGAATGTGCAAAAGGTCAATCGCGATGTTAAGGCCGCGAATGTTAAATTGACCGCTGAGCTTGAGAGTTACAAATCAACCGTTAAAGCTTTTGAATTTCATAACAAAAGATTGCCTGAATTAGAAACTGGTTATCAAAATTCCGTTTCAAGGGAACAACAATTGCAACTCAAGTTTGATACACTTGATGTTAATTCTTTCAAAAAGATAAAATCTTTAAACGCAGAAATTTCTGATTTACAAAATCAACTTTCTAAACAAAAAACAACTTATACCAATCTTGAAAAAGAAATGGATGAGTTGAAAAAGGACTTTGCAAAGAAAGAAGACAAACTTTTGGAAGAAATCGTAGAGTCAGAACACATGATTGCACATTTAGAAGAATTAGTGGTTAAGTCGGGTTAGTTGAGTCAAACAATGAAAATGATTTCAAATCAAACTAATCCGATTTACCATACGAAACATAAAATGGCTCTTGGTAACAACACCCCTTGTAATCTCAAGAAAGCTTAGCAAGAACAGAATGTTTTGTACAATGGTAATGTGATTTATACCAAACATGATCCTCCCGTCGTTCGGGATTCTGTGCTAACGATTGAACATGTCGAAGAGAGCATAAATAAAATAAAACAAAAGGATTTGAAACCCATTGATTACAACAAATTGAACAAACTTTCGGGAATCTCTTTTGTTCCACAAACAGAACCATCTGCGTTTTCCATAAAACGACCATTTGCGAAATTCTTGTCTAAAAAGAAAGTTGTTTCCAAATCTCTTTCAAAACTGGAAAAAATGTCCTCTAACAACACTTTTAATACAAGTGAGGCTAGAGAAATTCTTGATGACGTTAAAAAGAGAATTCAAGAACTTCAAAATATTGTTGCATCGAAAACTACCATCAATATTAACAACTGGCATTCTAGTTTTCATATCGAACAGAAAAAGGTGTTTCAAAACGAAATTACTATCCCACTAAATAACATCAGTGCAAGGGTAATCCATTTTGAACAAGCTTTCTTAAAAGAAATGGCCGACTTTGTCAAGGACCACAAATCCCTGGTAAACGAAGCTAATGATACTCGTGAAAACATGAACGTTTTGGAAAACCTAAATGATTCTCTCTTTGAAGCTGTTACGACCACTGACATTATGTCCATCATTTTACAAGCATATTCTGTTCAAGACGATGAACGACTAAGAGCTGAGACCTCCGCAATTGTTTCAAAATATGAAAATGCTCTTATAAAGCTTGAAAAAGAAAATGTGTCATATTTTAAACAGCTTGATCGTAAGAAGGAAGAATGCAAGTATGACAAATTGTCGTATGAGCGTGACTTAAAGAAAATGAAAGAGCAAAATGATCTTTTGAGGGCTCAGCTTGAAAGTCAAAAAGGAAAGGGTGAGGAAACTAAGTTTGCAAAACCATTGACTTCGGAGGAACCAAATGTTTCTAACACAGTTCAAAAACCAAAAATGTCAATTTCAAGGTTTGCTCCAAAAGGTAATGAGAAAAAGGATTTGTCAAAACCAGTCACTCCAACACCCTTGCCCAAGAAAAGTGAAAATGATAAGATTGTTGATAAAGGAAAAGCGATTGTCGAAACTCCTAAAGTGTTAGCACCTGGCCTTTTTAGGATTAGTCCCACTAGTGCGTCTGCCTCAACATCTAAGACAAATGACAAGTGCATAAAGGCTAATTCTAAAGAATATAGGGATGCTAAAAAGGACAACAATATAAATCCTAATGTGTGTGCCTTACCTTCTACAGGATTAGAAAGCACCTCTAGGAGCAGCAGACTAAAGCTTAAGAGTAATACAAGGAACAATAGAGTCTCGCCTGTTTCTAAGAGTAGTAGCAAGAATAAAGTTGAAGAAGTAGAAGAACACCCTAGGAATTTATCGCTTTGTAATAAGAGACATGTTTCATCTTAATGTAATGTCGAGCGTACTGTTTCTAATGCATGTAATGACTCTATTTGTTTAATATGCAAGAAATGTTTAATTAATGATGTTCATGATGAATGTGTTTCTAAGAATGTGAATGTTACGCCTGAACAGAAGAATGTTCCAAAAAGACCTAGTGTTAGATCCAGATCTATAGAAAGATTAGTTGCACGATTTAGGACTACCACTATTAGTCGAATGCCTAGGAACTATCTTAAGTTTTGTATGTGGATTCCGACAGGTAGAGAGTTCACTCTTAAGGACGGCAAATTAGAAATAACTCAAGCTAAACAAGTAGCAACTGTCTATGGGTGTGATTCTGCTTTTACTCCTAACCCCATGGAACCAAATTCAAAACGGTTTCCAAATACAAACTCTTCTGTTCTTGGCAGGTTATCGAAATATGTCGTTGGATCGTCGACTTGGGTTGCTCCAAGCACATGACCGGGAATTTAAAGCTGCCGATTAATTTCGTCTGGAAATTCATGGGAACTGTACGATTTGGAAATGATCATGTAGCAGCTATTCAGGGTTATGGAGATCTTCAATTTGGGAATATTTTAATCACTCGAGTTTACTATGTCGAAGGGTTGGGACACAACTTGTTTTCAGTCGGGCAGTTTTGTGATGCTGATTTAGAAGTTGCATTCAGGAGAAACACGGTTTTATTAGAAATTTGGTTGGTGATGATCTCTTAACTGGTAATCGTGGTACAAATTTGTATGCTATCGACATCAACCAAATGGCTTCTACATCACCAATTTGTCTTATGACAAGGGCAACCGAAACTAAGTCTTGGTTGTGGCATAGACGTTTATCCCATCTCAATTTCGACACCATCAACAAGTTAGCCAAAGACAACATCGTCACCGGACTTCCTAAGTTCAAATACACCAATGAACACCTATGTCCATCATGCGAACAAGGAAAAAGTAAAAGAGCATCATATAAACCCAAAACCGTACCTAGTTCGGAAGCAAGGTTACATATGTTGCACATGGACTTATGTGGCCCAATGAGAGTTGAAAGCATTAATGGGAAGAAGTATATTCTCGTTATTGTTGATGATTATTCAAGATATACTTGGGTAAAGTACTTGAGATCAAAAGACGAAGCACCAGGCATCATCATCACCTTTCTGAAGCGTATTCAAGTTCTACTTCAAGCTCCAGTAAGGATTATAAGAACAGACAATGGCATAGAATTTACAAACCAGGAGTTAAGAACTTACCTTGAAGATGTTGGAATCACACACCAAACATCAGTTGTTAGAACTCCACAGCAGAATGGGGTAGTTGAAAGAAGAAACCGAACTCTTGTGGAAGCTGCTCGCACAATGCTGATTTTTTCTAGTGCACCACTATTCTTATGGGCTGATGCTGTAGCCACTGCTTGTTTTACTCAAAACCGATCCCTAGTCCATCCGAGATTCAATAAAACCCCATATGAGCTAGTAAACAACCGTAAACCTGACATCTCTTACCTTCACGTATTTGGCGCTTTGTGCTATCCGACGAATGACAGAGAAGATCTAGGGAAGTTAAAAGCTAAAGGTGATATTGGAATCTTCATTGGATATTCAGAAAACTCGAGGGCATTCAGGGTGTATAACAGACGAATGAAAAGGATAATGGAGACGATGAATGTGAATTTTGATGAGATTTCACAGATGGCTTCTGAGAGACTCGCTCTAGAACCCGCGCTTAATCCGATGGCTTCTAATCAAAACGGATTAGGACCCGCACCAAACATGCAGACTTCTGGACACATCAGTTCAGGACTCGTACCTCAAGGAGCTCAGTCAACAAACACGGATAAACCTTCAGAACAAGAATTGGAAAATTTCTTTGAGCTAATGTTTGATGAATATTATGGTGGAACTTCGACAAATGCATCTCCACAACATTCCGCTGCACCCGCTCAAAACCATCAACCACCACATTCACAAGATGCATCTACCACAATCGAAGCTGAAGCACCAACTACATCAACATCATCTACATCTACTCAAGAAACTCTAGTACTTGAAACTGATCTACCAAGAGTTGATGAGCAAAACCAAAACACAAATTTTCAAGAAGAACCAACAATAATTCAAACGATGTTGCATTAGAAGAAAAAGTAGAAGTATTTGAAAACCCATTTGCAACAGACTCTACTGAATCTTTGTCAAGGTTACAAGAACCATCTAACACACATTCGTTACACCCAAGGTACCCTTCTACGTTTAAATGGACAAAAGACCATCCAATAGAACATGTTATTGGTGAACCTTCAAAGCTAGTTCAGACAAGGAGACAGCTTGCCACCGATCTCGAATTGTGCATTTACGTTTGCTCAATCAGCCTCAAAGAACCAAAGAACATTCGAGAAGCAATGGCAGAAAACCCTTGGATTGAAGCGATGCAGGAGGAATTTCTTCAATACCTGTTACATGATAGTTGGGAACTTGTTGAACGACCACTTGATAAACGTGTTCTTGATCTCAAGTGGTTGTGGAAGAACAAACTGGATGAGGAAATGACTGTTATTCGCAACAAAGCTCGTCTCGTGGCTAAAGGTTATCCACAAGAAGAAGGGATAGATTTCGAAGAATCATTCACGCCTGTAGCTAGACTTGAAGCAGTCCGGATTTTCTTAGCCTATGCAGCTCACAAAAACATCACAGTCTATCAGATGGACATTAAGACTGCTTTCTTAAATGGAACTCTGAAAGAAGAAATGTATGTGAATCAGCCAGAGGGATTCATCGACAAAGATCATCCAGACTACGTCTACAAGCTTAAGAAAGCAATTTATGGCTTAAAACAAGCTCCAAGAGCGTGGTATGACGAACTATCATCTGCCTTGCTCAAAAACAATTTCACAAAAGGAACGGTTGATGACACCTTGTTTATCAAAAAATTCAAAGATGACATTTTGATCGTTCAAATTTACGTGGACGACATTATTTTTGGATCAATCAATCCTAACCATTCAAAACATTTTGAAAATCTCATGAAAAGTAAATTTGAAATGTCCATGATGGGGGAACTAAAATTCTTTCTTGGTTTACAAATACATCAATCCCCTTGTGGTATTTTTATCAATCAAGCTAAATATACGATAGAGATTTTGAAAAAACATGGAATGGAAAATTGTGATTCTGTTGGTACACCAATGGTCACTTCACCAAAAATAGGTGCTGATTTGTTTGGGAAACCTATCGATCCGAAGAAATATCGGAGCATGATCGGTTCTCTCATGTACCTAACTGCTAGCCGAACCGATATTCAATTTGTTGTTTGTTTGTTAGCACGGTTTCAGGCAAAGCCTACCGAACTTTACCTCAAAGAGGTTAAACGGATCTTTCGGTACCTACGAAGCACCATTAACATGGGACTTTGGTATCTTAAGGATTCAGGGTTTAATCTAACAGCATTCTCAGATGCAGACCATGCTGGTGATCAAGTTACAGCAAAAAGTACATCAGGTGGAGCACAATTTTTGGGTGAAAAGCTAGTAAGCTGGTCTTCAAAGAAACAGGATTGTACTGCGCTTTCAACCGCCGAAGCCGAGTATGTGTCTCTATCTGCGTGTTGTGCCCAAGTTCTATGGATGCGGACACAGCTCACAGATTATGGCTTTACTTTTGATAGAATACCTATGTATTGTGACTCAAAAAGTGCCATAGCCATCTCGTGCAATCCCGTACATCACTCTAAGACGAAGCATATCAAAGTCCGCTACCATTTCATCAAAGAACATGTGGAAGGGGGTACTGTTGAATTATTTTTCGTTAAGACTGAATACCAACTCGCCGATCTATTTACTAAAGCCCTTCCAAAAGAATGGTTTGACTATTTAGTTTGACGAATTGGCATGCGAAGCCTAACTCCTGAGGAACTAGAACGTCTTCTCGAATCTTCTCGAAAAATGTTTTCAAAATCGCTTCGCTGTAAATATTTTTGAAAAAAACAAAATACAAAATTTGAAAAACCCTCAAAAACAAAATACAAAAATATAAAATTTTCAAAAAATACAAAAACAATATAAAATCAAAAAATCCAAAAATATTCTTCTCACGACATGTCTCTCGTATAAATCAATATTCTGTACGTTTCTAGAAATGTCATTCAACAATGATACGGACATGTAAAGATGCTTGAGCAGGAGTTCTTTTTAATGTTTTTCTAAAACATGTCGTTTCTCAAAATTTTCTTCACTATGGCTTTCGTATACATCAGTACGAAACCCGGACTTCAATGATGACTTCTGATTAATTTCAAATCAAGGACTCGTACGTTCAATGATGAAACCTTTTTCAAAAAGTTCGAGTCTAAACAAACGAAAAAGATTTCAAGCATAAACTTGTTTTCCAACAAAATTCTTGAGCACTTTTTCATGATTGTTCAAAAGATTTCTCAAAATCTCTCAAAATTAGTGCTCAAAGAAAACTCCCTCTAAACCCTTAAAATTGATTTTAAATGAGCTATCATTAAGGGGGAGTATAAAAACAAAAATGTTCCAAATTCATGCAAAATCTGTCCTTCTCTCCAAAAGCTTTTTCTTAAACTGTTGATATCAAAAATATCACGATATGCTATTTTTGAGGGGGAGAAGACATGATTAAAATGTGATCAAAGATGTTTAAAGATTGTGGCTGAATCTCAAGCTAGTCTAACTAGTGATGTAAGCGTGTTAGACTAAGACGTCATGGACCCAGTGACGCACTGCACTAAACCTTCTTAACCACTCAAGTTCTCTTGAAAGAGCTTGTTTCATTCTCACGGGGAACCGGTGTAATCTATCGACCTGTCTCTTAGAGATGGTTAATATTGAAGCAGGAGACCTCTCCCTAATCTCCGCATAGGAAACCAAATGTGCACTTATCGAGTCTAGAGCCCCGAGATTCATCAAAAGATCTCATAGGAACACATGATATCTCTACACTGGTTGTTCATCATTAAGGACGCCAGATGTAAACTTAAGATTCCTACGCAGATCTTAGCAATCTGCCAGAACATTTATGAGAGGATTCACATTTGTGATTCTCAATGATTGAATGGAAATTCCTGCCAGGGTCAACATCAAGCAGCCCTGACAGCAGGTCACTTCGGTAATTTTTTATGGGTTACGCTTAGTGTTCATGGTGGTTTCAAACGGTCTATAGTCGTGGAGTGATCCCCAGCGACTCTCCCAGTCATTGAGCTACTTAGTAGGTCTTGTAAGCTCTCTCGAGAGTATCTAACATGGGAACGGCCTTGGTAAGGGTTAGAAGGAGTCTTCAC
Organism: Artemisia argyi; assembly: GCA_030686995.1. Taxonomy (NCBI): domain Eukaryota; kingdom Viridiplantae; phylum Streptophyta; class Magnoliopsida; order Asterales; family Asteraceae; genus Artemisia; species Artemisia argyi. Next base: position 100,745,501 of record CM060704.1, read on the forward strand.
ACTATGCTGTTGACGATCTCTAATTCTTATCTGTAAGTACCGGATGTTTTATTTCTAACTGTTTATATGCAGGGACACTTCATCTACATGGCGACAGATTCCGCATGCTCATACATACATCTGGAAGTTAAAGAAAGCTCCCTCAAGGATCTATATAACACAAAGTTCAAAGTTCAAAGAAAGATTCTACGCCGAAAAGGAGAATCTACAAAGTATAAAGACTAAAGATCAAAGTGAAAGAAAGGGAACTACGTGCATATGAATATCTAAGTCCAAAGATGTATGAGCATGTTGGAATGGCAAACAATCACCACAGACGCAGAAGTGACGAAAGGCAGATAACTCCACATCGCAAAGGAACAAAGAACGATGGAAAATCAGTTATCAAAGATCACAAAGCATGAAGGAACAAAGACTAAAGACTATTCTACAATGACACACAAAGTTAAAGACAAAGAACACGGAAGACCCACTCACGTGGAGCATCATTCGACTGACCACCCCTTAGGGGGAGATTGTTAGCATTAAAAATATGTATTATGAAGTGATGGTCATTCTCATATTGTAACTTTGTGTCGTTTGTTAAGATTAGTAATAGTTTAGTCATTGGGCCTTGGACTTGGCAAGCTAATATAACATGTGCTATGTTTCATAAGCCTTGTTATCTAACCAAGTAACCAAGTCCAAGCCCAAGCCCATCAAAGCCTATGTATTGAACTATATAAGGCACCTTACCTCTCATTTGTAAGTGTGCTTGTGTGTGTATTTGTGTGTGTTTCTCTCTTAATAAAGTTCCATATTTCATTTCTTTCTCTCTACACATACATGACATCTACAAGTCAGCATCTTTCCATCTTTCCTTCTTATTGTGCTTATATTATGTGTGATAAAGTTGTGTTATTTAGGTCCTACACATCAAGGGGGAGATATCTTCCTGTCAAATTTTCACGTTTGAAAATTGTCGGCATAACCTTTTTGATTCTACAAAAAGGGGGAGAAGTAAATATAAACTCACTAAAATACTTGTTTAAAAACTAATTTTTGAGTTAATGAGTTTAAGTTTTGTAATCATCAAAAAGGGGGAGATTGTTGATATAAATAATGTTTAAAAACGTTATTAATATTTCTCAATAAACCTATGTTTTGATAATCACAAAACTCAAATCAAATTAAGTCAAGATTAAGACGTAAACAAGTATTTAGTAACAAATATTTACCTCTACATCTAATATCACTTAAGGTATGCATAAACTAAGCATCTTATGCATTACATGATCAAAGGAAATCTTGTCTTAAGACATAACATTTTATAAAATGATATTAACATTTAATATATATTTGTAAATCATTTTTGGTATTGTTATATTAAACTACAAAGATATGATTTCAAATTTCCAACCAAAAAGGGAAAATTTTATCCAGAAAAACTTTTCCAACGTTCACTAGGGCGGCCCCCTTAATTATACTAGGCGGCCCCCTTAATCATTAAGGGGACCGCCCACTAATTAAGGGGACCAGCACGCTCCAGAACAGTATTTTCTGGCCCTTTTAATACTAGATCATTCCACATATTTTTCTCACCTTTTTGCACTAAAAACTTTCTGATCCAACCTCCATTTCTATATCAAAAATCCTTTGATCATATAATTCATAAGTCTTTGTTTCCAAGTAATCCAAAGCTTCATCTACTCAAGTGCAAGAATAAGAACACTCCTCTACATCCATTTAAGTTGCAGTAGTGTTGTGATTAGATATTTTCATATTGTAGTAGTGTTAGATATTTGTAAAAGTGTTGTGAGTACTTGTTGATTGTAGAAACTAGGTGTGTTGTAAAGTAGTGTAGTAGTTGTGATTTAGTTGTGCATAGAAGAAGGTGTGAAGTTGACAAGGTGTGAAGAAGGTGTGAAGTCTTGAAGAAGTTGTGAAGGTGTGAAGAAGGTGTGAAGTCTTGAAGAAGTTGTGAGATTGGTTCTAGCTACGATTAGAACTCGACATTTAGCTTAGTGTCGTTAACTCGTGTAAGCCAAGGTGTGTAAGGTTTCTCCACCATAAGGAGTTTGTTGACATAGTGAAGAAAACTCTCGAATGTGGTACTTGGGGAGTGGAGTAGGGCAAGGAAGGTGTCCTTGTAGCCGAACCACTATAAATTCGCGTGTTGTGGTTTGATCTTTCTAACTCCATCTTTTCTTCATTCTATTTCAATACTTTCATTATTAGATTAGACTTGCTTATATTGGTTGTTACTTGGACTCACTTGAGATTGAATCGAAAGTTTTTATAAGCAACAAAATATTTTGAAAATAAATTTAAAAAGGACGTAAAACTATTCAACCCCCCTTCTAGTTTTCCACAGGTTCAAAGATGTTACCACCTTCCATGATGTCGGATGGTAAAGGTTACAAACAAAGACATGAAGAAATAAGATAGGCTAAAGAGAACCTACAAATAATACTAAAATCTTACTAGAAAGGAATCTAGCTAGTAGACCTAATAAAAAGAAATCCAACCTAGACAATAACTATTCCCCGGCAACGGCGCCAAAAACTTGATACGTGGGAATCGCACCAGGCTTTACCTCTCGAGGGATCTCGAGAAGCTTACAACCCCCACCAGGCAGTGTATCTGATTGTTGTAGTATAGTATAGTGACAAGTACCGGGGGATTGATCGTTCAACTCAGGAATAGTGTCGCTAGGATTAGAAAACCTAAAAACTAGGTCTAGAGGTGAGGGATGATTCTTTTTGTATTTTGTATATTTTATGAAAGCAATTAGAATCTCGGGTTTTTGGAAGAGTGGGCGGAATTAGTCGCTAGTCAACTAACCCAATAACTTAGATGCAATCAAAATAAAATAACAGAAATGAAAATAAATCTAATTAAACTAGTAGTGTGAACAATAATGGGGAGAATTGTGTTTACTTAGGTTTTATTACTCCCTAGATATCTTTTACAGGTTGATAGTTTGTTACAATTGCATGGATGACGGGTTACATTCCTTAATACCATTCGTGGGGTGGCGTACGTACTTCCCCAACTCTATATGCTCCTACTTCACTCCTATGTCGAGCCATTAAAAGCTCCTAACATGGGATCATTAGAATTCGCTCATGCATTAAATACAACCATAATAACCTAGTATGCATTGGTTCGTGTTTCTTAAGACGTTCAAGCATGTTACCATTGGAAGTCTGCCAGTTTTCTTAAGCCTAACATCGAAATCATTCATCCGTAACAACTATAAACAAACAATCAACCCATAATCAACATCTAGGTTTCACTACATCTAAGCAAACACACAAGAGAGCTAGCCTAGCATGTTAAATTCAAGAGAAGTGTAAGATATATTCAAGCAACACATAGACATATTGATTGGATTGAAAGAGTACTTATCTCAAATTGACATGAAAGGTTTCAAAGGGTAAAAACCCTTGAAAGAACAGTAAAATTCATGCTAGGGTTTCTCCATAGTTACACCCTACTTGTCCCCCCTCTAATGAATAAAAAATGCAAAACTATATATAGATTTTACAGGGTGATGGCGTCAAGAAGAAATTTCTGACGCCATCAACTCGCCACCCATAATGAGATCGGATTGCCTAGATCCAGATTTGACGCCGTCATGTGTATTATCAATCTGGGCCGTCACCATATCTTGAACCATGACGGCCATACGTGACGCCGTCACATTTTCTCTGGACCGTCTCCACTTCCACCTCTTGACGCCGTCACATGAAGACTCTTGACGCCGTCAGGTTCTGTTCTAGCAAGGAAAATTAAGACTTTGCCGTCAGTTACACAACTTAAAATAGATTCAGAAATATTTTTAAGTACACCTCATTATATCCTCCTAAGCCTTACATCCAGGCTTCAACATCAAATTTACGGTAAGCTATCGCACCTAAGTCCCCAGTTGCCATGTCCAACATTCTGTCATGAAATTCCAACAATAGGATAACCTAATGTGAGAATGCTGCTTAAGGGAATACTTTCATGATCTTGCCCCATGAGCGGGCTTGTTTTGTGAATATCGTTTACAAAAAATTAAGTAAATGTAAATAAGATATAAGCATACCAAATCATTTATTGAATGCATTAACAACGGAAAACACTACCTTACTAACTTGCATATAGGTGTCTCTAAGTTACCATAAAAAACTGAAGTGTTAAGAGATTACTTACCAGTATAATTGCTTTAACGGCTTCTCTATGAACTACCAACATCGGTGGTTTCTATTATAGAATTTCTAGTAACGTGTCAAGTACATCGTGGCTGCCAACACATAATCATACCTTATCATTCACTCATATGCGAAAGAGAACAACCAATTATTCTATGAATTCAGTCTCAAAGAAGTAACAAAACTGAATAATAGAGTAAATACAAAAGGGAACTAAAAATGTAAGTATATTAGTTCCACTCTTGAACCAAAATCATATACATATATATATATATATATATATATATATATATATATATATATATATATATATATATATATATATATATATATATATATATATATATATATATAGTGTAAGGTATTTTTCAGAACTAAATAAATTGCGAAAACTGCGAGAACCATTTTACACCATTAGATTATTTGATCAATGGTTAAAATCACTTGAGCCATAAATGTAATAAATTAATACTTCTGAAAAAGATGGAAGGGTGATTTAGGAATTACAAGTTATTATCCATTTTAAAATTTTAGTTTACCAAATCCTTGAAAGTTGAAACAGTCCACTTTGGTTTCCCACAACATACGGGATCCATCATATCTCTGGAAAAAAAAAACCCTAGTGCCTAATCCATAGCCTCCATTTATCGTCTTAACCATCAGGATCGACGGTTATTAAGAAATGACTGTTACCACAACCACAATCGCCACTCTGAAATCTTCATTCTCATCTCCATATCAGATTGACTGTTGCCAAGAAATGACTCCACCACATAGATCTATGGATTACTATCTGAAATATGGGTTTCGTTCCACCACATCGATTGCCTTATCCCACCGTATCCGGATCTATTATTTCACGGCGGCAAAACAAAAGCACAAGTCGATCCATTGAAGAAAAGGTAAATAGATTTTTAATTATTTATTTCATTCTTAAAACAGGGACTCAAAAAGGTAAATAGATTTTTAATTAATTCGAACCATTGAATTTGTATTAGTGTTTGATGTATAACCTCTTTTGTTGCCTGAATGAGCTGTAAGTCACAAACCAAAAAACTAATCGGTGATAAATTTTGTTTGTCTATTTTAATGCTTTCATATACGTATAAAATGGGTTTTAAAATCTTAATAAGAAACTACAAGAATTGTTATATTGGAAAGTCTTTTTTATTTTAATGGAGTTGGTTTTTTTTCAATAATTGTTTTCGACGTCAGTTTTAATAACAAATTGGGTAGGATTCTGGTGTTAATTTTTGAAGTCGATGTTTCACAAGGGGTATGATTTAAAAATCCTAGTTATTTAACTGCTTTTTTATAACTTTTTATTGTGTTTTTAGATTTAAAAAAAATAGTTGTTATGTGGATTTATTTTTGTGTTTGATAAGTATGATTATCAAGACGACGAACGCAAATGTGCACATTTTAATATGAGGGTGTCTAATGAAGATTACAATGACAATTGCACATATGCACATATTAGCTTTCATCAAACTTAAATTGTATTTAGTCTATGATTAGGTTTCGTTTGATGGCTGTTGTGAACATCCTCGGATAGATGTGCACAAGTACCATGTGTGTTTGATAAAAAAGTAAACATGATAGACTACACATATATCTTTGCAAGACATCCCAAAACATATGTGCACAAGTATTGTTGTTTTATAAATAACGTGTTCCTTTGATTAACATTACTCATTTTTATTCATTTTGTTATTTTGTTTTATAAATAAACATGTTCCTTTGCAAAATCTTGGTGCATGCATTATTTTGATTATGGGGTGTTTGGGGTTACCTGCTCTTTTAACTTGACAAAGCCTTTTTAAGATATCTTTTCGAATAAAGGAAGCTTTAAAAAAATGAGAAGCTTTAAACAAAATTGAAGGGTGCATATGTGTTTTATACTTGGTATATGTGTGCATATGTGTTTTAAGTTTTGTGCACATATGTTTTTGTAGGACCGTAGAACAACCTTAATCACTTGTGAATCATGCTTAATCCTAGAGAGAGAGTGAGTGAACTCCTAGTGTGTGAAAATAATAACCTTGATATTACTAAGAGCACCAACCTCTCAAATGAGGTTTACAAGAGTATTTATACTAGTAGTCTAGGGCTTCACATATCTTTGACCTTATTACATAACTAGCCCTTAAACTTTATAAAAACATGAAAACATTATTAAAACTTCATCATAATTATATTCTAAAGCAACCTATTCCATAATATTAATGACCGACACTTTCTATAAATAAAATATGATCCTGAAAGTTTTTTACATCTGGTATCAATAAAAAGTGTGGTCCATAACTTTATTACAAGATCTGATCCGTAATTTTTTCCTATTATTATTGTTAATTAATATTGGTTGCAAATATCCATGTTTATGCTCAAGATGAAGAATACAAATGCACTCAAAATGATGGAGACGAAGAGTGTATTGATGAAAAGTTTACATGCATGTGCGCATATGCAAAAGCGATCAAGATAATCAAGGATATGTAAATGCACATATGCATACTAAAGACGATGTTGCAAAACATGGTGTTTACACATGTGCATCCTTAGTTAAATTTGTTGTTTTCTATAAATAAGCATTTGCAATTTTGAGTTATTATTTAGGTTGTTGATAAGTTGTTTACAAAAATGTTTACATTGTAAGAGCGTTAGTTGCACATGTGCACATATACTTATACATTAAAATTTTGAAAGTATCCACATTTTGAAAACATCTCGGTGTCTATTGAAAAGTTAATTTATATAATAAAAGAAACACATATGCACATTACTAAACAAACATGCTAGAAATAAATTTTATTCCAAAAAAAAAATAAAAAAAAAAAAATCCTAAAATTTAGGAACTAGAAAAAAAGTTTTTTATTTAAAAGAAAATAAAAAGGGTAATTTTACCATTATACCCTTTTTAATTAAATAATAAAAACAAATATTAAAAAAAATCTGATTGCTTGATATTGGTTTTCGCAGTTCTCGCAATTTATTTGGTTCTGAAAAGAACCTCGCCCTATACATACATACATACATACATACATACATACACACATACATACATACATACATACATACATACATACATACATACATACATACATACATACATACATATATATATATATATATATATATATTATCCAATGTGTAAAAAAAAGAAAGAAAAAAAAAAGAAAATGAACAATTAAACACATCCATTGAGGTGTTCTAATACACTACCCATTGAGCTTCTCTAATGGCTGTGTGCACAGCCCGTAAACATTCCAAGTATTGACTTTCTCATTCCTTGCTTGTAAAGGTCCTCTTGCAATGTTTATATGTAGTTGAGTTCCCTAAACATAGTTGCGGTTCCAGATGCAGGTGGCCACAACGGGTTTATCTTCATAAATTGATAAAGGCAGTGAATGTTCGTTGCAATGTAACAATGTTTTGCACATCTCTTTTTCCGTTGGTTAAGAAAAATATGTAAATTAAACAATGAATAGTGCCTGAATTGGTGCTTGAGGGATGGTGTTCCCATCCATCAATATGAATCCACTGGTGCCATATACATGCTAATTCTCTCCTGATTGGTACTTATTCACCAACTCGTATAACTATGAGGTTCAAATATTTATAACCTACCCCATCGGAATGTCATTTAGCCAACTAAAGAGAGATACAACTGACAGGATACCTTTCAAAAACTAATACCGTGTTGAGGTCGTGAGGGTAAGAACCAATTAGCCTTAAAAACACGCTTGTGCCTTCACGACAGTAAAAAACTTTTATCTAATTAACGTTTCTTTTTGCAAACATTTCTTTACTGTGTCAGTAGTGTGTATGTGTGTCTTTAGAGCCACCAACAGTCTCTCCTGGAACTCCTTTGCCTATACATAACATGTTTATAAATGCAAACGTTTATCAAATTATTTAACGGCCAGGTTCAGGTCTAAAGATCTGTGATTGTTGGCAATGGATACACATAAACCTTTTACATCAGAAATTGTTTTTACTTTTAATATTTCCTCTTCAGGCTCCATTCCAAGTTTTATGTAAAGCACAAACTGAAAAGTTTCCAAAAATACAATGTTGAGTAGAAAAGATTTATCAGTAAAATAAAATTGCTTGCATTTCCTTTTCTGCAACCTGTGCGAAAATGAAATTGACAGACATGTTTGGTGTTTTTCAGTATTTTCAACGAAGTTGGCAATGCATATGGATATTTGTTTTATGTTTCATTAATAACTTCGCTGTAGTTTTTTGCCATTGAGTTCGTCTCAGGGCTAAAGCAAGTGAGCGTTATGGTGGCGATTTCATCTGTAGTAATTTCTTTGAAATAATAGCTGGATGCAAGGCGTACGTGGATTGAGAAAAGGTGCGATATAAAAGAAAATAATAACTGTGATGTAGACATTTGATAGTAGTTTTGGAAGCTGTAATGTACTTGTAATTAGGAAGTGGTTATATCTTCTAAAGTCTCTAAACATCTTGTTAGGATTAAGAAAAAGGTTTGGTCACCCCATGTATTTACATACTTAGCGTAGCTCTTAGCTTTGTATATATTAGTATAGTTATAGGCACACCGTGGAGGACGGACGGGTCTTTACCCACTGTACACTTGATCCACAGCCCGTAGGAGGGCGTATACTGTAAGTGTATATAAACCCTCTCCTACACAAGGGAAGGGTTGGTTGTTCATTTCAATACGCGCACACACAAGTTAAGTGTGTTTTCTCTTACTAAAAACTTCCCACCTCTCTCTTCCTCTCTAACTTTTACCATGGATTTCATCTTGTTCTTCCATCATACAAGACCACCCGAATCACCACAATAATCAACATGGTTCGATCCTACAATTGGTATCAGAGCCAAGGTTGCTTAATATGTTGATTTTTGTGGTTCATACATCACGTTTAAGCTGTTTTACATTTTTTTTCTAGTTGTAACAGTTTCTAGACAGTTTTGCTTATCCAAATGGTCAATACAAAAAGTCTTACACTTCTTATAGAGTTGTTCACAACTGTTTATCATGGTTTTTCAGTCCTATCAATAGTTTGTGTCAAACTTATTTTTTTTGTAACTTTTTATATATCATTGTTGTGCTTATTTGTGGTCAGAAAAGTGATCATAAATGGTCTAAATATGGTTCCTGAAACGTGGTCTGAATATTGGTTATTTTCTTGGTAGTTTGAAGGATTTTTTTTCTAAGCTGTTGTTTGGGTTTCGGTAAAGTGTTCATGGTAGCGGTTTGGTTATCAAGTGTAGTTGTTTGATACGGTTTGTCTTGGTCCAGAATGGAATTTTGGCTTGTAACTGAAAAAAATAAAGACAAAAAACTGGAAAGCAACATTTCTGCCGATTGTGGTTTGGTATAGCGAGTTGACAACGTTTTGTTTATGGTACAGCGATTTGCCTTTGAAAACCCTTTTTATTAACAAATCTAATAGACATGCTGCCAATTTTTCTTTTCAAATCTAGCGATTTGTTCATGAAACAAAATGTAAAGACGAAGAATAAAGATTGACCAGTTGACCACAAACCTTAATACTAACAACTCTTATTGTGACTTCAGATCTATAAACCATCATAAGTCCAAAGTCGAGCCAAGTAATTAAATCAAAAAGGTCTCAGATATCTTTCTTTACGTGTGGACCCAAAGCCCAATGAATCTTCAAGCATCTAAGCACGTAAGAAATAATCATCATAGATCACATGGAACCTCACCATCACAACAACTAACGAAATTAAAACAAGATCTCAAGGTGTCATTCTTTGTGTTTATAACAAATCATTAGAAGCTTTGAACAACAAAACACATCATCGATCTTTTCTTTAAAGATATCTCTTTAATATCCAAAATTAAAGAAAGATTAATAACAATGATGTTATTATCTATCTTTGATTCGATCTAAGACACAATCAAAATAAAAAGGTGACCTACCTGTGTACTTTGTAAAAGATCTAGAAGCGCACACTTCTTGTTTTCTTGGTGGGTAAATTCATACATGCAGTCGGGATGAAGGTGTGTGATTCCTTCGTGGGTTGCAAAATAAGATGTTATATGAGATTCGTTTGAAGTATTGGTGTTTGTGTCTACTGGAATTGATTTGCTTTGTGTGGAGATTAGCTTTGATTAGTGATGAGTGCTCAAACACTCATCATTTTTGGTCTAATCTGAACTGCAAAACATACAAAAACACTCAGAAATACATCAAAATACTGAAAATATTTCAAAATTGTGTTTTATATGTTTTAGATGCAAAATGAGCAAAAACAGATAAAAAACGTACAAAGTTTGCAAAATTGGCAGTTTCAGTCCCCCAACTTTCATAAAATTACAAAACTAGTCCCTGGATATTCAAAATATAGAAAATTATCACCAAAGGTCCTTTTACAATCATAAGTTGTCATATTTTGTCCTTTGGTGAAAAATTGGAAAAGTTTTGGAAAAATACAATTTAGTCCCTGGAGTTACAGATTTTGGCAGATTTAGTCCCTGTTGGGATATTTTTGAAAGGAAAATCATTTTTTGCCATTGGAAAATCAAAATGTATCACAAATAGTCCCTGGGTGAAATTTTCAAAAAATTGCAAGTTTAGTCCCTGAGATTTGGAAATTTACAAATTTGGTCCCCGGGAAATTTTGAAAAATGAAAATGGCAAAAGATGGTTTTTGAAATATTGGTGATTGGAAAATTGGTCCTTGTGATTGCTTTGAAAAATTTACAAAACAGTCCCTCGAATTTCAGATTGTTACATTATTGGTCCTTGTGTTTATGTCATATACCATTTGGACCCTTAATATTAATAACACCCCAAAACAAGCACCAACCCAATCCCACCCCTGATCCATGTACACCCTCAGCCCATTACCCTACCCCAAGCCCATAACAAAAACAAAACACCCCCGTTAATATATATACCTGGTCATTTGACCAGGTCAAGCACCACACCATCATCCCTAACCTCCCATTCTCCCCTAATTACCAGACTCATGTTCCCCCTCCTCACCTTCTTTCACCAACCCTCATTAAATATCACCTCACCTACACCCATACATCCACCCCTCCTCAATAAATTCTCACCAAACCTCCCAACTGCCAAATCACCTTTTCCCGCTAATTTGGTTTTAAATGCTAGGATTCATTTAAGCTCATCCAACGGCTGAGACAGAAGTGGGAAACTCCAAGAGGGACTCCAGGACTTATATAATTGAAAGAAAAGAAAAAAGAAGAGATGTAGTAGTAGTTTTAGCTTAGAATAATAGTAATGTAGATTAGTTGTTGAATTAGATTAATTGTCAAAGATCATTGTAATTTTCAGTTAAAAGATATTGTATTAAGAGTTTTCAGTATAATTGAAACTCATTTTACCCTTTGATATCAAGTTCTAAGCTAATTTTCAGTTTATGCAAAATTTCCAAGTGAGAAGTCTGAATTCCATTTGTAGTTGACAAAAGTTTGCAATCAGTGCTCTTGTAATCTCATTCTAACTTATTTATAAACTTACTCAAGTTCCCTAAGTGTTTTATTCAGTTTCATAATTAATTCCAAAAATACCAAATAAATTGGTTTGAAAAAAAAAATTCCCTGTGGAAGGTAGTGGAAGCAATAGAACTTGGCAAATTTATAATCTCGGGGTTGTAGAGTCTTATGGAAGACATCTAGGAGGTGATTTGGTTCCTGGTTACCTTGGTTTTAAGCCTGAGCAATTGTAAGATCTTTCATCAATTTTTGCTTAATCTGTGTATGTAGTCATTGTGTTTATTTGTGGCTTTTTATTGCCTATCTTACTTTATTGCAGCTTATTAGATGGTGTCTGATTGATTGATTAGATCTTAGTTCAAGTCTCACCTATTTTCATTTACAAAACAGTTTTAAAGGGGTGTTTGGATAAGCAGTTTTGACCACTGATTTATGTGGTTTGTTTGTTGTTTTTAGTTTTAATAAGTTACATTAGGTTAGTATATGTCATATAAACCTTAAAATCTACATGTAATTTGCAAAAAAAGTCAAAATCACCAAGGATTCCCCCTACTGTTCACTGTTGAGTAGTTAAACCCCATAAACCATCATTTCATGTTCTAAGTTGTTTGTTTTAACTTATTTTGGATTCATTTAAACTTATAAACATGTTATCAGTCCATTAGATTCATCCAAAGTTCACATAAGTCAAAGTGTTAGTTTGTTAGAAAAGTCAAATGTGCATGTTTTTCAGATTTTCACAAAAGTTCAAGCATTTGTTTTGACTTTTGTATGTTGATTTGGATTGTAAAACTTTTTCCTATTCAAAGTATACCAGCTAAATTTCATGTTCCAATGGCCCTTTGATTTTTGTGATTTTTTACCTAGGCTCTAGCTTATCCCAAAGTCAGTTGCAGGGGTGTTTGTTTACCCTGCTGCAGCAGGTACCACTCCCACCACCACCACTTTGGTGGTGGTTTCTGATCACTCCAGTGGTCCTCAGGCCTTCACCTTGGTACATTTCAACCACCATCCTAGTAGGGTTCCTCCTTTGACTCATGGTTTGACCCCAAGACCTGTGGACCCCACCTGGAACCACACCTCAAATCTGTCCCCATTTTCAGTCCTCAACCAAGTTACCAATGTGCTTATTCAAGCTTATTTGCTTATCCTGGGTTCCCTTTGTGCTTTTTCTAGATCAACCTTGTTCATTATACTAGTTTAAACCAGAATTACCAAGAGTGGGTCCCACTTAAGCTAGTTTTAGCTTATTTTGCTTGTTGGTCAACAAAAGTCAACTGTTGACCCAATAAGCACTTGTTGTGCTTATTTTTGAGTTCCATTAAAGTTGTTTTTACAAAAAGTTCATGTTTTTAGTTGTAAAATAAGTTTCCAAAAGAAAATCCAAGAAAATCCAATTTAATTCTAAGTGATAGTTTCTATTTAATTTAATTTAAATTTTATTTTTCATTTTTAGATTTTTATTAAGTACTTAGCTATTTTATATTTTTTTTAAATTCCTATTATATTAAAGTATTTATAATAATTTTTTCAGATTTTTATTTTATTATTTAGTATTTATTAGAATTAATCTTAGTTTTATTAATTATTAATAAATAATTAGTTTTAAATAGCATAATTAGTTTTTATTAAGCAAAACCTAGTTTTTATATTTTTTATAGCTTTTATATGTTGTAAAATAATTTTACAAATTTTCTTATAATTTTTACTGATCATTTAGTATTTTTAATAATTTAAAATAGTTTAATTAGGTAATTAATAATTAATTAGTAATTAATTAATAGAAAAATCACAAAAAGACAAAAATACTTATTTTAATTTTAAAACTTATTTTTAGTTATTTTATAATTTTAGAAATTTTATTTTCACCTTTTTAGTATTTAAATAATATTATATTGTATTTAAGTTACTTAAATATTAATAATTAGTAATAATTAGTAATTAATTAATATTAAATTATTAATTAGTGTTAAAATTTATTTTCTTTTTCTAAAAATTTTCTTTTACCCTTAGGTTTGTAAAAAAGTCATTTTCACCCCCTGGTGTTTTCAGATTTCAGTTTTTACTTTTAATTTTGTGCGTTTACGTTTTATTTAAACGTAACGTACGCGTTTTTAGGTTTTAAACGTTTCTGGTTTTTCCTAGCTTCCAGTCTTATTTATATAGCTTATTTAAGCTATTTCTTCGTATATTCCTTAACTTAATCACACACAAACCCTTTTCCTGTCCAAGTTCACCCGATCACGAAACCGTTTTGATTATAATCCGCACCTCGTCGGGACATAACGACCCGGGGAAACCCTATACTTCCACGGAGCATTGACTCTAGGCTATTTGACTTTGTTGACTATTACTTGGTCAATATAAGTTGGTGCTTTAGCATCAATCAAATTTTGGCGCCGCTGCCGGGGAGGTGTGCGCGCTATTCTAAACGGTTTTGCGTATTGGTGAATCGGGATATACATCCACTGTATATTTATCCATCCTTGTTCATATCTTTTCATAAAAACCCAAAAATATTTTTTCTTGCCCTCTATCCGTTTGATTCTAACTTCTTATACCCCTCTCATGTATAATTCTAAATAACATCTCTCGATGACGATTTCTTTGAACAATGGGCCTTTGAGAGCAAAATTGAAAAACTTATGGCCTTGTCAAAAATATCGAGATGTCGTGTTGATCATGATGGCCCTTCGATTCCTATTCCCTCTCCGGTGAGGGAAATGAATCAAGAAACCGAGGTGACAAAGGACCCTGTACTTCCCTCTGACGATGGAAGTGCTAAATACGTCCAACCTACGGTTGTCCAAGAATCTAAGCTCACAATTGCTCCTAAACCGTCAAGAATTGATCCTTACCTTTCACGGTTTATGGTTAAAAGTTTGTCAAGAAAACGTGCTGAGCTTAGGGCAGTAACTGAAAAGAACGACTTACCCAATCTTCACATTTATCAAAAACAAAAACCCGAGACCATAACGGAAGTGGTGGAAATTCCTAGCTCTCAAAGCACACCACTTGTCCCACCTCCAGATTTTGTTCTTTGTGTCGGATGTGGTGAGCCACTTTTCGGTTTTCCATGTCGTTGGTGTACATGCGTGCAATGTGGTAATGATATTCAAAACGGGAGTTGTTTGTTTTGTGGGTCGAGTAATTCATTTGCTTATGTTCCTAATCAGAACTTATTCAACGACTCTTCAAATTTTTCCAATTACCCATCACATTCATACGAGCAAGAGTCATATTATCCAAATTTCAAAGACGCTTCGTATCAAAATACACCAAGCTAAACTCAACAGTTTTACTGTTGTGAGTACTGTAGAGGTCCTCACTTTAGCTCGGATTGTCAAACAGGGAATCCCTTTCCTTGTAACAATTACGACTATTCATTTCAAGAACCACCTCCACAGTACCAAATGATTCAAGCAACTCCTCAGCAAACCCAACAAGACAATTATCTAGAGATCCTAGATTTATTAAAAGAAGCTAAGGAGTTGGGTACCACAACACTTCATAATGCACCCAGTGTTTCTTATGTAAATTGTGGGGGTCCTCATGATGATTATCAATGTCAACCTTCCGGTTTTGACAAATCCCCACCCCCGCAAGTTTCATTCACTCTTAATTCACATGAGAAATACATGGCTGAGTTATTGACTGAAGAGCAGGTTGCTAAAATTGATTCCAAAGATGCTTTTGAAAAAGCTGTTAGGGAATCATATGCAAAAGAAAAAGCAGCCAGATCCAGCTCTCAGTTTTGTTTCATTCCTGATGACAGTGATGATGAAGATATCCTTGATGATGATTCATCCAGTTCATCAGATGAAATCCCGTCAGTTGAGATTCCATCTCAACCTGCAGTTATCACACCCAAAGTTCACACTCACTCTCTGATCATGGGGGATGAGCATCTTAGCACTGTTCCTAATAAGGAATTGGACGAATTAATAAAGTCTAGTGTTGAGATCCTTGTCCCAATCCCGAGAGAGTCACAAGGGACTTTTGACCATATGTGTGATATTCCTCCTCCTCTATTCTTCCCATCTAATCATGATGAGATGTTCTCCGATTCTACTGATGACAATTCGTTATCCTGTGAGGACATCGTTTATATGGAAGAATTACCTTCTAAGCTAGTTAGCTTAGAAGAAGAGAATGATGAGATTGACACCGAAATCAAGGATGAAGCACTTCGTGCAACATTATTGAATGTCGATCTCCTCATTTCTAAAATCGAGGCTTTCAAAATGAAACCTATTTCATCTCCTATCCCCATAAAGGATAGGGACATTGTCTCCGATGATCCTATTCCGGAGTTTGAAGCCTTTACCTTTGATCATATGGGAGAGAAGATTAGTGGCAGTACCACTTCTCATTCTCAAATTTCTCTCCCCGAATATGATTCATTCACCTTTGAGGAGTTCTCCTGTGAACTTACTCATATCATATCTCCACCGGAGTATGATAACTTCCACTTTGATCTAGACAAAGATGATCTTTGTTTTCCGGAGGGAAATATTCTCAACCCTGAGAATTTGATTGATATCAAAATCCCAACCCTCCCACCCGTATCATACGAGCCTAAACGATGAGATTCATGATACACCAATCATGAATTCTCTTTCTGATGATGATGAATCAATCTTGATTGTCATCAAGATCTTTCTACCCTTCTTCACCTATAAGGTGACTTCTCCTGTTCTTCATTCCTTCGGGAATGAAGACACTATATTTGATCCTGGCATTTTCATGTATCATTATCTTGAGCCGGATATTTATCTCATCGGTGTGGAACTTTCACGTGCTTCAAATGTTTGTCCAAACATCTTGAATGAAAGTCCGATTGAGATTGTTTCTTCCACATCATGCTTCCCCAAGGACAAATGAATTCGGGGTCGAGTCAAGCTAGCGACTCGGTAAAAAAAAACAGTAGCATGCTTATAGGGTTTTCACCCTAAGTGTGGGGGAGTCCCCCATGCTATGATTACAAAAGTGAAAAACAAAATGGTGTTTTCCACGCTTAGCTTGTAATGTTGCCCTTTTACGTTCAAAATGTCAGCATAATAGCCGAGATTTTGAATATTGAGGACAATATTCATCCTAAGTGTGGGGGGGGGGGGGGGTATTCGCTATTCTAGCGAATTTTATCACATTTTACTATATAATACCCCCGGTTTTAGCCAAAAATTCAAAAAAAAATCAAAATTTTTTTACTAGTGCTTCAAAATTTTTGTGGTAATCAGTTCGCCTTGTCTAAGCGACAAAAGGGATTGGCTAGTCCAGGAACAAATGGCTCTTGGTAAAGACATCTCAAATCCGTTTATGGCTTGCAATTTGCCCAAAATTGTATGGTTCCTCAACTCCCCAAAAACAAATGAGTTGGCTAGCCCGCAAGATTATGGCTTGTGGTAAAGGCCGTGGAAAATCCATAATTGGTAATCAGCTCACCAAGATGTTGACTTAGTCCATCAAGAAGCTGGCTAGTCCACAAGCAAACGGCTTTTGGTAAAGACTACTCAAATCCGTTGACAGCTGGTGGTTTGCTCAAAATCACACGGTTATCAGGTGTGCCACAGTTCTTACACCTGGCTACTCCAGAAGTGATGGCTTTTGGTAAAGAGTTTTTCAAATCCATCAAGTTTTCAAAACAGTATTGCTAGGGACTAGCAATAGTTTAGTGTGGGGGATTGATGAGTGCTCAAACACTCATCATTTTTGGTCTAATCTGAACTGCAAAACATACAAAAACACTCAGAAATGCATCAAAATACTGAAAATATTTCAAAATTGTGTTTTATATGTTTTAGATGCAAAATGAGCAAAAACAGATAAAAAACGTACAAAGTTTGCAAAATTGGTAGTTTCAGTCCCCCAACTTTCATAAAATTACAAAACTAGTCCCTGGATATTCAAAATATAGAAAATTATCACTAAAGGTCCTTTTACAATCATAAGTTGTCATATTTTGTCCTTTGGTGAAAAATTGGAAAAGTTTTGGAAAAATACAATTTAGTCCCTGGAGTTACAGATTTTGGCAGATTCAGTCCCTGGTGGGATATTTTTGAAAGGAAAATCATTTTTTGCCCTTGTAAAATCAAAATGTATCACAAATAGTCCCTGGGTGAAATTTTCAGAAAATTGCAAGTTTAGTCCCCGAGGTTTGGAAATTTACAAATTTGGTCCCCGGGAAATTTTGAAAAATGAAAATGGCAAAAGATGGTTTTTGAAATATTGGTGATTGGCAAATTGGTCCTTGTGATTGCTTTGGAAAATTTACAAAACAGTCCCTTGAATTTCAGATTGTTACATTATTGGTCCTTGTGTTTATGTCATATACCATTAGGACCCTTAATATTAATAACACCCCAAAACAAGCACCAACCCAATCCCACCCCTGATCCATGTACACCCTCAGCCCATTACCCTACCCCAAGCCCATAACAAAAACAAAACACCCCCATTAATATATATACCTGGTCATTTGACCAGGTCAAACACCACACCATCATCCCTAACCTCCCATTCTCCCCTAATTACCAGGCTCATGTTCCCCTTCCTCACCTTCTTTCACCAACCCTCATTAAATATCACCTCACCTACACCCATACATCCACCCCTCCTCAATAAATTCTCACCAAACCTCCCAACTGCCAAATCACCTTTTCCCGCTAATTTGGTTTTAAATGCTAGGATTCATTTAAGCTCATCCAACGGCTGAGACAGAAGTGGGAAACTCCAAGAGGGACTCCAGGACTTATATAATTAAAAGAAAAGAAAAAAGAAGAGATGTAGTAGTAGTTTTAGCTTAGAATAATAGTAATGTAGATTAGTTGTTGAATTAGATTAATTGTCAAAGATCATTGTAATTTTCAGTTAAAAGATATTGTATTAAGAGTTTTCAGTATAATTGAAACTCATTTTACCCTTTGATATCAAGTTCTAAGCTAATTTTCAGTTTATGCAAAATTTCCAAGTGAGAAGTCTGAATTCCATTTGTAGTTGACAAAAGTTTGTAATCAGTGCTCTTGTAATCTCATTTTAACTTATTTATAAACTTACTCAAGTTCTCTAAGTGTTTTATTCAGTTTCATAATTAATTCCAAAAATACCAAATAAATTGGTTTGAAAATAAAAAATTCCCTGTGGAAGGTAGTGGAAGCAATAGAACTTGGCAAATTTATAATCTCAGGGTTGTAGAGTCTTATGGAAGACATCTAGGAGGTGATTTGGTTCCTGGTTACCTTGGTTTTAAGCCTGAGCAATTGTAAGATCTTTCATCAATTTTTGCTTAATCTGTGTATGTAGTCATTGTGTTTATTTGTAGCTTTTTATTGCTTATCTTACTTTATTGCAGCTTATTAGATGGTGTCTGATTGATTGATTAGATCTTAGTTCAAGTCTCACCTATTTTCATTTATAAAACAGTTTTAAAGGGGTGTTTGGATAAGCAGTTTTGACCACTGATTTCTGTGGTTTGTTTGTTGTTTTTAGTTTTAATAAGTTACATTAGGTTAGTATATGTCATATAAACCTTAAAATCTACATGTAATTTGCAAAAAAGTCAAAATCACCAAGGATTCCCCCCTACTGTTCACTGTTGACCAGTTAAACCCCATAAACCATCATTTCATGTTCTAAGTTGTTTGTTTTAACTTATTTTGGATTCATTTAAACTTATAAACATGTTATCAGTCCATTAGATTCATCCAAAGTTCACATAAGTCAAAGTGTTAGTTTGTTAGAAAAGTCAAATGTGCATGTTTTTCAGATTTTCACAAAAGTTCAAGCATTTTTTTTGACTTTTGTTTGTTGATTTGGATTGTAAAACTTTTTCCTATTCAAAGTATACCAGCTAAATTTCATGTTCCAATGGCCCTTTGATTTTTGTGATTTTTTACCTAGGCTCTAGCTTATCCCAAAGTCAGTTGCAGGGGTGTTTGTTTACCCTGCTGCAGTAGGTACCACTCCCACCACCACCACTTTGGTGGTGGTTTCTGATCACTCCAGTGGTCCTCAGGCCTTCACCTTGGTACATTTCAACCACCATCCTAGTAGGGTTCCTCCTTTGACTCATGAATTGACCCCAAGACCTGTGGACCCCACCTGGAACCACACCTCAAATCTGTCCCCATTTTCAGTCCTCAACCAAGTTACCAATGTGCTTATTCAAGCTTATTTGCTTATCCTGGGTTCCCTTTGTGCTTTTTCTAGATCAACCTTGTTCATTATACTAGTTTAAACCAGAATTACCAAGAGTGGGTCCCACTTAAGCTAGTTTTAGCTTATTTTGCTTGTTGGTCAACAAAAGTCAACTGTTGACCCAATAAGCACTTGTTGTGCTTATTTTTGAGTTCCATTAAAGTTTTTTTTACAAAAAGTTCATGTTTTAGTTGTAAAATAAGTTTCCAAAAGAAAATCCAAGAAAATCCAATTTAATTCTAAGTGATAGTTTCTATTTAATTTAATTTAAATTTTATTTTTCATTTTTAGATTTTTATTAAGTACTTAGCTATTTTATATTTTTCTTAAATTCCTATTATATTAAAGTATTTATAATAATTTTTTCAGATTTTTATTTTATTATTTAGTATTTATTAGAATTAATCTTAGTTTTATTAATTATTAATAAATAATTAGTTTTAAATAGCATAATTAGTTTTTATTTAGCAAAACCTAGTTTTTATATTTTTTATAGCTTTTATATGTTGTAAAATAATTTTAGAAATTTTCTTATAATTTTTACTGTTCATTTAGTATTTTTTATAATTTAAAATAGTTTAATTAGGTAATTAATAATTAATTAGTAATTAATTAATAGAAAAATCACAAAAAGACAAAAATACTTATTTTTAATTTTAAAACTTATTTTTAGTTATTTTATAATTTTAGAAATTTTATTTTCACCTTTTTAGTATTTAAATAATATTATATTGTATTTAAGTTACTTAAATATTAATAATTAGTAATTAATTAATATTAAATTATTAATTAGTGTTAAAATTTATTTTCTTTTTCTAAAAATTTTCTTTTACCCTTAGGTTTGTAAAAAAGTCATTTTCACCCCCTGGGTGTTTTCAGATTTCAGTTTTAACTTTTAATTTTGTGCGTTTACGTTTTATTTAAACGTAACATACGCGTTTTTAGGTTTTAAACGTTTCTGGTTTTTTCTAGCTTCCAGTCTTATTTATATAGCTTATTTAAGCTATTTCTTCGTATATTCTTTCGCTTAATCACACACAAACCCTTTTCCTGTCCAAGTTCACCCGATCACGAAACCGTTTTGATTACAATCCACACCTCGTCGGGACATAATGACCCGGGGAAACCCTATACTTCCACGGAGCATTGACTCTAGGCTATTTGACTTTGTTGACTATTACTTGGTCAATATAAGTTGGTGGTTTAGCATCAATCAATTAGCTTTGAAGTATTCGTTTAAAGTATTGGATTTGTGATGGACCAGATTTGTTTTGGTTGATTAGCTTTGAGTGGAAATTGATGAGGCGTATTTTTCTAGATGAGAGATAAGAATGATGGGGGCGGTTTCTAATGTGATTAGGGTTAAGAGTTAAGACTAATGTGAGATATATTAGAGCAATGTCAGGATTTTAACCTTAATAATGAATACCAGGTATTGTTTTGGGCTTAAAGTGGACTGAATTTGTCTAATCTAATTATGGGGCCAAGTATTTCATTTGAAAATTTGGAGTTTGGAGCATATTATTTCTTTAAGTATGGCTTGATCCAAATTTCATTTAATTTGAGCTAAAATGATACAAATCATACGAGTGATATGGATTGGGCTGTTTAATAGACCCAAAAATGCTTTTGAGCTGAAATGATTTATTATCCAATGTATTTTTATACATGGTGTTAACTTGGTATAATACTTGGTGAAAAAGAGTGGGATTTTGGTGTTACTAATTCGTCACGGGGTATGATACATTTTTTTACATGAACGGAAAACTCAACATACAACACCTTAGTTTTCAAACCCTAATTTACCAAAAAATTCTTCGGGGGCACGCTGCCCCCCTGAACCCCCCAGCGAACTCACTACGGAGTTCGATCCGCAGAATAGGGGGTATCTAAAGAATTAGGGCGTATTGTGTACAAGAACCTAAACAAGATTCTATAAAAAA
The DNA here is from genome assembly GCA_030686995.1 of Artemisia argyi. Lineage (NCBI taxonomy): Eukaryota > Viridiplantae > Streptophyta > Magnoliopsida > Asterales > Asteraceae > Artemisia > Artemisia argyi. The sequence goes on from CM060704.1 coordinate 100,767,286, forward strand.
AAAACATCACGATGGCTGAGATTTTGGACTTGCAATGTCAAGTGATTACGGAGTTGATTTTGTATCCTTTATTTGAGATTAAAGTTGAATTTCATGATGGCTCGTACTTATCTTATCTTGAATTCGGGGTTGGTTGGATGCATGACTTTCAATGATAACTAGCTCGTGCTTAAGATTTTAGTTGAAGACTTGGTTTATCTAGTTACCAATTGAAGACCTGGTTAACTATCACTTAAAGGAGTTACATTATAGTACTCAGTGTCACACGCTGAAGACGATGTGGATAATTGCAAGAGGTGATGAAAGTCTCATACTTTGTCGGGATAGTATATAGTACTTAGAAATTTGCATGATGCACAAATTCTCTTCACCGTTCTTCCAACAACAATGCAAGCATAAGTAACAAATTTGGGGAATACTACTTCATTCTCAAGTTGGGTATATCATGTTTACTTCACCAAGTGGTCACAACAATAGCTGACAGAAAACGAGGTCGGGTTGTTTGCCAAAGAGTTCAAAGGTTGAAATGTGATCAGCAATTCTCATGGGATATTTGATGCTATAGAATTTCAATGATACTTCACAAGAGCTCCTCGGGTATATGGTCGTACACGTCAAATGGTGCTTCCGAAAGCTCGAAACCATCATTGGGGGAGAAACGTGTACTTGATGATATAAGGTCAACCTTCAGGGGGAATTAGTTTATACTACTTTACTTGGTATGGTTCGTGAAGTATTTTGCAAATCTGAGAAGAATTGTTGCTGATCTCTTGCATGTTCCCACAAACAGATATTCACCAAAACCAGATTTGTCATAACACATTCAATTTATCATTATCTCACGGTTTCTTCTTGGTTTTGTAAAATCCCGCGAAAGAATCTATTTCTCAGTTTAAATCATATATTTGTAAAATCCCGTGATGATGGAACTATCCTGAAGAAAGAAAAGAGCATTTCCAGATCTTAATTGACTCTGGTGCTACGGCATCAACTTCGAAGAAGAGCTAATGTATGTACTTCATGTATTGGATGAGTTTTGACATACTTCATGAAATTTTGGTTATAACGAATTTTTACGGGGTGATGTGTTTTTTTGGGGTTATGTGAGTTCGACAAGATCGGGATAAGACCATTATCAAAGTTCATTCAAAACATCCAAGAGGCTAGATTTGGGCAGTTAAACCACAAGATGTGACTACGCGCGTCAATTCATTCTTATTTATTTGAGGTTGAAGTGAAATTTCACGGGTGCGTGTACTTAGTATCCGAAGATATTGGGGTGGTTGGATGAAGATTCTTCGAGATCCTTGTTCGACCTTTTAACCTTTATAATGACAAAGACTTGGATATCTAGTTATTTTGGGGATTCTTCCTTTCTATTACCACAAAATAATTATCATTTTAAGGAATTACATTGTAGTGCTTAGTGACACGAAATTGTGGATATTCAAGAGGTGATGTACGTCTTATACTTGATGGTTGGTTGGTTGAAGAGTATAGAGTACTTAGGGATTCGATGTTGCACGAACTCTCTACACCGCTCTTAGTCATACATTAGTGCAAGCTTAAGTCACAAGTTCGGGTTACTTTACTCCAGTCTCAAGTTCATCATATTGGGTTTTTCTCCATCAGTAGTCATGACAAAGAGCCGACAGAATGATAATGGGGTTGGTAACGAGTTAGCAGAGAGAAGTAGAAAAGAGAGAGATGACATTTGAACAAATCAGTTCCAAGCCTTGTTCTTCAAGTTTATGACGTTTGAACAAATCATTTCAAGCCTCGTTCTTCAAGTTTATGACGTTTAAACAACTCAGTTCAAGCCTCGTTCTCCATCAACAATGGCATCTGCTGATAACACTTCAGGCCCCATTCATCAAAGAAAAGAAAGGTGTACAATTCAGTGCGCTTTATCTTGGGAAGAAGATAAATCTTCTTATTTATGACCATTTTCATCAACAAGCTTCATGATTTTCCCTTGTTCGTACAGTCTTCAAGTGGATCAACGTACACTGGATTACATTTTTGTGCTTCACTTATTAAATCAAAAATTGCAACAAGCATATGCAATTTTTGAGGGGGAGAAGGGAAAGAGTGAAGAAACTACATGTTGATGATGTTTGTAAAATGGTCTTTCAGCTCTTGTAAGCATATATTCACTCCCTCTAAGGTTTAACACACATTTCAACAAGTGGTTTAGGCATATTACAAGCTTCATTGAACTCCTCATTTGCTAAGCCATTGATGAGGAAACAAAAGAGGGGCTGCTTCAAGAGTGTCTTAATCATCATCTTCTTCGCAGTAGTTTTTGGTTGTACACACATATTTATGCTGCATCTGATAAATTTCAACCATCACAGAATCCAACTATGGCAAAAATGTCATTACATGCCATTTTTTAGGGGGAGAATAAGTGTATGTCCTTCTCCTTTCGAGTATGGCAAAAATGTCATTAGCATGCCACTTTTGAGGGGAAGAATAGGCGTATGTTCTTTATATTCTTTCGTGGGAGGAGAAATGTGTATGCTGGGGTTATAAATCATGAAGGGATCAAGCTTAATTATTCATGTCGGGGAAATTAATGTCTACGTCTCCGATATTCCATGGTTTGTTACTATGTTCGAGTTCTATAGTTATTGCGGGAATTCAAACTTGGTGTTATCATTTAGTACTCCAGTAGATTGATTGATTCAGATAAAGAAGAAGGTGGTTAATCTCAAGACCCTCAAATGTGATCATGACGTTAAAGTGTTGAATCTATAAAAAAGGGATGGTCAGTTTGAGGGGGAGCCGATTCAGAAACTTCACTGGTTATTGAAGAAGCTCTTTACATGCGATAGCCTAATTGAGGGGGAGCGAACTCAATTAGTCATCATCTCATGACTCTTGAATACTTCAGTTTAGGACTCGTGAGGGTTTATCGACATCTTCTCACAGGCTGATATTATTAGTGATGAAGGGCTTCCAGTTAATGCTTCATGTACACATTATTATGATGATTCCGATTAATCGCAACCATCAAGGGAGAGGAATGTGTACACCAAGGACGGACAACAAGTTCACATAATCGGGCTTAATCACTTATTCTGGGATTGATTACCGTAGAGGTGATCAGTGGTTCAACTTGTGACTTTGGTATTATCATTTCATATGTACATCACGAGCTTATTAATCGTAACCATCAGGGGAGAGAAATTTGTACATCAAGGAGGCACAACAGGTTCACGTGATTGGGCTTAATCATTTATTTCGGAGTTGATATCCGCAGAGATGATCAGTGCTTCAAACTGTTACTTTGGTGTTATCGTTTCGACTTGTGTTGGGTATACGTGTGCATTATGGGCTGATTTGGTATATGTAATATAACTGGAATGCATTTGGTGAGATGAAGATGTTGATATTCTATTCCCCTAATGGACAACCTTGAAGAAGGTCGAGTCTATAGTCTATTCTACATTTTCCGGTACGTGTTAGAAGACTAAAGAAAATATGCATTTAGTTATCAAAAGACTTCTTCATATTCAAGGTACTCATCTGAAAGGTTTCCAGTTTAGGGGAGATCACTAATTAGGGGAGAGTGAAAAGTATGTGTTAAAATCCCTAATTAGATGTCCTCACATTACTCTTCAGCAAGTTGATTCTCTCAGGATACATTTGAGCTTATTTTGTTCTTCTCACGAGATCTCAAGTATATGGGCGTAAAATGTGTTGCTGATTTTGAGGTATCAAAACCAGCAAGGGGGAAGGAGACATACATCGGAATGCACAACGAGTACACGCGATGAGCTTTACACTTCTACTTAATTGAAGTTATTCCAGGAAGACAAATGTTGTAACCGCAGAGAAGATTAGTGTTTTAACTCGTTCTTTTGGTGTATTATTCCAACTACGTGGGGGAAGAGATGTAAGAAATAGTTTCTGATGACAAAAGACATACACAATTGATTTTGTATGTACGTCGGGTTTCTGAGCTTCATATAATGAAACTAATTGCATCATTTCAACTACTTGGGGGGAAGCGGTCTCTGGATACTTTTTGGTACGCATTACTTCAGCCTTTAGCGGCAAGAAAGATGAGATGTACTATTCAAGTGTGAGATGATACGTTGATGAGCTATCAAAGCTTCACATTGAGAAGGCTCAAGTTCTAACGACTATTCAGGAACCTCGAACGCTTTGGTGGTGAAAGTTTAAGATATGTTGACTACTGACTTCTACTACGTGCAGACCGATATCCTCTTTTCGGTACTCATGGCAACATCCTCTTAAACTGCATAATATCCTTTTGTACATATTTTAAAACCGAAAAGAAAATAGAAAATTATAAAACCAACAAAATCCATAAAAATCAAAAAAAAAAAAAAAACATAAAAAATAAAAAAATATTCTTCTTGCGACATGTCTCTCGTATAATCAATATTATGTACGTTTCTTGAAATGTCATTCAATTATGACATGGAAACATACATATGCTTGAGCGAGAGTTTTTCTATTTTTTCCAAATAAAGTTTTTCTAAAACATGTCGCTTCTCAAAATCTTCTTTAATCATGGCTTGCAGTCATTTCAGACTGTAATCCGGACTTAAAATTATGGCTTGCTATTACTTCAGATAGCAACCAGTTTTTCAAAATGGGGAAAACACGTCGCCAAAAAGACAGTTGTTCCTTTTACCGGGTGAAGTTCACCTGGGCACGGATTACTTTATATCCGTGTTTCTTCGATTTAATGTACGTTTCAGTGCATTATTTCTTGTTTAAGAAGAGAAGTCTTCCTTTACCAAAACAAATATTTTTCCATCTATGATTCTTCAGAAAAATATTTTGTATATAAAATGGTGGTTTAATACAATATTTGAAAATCAATTGGACTTAAGTTTCTCATAAAAATTGCCACTCAATCTATGACAAAAAGGTTTAATTTTTCACAAAATTTTAAATGTACAAATGGTCATAGATTGAGAGGGAGAGTGGTTTGAAATTTTATTTTAGATCATCAAATGTTTTTCTTTGTACATCATAAGTAGTGAATAAACATTTGTTGTTATGTGTCAGTGTATGAATTTTTCATGAGTTTCATGTTAAACTTCAATTCTTTTATAAACTCAACATCACTGACAATAACAGAGTCCCTCATAATTTGAGGGGGAGCATTAATATGTTCCAATATTGGCTATAAATCAGTCACATTTTCTCCCAAAATTTTCTAACGTATTTAAATCAATTGGGATCACAAATCTCAAAAGGTTTGAAATTTTTGATTGGGGGGAGAGAATGTGATTTAAATATGAAATCTGATTGACAAATGTGATCTTTTGGACTCATGTGTAAGCTCCCTTATATGTGCTAAACTCTTTCGTATATCGATGCACATATTAAGGGGGAGCGAATGATTCATGATGGCTATTGTGGAAGAATACCAAAGACCAACCATTTGATTTAATGCAATGGAGTTATAAGGATGATAAGGTTAGGTATTAGTTCCAATGATCCAGCCAGAAACAGAGGGATCTTCCCAGGGACAATCCTCTAGTTAAAGTAGAAGTCCTTAGGAATGATTAAAAAAGGAGAAAAGTGAGAAAGGGAAGAGTGCCGACTGAGATAGAGCTAGGACTGGAACAAACCCAACAAGGTTCTAGTAATGAAGTCTCGGTAAGCACTGAAGGGGTTGAAGAATGAAAAAAGAAATATAATGAGAAAGGGTGAAAAGAAATAGCCCTCCATATTATTCAACCTTAGGGTAGAAACCGGGTTCAATTCATATGCTACTGGTGGTTACTAAGGTAACACCGGTATTGAAGACAAGACATCATGGACCTAGTGACGCACTGCACTAATCTGCCTAGCCACTCAAGTTCTCTTAAAAGAACTTGTTTCATTCTCACGGGGAACCCTGCGTAATGTATCAACAACTCATTGGGAGCCATGTTAATACTAAAACAGGAGACGCCTCTCCAGTCTCCAGGAGCGGATCAAAATGCACTATTGAGTCTAGAGCCAAGAGATCATCCATAAATCTCATTAGAACACACTTCCAATATGCTTATTGTTTCACACAATGTGGAAAGTAAGATAAAATATTTAGAGTCCTACGCATTATCCCTGTGGTAATGCCAGAACATCTGAGTGATATGCAAATATTCACAATGAAGATGGAAATCCTTCTAGAGCGAACATCTTTCAAGCTCTTGCTAGGTGACATGTGAGATCCGTCTAGGATCAATGATCAAGTGACAACTGGAAAGTAACGATGGGGCGATTCAACATTGAATCAAACTTGTTCCAGGAAATGGATTGACAGATACTTTTGGAAAACCCTTCGATGTGCTCAACTACTTTCTTTTGAGCTCATTGACTGTGCATAATTTAGAAACAAAAGTATTTGACATAAAATTGATGTTTCTCATAAAACTCTCGTTGTATTGGAAAAACTCTTTCTCTAGCAATATGCGATTGTTTTTCAAAATCAATTTCCTCATTAATCGGTGAATCATTAATTCACCGGTTCACTCACTCCGTGTTGTCTACTTTGAGACGCTCCGGTTTGAGAACGGCTAGTACAGCTGCGAAACCCTGTCAAGGAAATTCTTCGAAATTCTACCTGATCACAGGCAGTACTTATACTGATTAACGGGGAACCGTGATTCTTGCAACCCTATTCAACGAAGGTGAACAAAGACAGTTTCGTATGTTTATTGCTAATTGTTGTTTGCAGGAACTCCCGACGGTTGCAGCTGATGGAAAATGAGACGTCAATTCCTAAACTCATGCTCACACTCCACACTCACAATTAAAGACATCATGAAAAGTGAAAGATCAACCACAATGCTTCTGCAACTCTGATGCAAAGTTTCAAGATCCAGAAAGGTGAGAGCATAACAGTCCGATGGTCACTACATCACATGGAGGCGATTCCACAAAGGATGATTTGGAGATTTACGGTGGCTAATGATCTCAATGAAAGCTCAAAGATCACACAACTCAAAGGAACTTATGCTCAAAGATCACTACTTGCCGTACAAAGACAACACTTGAAGAATCAACGGATACAAGCTAGATCTAAAGATCAATGTATAGAATGCTAAGATTCAATTTATTTTTCTGGGGTGACATCCCTTAGGGAGAGATTGTTAGGATTAAGAAAAAGGTTCGGTCACCCCATGTATTTACATACTTAGCATAGCTTTTAGCTTTGTATATATTAGTATAGTTATAGTCACACCGTGAAGGACGGATGGGTCTTTACCCACTGTACACCTGATCCATAGCCCGTAGGAGGGCGTATACTGTAAGTGTATATAAACCCTATCCCACACAAGGGAAGGGTTGGTTGTTCATTTCAATATACACACACACACACAAGTGTGTTTTCTCTGACTAAGAACTTCCCACCTCTCTCTCTCTATCTCTCTCTCTCTCTATCTCTCTCTAACTTTTACCATGGATTTCATCTTGTTCTTCCATCATACAAGACCACCCGTATCACCACAATAATCAACATGGTTCGATCCTACACATCTGTAGCCAAATCATATCGTCCATCATCATATAAATAAAGCTTTACAAAAATTAGTTGTCAGTGTTGAATAATAGAAGTGGCTTGAGATCAATATTACAATATTAAAGTGATAAATGCCACAATGTCAACGACTGGAAAAGATACAAATTAAATTGAGTGCATAGCATATCTAACGAATCGTTTGCATTTGCAAAAGGCCATTGGCCCCATAGAATATGTCCTTAGCTACTTAGCCTTTTAGAAAAATGTTGCAGCAACCGTAGCCAAACACCCTTAAAGTGGTACAATTGTAAAAAAAATGTTGCAGCAGCCATACCTCATTACTGGCAGCAACTTCTGCCGGCAAATAATATATCCAATATAATTAAACTTAAATTTCTTTAAAATCAGTTGACGAACACACCATATACTTTTTACAGAATTGGTCAAAGGTTTAGTAATTTAGACTTTATGCAATTTTACACTCATTTGGCTTATTTCCAACAAAAAAAAACCCAACCCAATTCGACCGTTTCATTAGTAATGATTAGAAATCTAAAATTTCAAATTAGCATACATGCAGTGAATTACAAAGCATTTGATAACTGGAACATGAGGCACTAATGAAAAGTACTTGGCCACCAGAAATTTTTCACTAGAAACTTTTGTGTAACATACACTTCAGCAAACACCCGCTGTAACTCTTAGTTGAGACCCGTTGTACCCACTTGGCAAAGAAATCGAAAACCTAAAATGGTAGAATCATGTCAAACAATTGAAAATATAATGTGTTATGTGGAAATTGTAGTTGTTAGAAGAAAATATATCAGCAGCTGAGAGAACCTAAGACCTTTATTTACTTTTCCAAGTAGTAATTTTATAGGCTTATATTGAAAGATAATACTCAGCTCCATAGACTGGATTACGAATCGACTATCATATACAAAATCAGACTATTAAGCTCCATATCAGCTGCACCCACTTACACAATCACTCTATAAGCCACATTTATACTATTTATATTATATATACATCCAAATTAACCTATGCCAAATGTTAGCTGATGAGGCGAAAAGTGTACCGCTTTTAAGGGGTCATTTAAGCACGAATTCGTGATTATTTGATTAATTATTGCCCTAAATCGTTCCTTTTGTCATTTTAGGTACTTTTGGAGAGAAATCTAGAAAAGGAAGCATTTTGGACGTTTTTGGAGCATAAAAGTGAAGAAAACGGCAAAGTCTGAATTTTTTTGCTGGGAACAGTACCTGACGGCGTCAAGGTTCTACAAGTGACGGCGTCAAGAGTGACAAAAGAGGTGGAAGTGGAAAATACGCGTGACGATCCAGAATGTTTTTAGGCATATTGGCCTGACGGCGTCACCTAGGCAATACGAATTTCATCATGGCGGCGAGTTGACGGCGTCACATGCTATATCATGCCGCTGTCAAGGTGTAAACCCTAGACGAATTTCACAGCTTTTTCAAGGGTTTCAACCCCTTGATTCTTCCATGTTCAATTAAAGATAAGTACTTATTCAAATCATTTAATATGTCTATGTGTTGTGTGATTATATCTTACGCTTGTCTTCTCTTCAACATGCTAGGCTAGATTTTCATTGTGTTTGTTTAGATGTAGTGAAACCTAGAAGTTAATTATGGGTTGATTGTTTGTTTATAATTGTTACGGATGATTGTATTCGATGTTAGGCTTAAGAAAACTGGCAGACTTCCATTGGTAACTTGCTTGAACGTCTTAAGAAACATGATCGGAGGTGTACTAGGATTTTTAGTTGTATTTAATGCGTAAGGGAATTCTGATGATCCCATGTCAGGAGCTTCTAACGGCTCGACATAGGAGTGAAGTAAGATCTTATAGAGTTAGGGAATATTGTACACAACCCTACGACTAGTATTAAGGAATATAACCCGTCATCCATGCAATTGTAACAAGCTAATCAACCTGTAAAAGATATCTAGGGAGTAATGAAATCTAAGTAAACATAACTTTCCTCATTATTGTTTCCACTATATTAGTATAATAGTTTTGTTTTCATTTTTGTTATTTTATCTTGATTGCATCTTTAGATTAATTGGGTTTGTTGGCTAGCAACTAATTCCGCCCACTCCTTCAAAACCCGAGATTTTACTTGCTTTTCATAAAATATAAAAATATAAAAAGAATCATCCCTCACCTCTAGACCTAGTTTAGTGGGCTTTCTAATCCTAGCGACACTATTCCTGAGTTGAACGATCAATCCCCCGGTACTTGTCACTATACTATACTACAACGATCAGGTACACTGCCTGGCGGGGGTTGTAAGCTTCTCGAGATCCCTTGAGAGGTAAAACCTGTTGTGAGGGCACAATTCTCGCGTATCAAGTTTTTGGCGCCGTTGCCGGGGAATAGTTATTGTATAGGTTAGGATTTCTTTTTATTAGGTCTACTTGCTAGATTCCTTTCTAGTAAAATTTTTTATTCTTATTTTTAGGTTTTCTTTAGTCTATCTTATTTCTTCATTTCTTTGTTCGTAACCTTTACCATCCGACATCATGGAAGGTGGTAATATCTTTGAACCCATCAACCCACCACAACAAAACCACCCACAAAACCCACCACTAACAAACCAACCTCCTAGACCCCGAACTTTAGGAGAGTATTCCCGTCCTTTCCACCAAGGCTATCGAAACACTATTGAGCTCACCCAAGGAGCCAATGTGTCCCCTTTACTTCGTTTCCCCCGACACCATCCGGTTGGTGCAAAGCGGATGTGCATTCCATTGACTTCGTTTCGAATATCCTAATCAACATCTCAAGGATTTCCTTAAAATCGTAGATTCCATAGACCTTGATGTTGTAACTAGAGAGTCGACCCGATTACGTCTATTCCAATTCTCTCTACATGATCAAGCTAGTCAATGGCTTGAACGTTTACCCGCAGATCCATCACCTCATGGGATGATCTCACCACTCGTTTCCTTGCTCAATTTTTCCCACCGGGGAGAACTAACAAGCTTAGAAATGATATCTTGATGTTCCAACAACATCAAGGTGAAACTCTATATGAAGCATGGACTCATTTCAAGGACTTACTCCAAAAAGTCCCTCATCATGGCATAGATCTTTGGCTCCAAGTCTAAATCTTCTATGACCATATCGATCTCACCAAAAGGCGAACCATTGACCTATCGGCCGGTGGCAAGCTATGTGATCTAAATGCGGAAGAATCATGGGAACTCATAGAGGATCTTGCTCTCTCTGACAACGAAAGTTGGAATGATCCCCTTGATTTGAATAAAACGGTCAAGGCAATATCTTTTCCTTCAAACAATTCTAGCGCTCCCAACTGTAGGATCATGGAACTTGAAGACCAAGTAAAGTTTCTCATTAAATCCTACGAAGCTCCTAAGCCCTCAAGCCAAGTGAACAAAATCACTTCTTCATACGAATTATGTAGTGGTCCCCATGACACTTGTGATTACGTGGAACTCCCCGGACAAGCTTTTGCCGATTACGCATCCTCGCGTACCGACAAAGCAGGAGACAAGTGGTACACTTTCAAACCCGAGCCAAACCCTTACGGTGATTCCTACAACCCTTCTTGGAAAAATCACCCGAACCTTAGGTGGAAACAAAACCAAAACAAGCCCCAAAACAATTCTTCCAATCCAGCTAATCGTTACCAATCAAGCGGTCCACTCTCTAACCGTACTTTCAACATCAATACTTCCAACTACTATGGTAGTACCAATAATCTTGAAGGATTGATGTCCAAGTTTATGGCATCTCAAGAAGCTCGTACAGCTAAGTTTGAAAACGAATTCAGTCAACAACAAACGGAGATGACCAATAAGATTGACAACTTGTTGAAAGCCCTCAACAACCAAGTGCTAACTACACCTATGAAGGACACTAGGGATACTAGTAGTGGAATCCAAATTAAGGACCCCTCATCATCCAAACACGCCAACTTTGTCAACATTGTCACCATTAATCCAATAGATAAGAATATAAGAGAAAGTGACAAGGATGAAGTTAGAATAGAAACCGGGACTAAGGATAAGATTAAAGAAGTTCAGGATATTAAGGACGAAAAGTTAGAGGAAGTAGAAAATGTAGAAGAATACTTTGATAAGTTACCCACCAAGGAAGAATGGGAATATCGCAAGGATCTATTCAATGATCCCAAGACACCATACGTCCTTGGTTCACCCCTTATTAAAGTAGGTGATCCCTCTAACATCAACATACCATGCAACATTGGGCATATGCATGTGTGGAAAGCGTATATCGATCTTAGGTCTCCTATAAACATTATGACTAGGACCTATTATCATTGGGTAACGAAGAAGCAACTTGAGTATAGGATGATGCCTAACACGAATTAGATGAGCAACTTTGTAGGAAGAGTGAAAGGATTACATGTCTTTGTAGGAAACTTCACTTATGTTACCGACTTTGTGATTGTAGAGGATATTCGTCCGGTAATATATGGTTGCCTAAGTCAATTAGTGTTCGAAAAACCGTTTGTTGAGGCCTCTAAGATGAGTTATGACCCGTCCCTAGGGATAGTTAGATTCAAGGATGAGAACGACGAGTAAGCGGTTTACTATAGGAATGAAGAGGATAGACGTAGAGGAGTAGATTATGTTATGAGTAGAATAGTTGGTTTCTACAAGGAATGTTTGCAACTAGGTCCGGAATACAAAACTAAGATTGGAGATGACCTAGAGAATGAGACCAATGATGAGGTCACGTAATTGCCCATGACCTTGAGTCTAGCTACCAGACTCATAAATAAAGAAATGCACTTCTTGGGAGGCAACCCATGTTTGGTTTGATTTTTATTTGTTTGATGTTATTTGTTTCCGTATGCATGTTTTATTTTTATTGTTGGTAGATCATCTTTAAAATTAAATTGTGAAAATGCTTTATTTTGTTGTTTAACTTCGTCTTAACTTTATATAAACGTATTTTGCAATAGCTAAGTGTAAAGGGAAACCCCAAATTTGTTTATAAGAACGAAAATGATCTTGATTCGCCACAATATTAAATGAGCATGTATATTAGTATTTTTTAGAGTCAAATGCTTGTATCGAGTCATAATGATGTTTTGCAGGATTTTCCAGGAAGTAGGACATAAGTTTTTCCAGAAATTTTCCAGAAACTTAACATAAAGATTTCTGCAGGTCACTTCAGACGGCGTCAGGATTTAACACCTGACAACGTCACGTGTAAAATTCTGGAAATTTTGCGAGTTTTGTTTCTCTAATGGAGTCTTAAAAGTTTTTGTTGATTCTTTAGTTTTATAAACTCCAGGAAATCTGCAAACATTCATTCCACAAGCATTATATCTTAAATCGCTTTCTAGGATTTGGTAGTATATATAGATTGCTGCCGATTTTACGCGAGGTTGCCTTGATTGTTTTCTCAGGTTTAACAGGTTATATATGACAAGAAGATGATTTATATTTCTGGAAGGGAAGCTTTGAACGTTCATTTTCTTGGAGGAAGATCTAACCTTGTTAACACACTATCCACACCGAACGAAGCAGGGGAGTATTTGTTTTCATTCTTTTACCTATTTTACTTTTACATCCTTTAATTGAACATTGGGGACAATGTTCATCCTAAGTGTAAGGGGTGGGTAAATGATGATACCTTATAAGATACTATTGCACTTAAGTTTGTTTGTTTGATGGTAGGTGTGTAATAAAACTAAGAGAAATACTTGTTTGTGTAATTTTAGCGCTAAATTTAAAATTTTTTACAACATTTAGGAGTGAAACTTTAGCCTTAACAAGCGTCTCATGGATAGGAGTTGTATGACTAGCACAAAACCGTACCATTCAGAAAAATTTTCCACCCAAATATGTGAGGTTCGCCTTTAGATTTGATAGGAAAACATTCATTATTAGTGCTTATGAGTGTACCGGTAGCATTTAGATTCTAGAACTTGCGTTAGTGATGCATCCCGAGACCGCTAGTGAGACTACATTCGTATAGTAGGATTTACTACATGATAAGAGGCATTAGGATCACCCTTGTGTTAAACATATATCATAATTACTTGACCATTTACGTCATATTACTAGACAAGTAAAGTCAATTAATTTTCCCACACCTTAGCGTTGTACTCATTTTTAGTATACGATACCCCTAGTACACCCCTCCGAGCCTATCTTTTCGTTTCTAACTTTAAGCATCTTACTTAATGATAGAATTTGTTACAACCCACTCAAATGTGCAACCAATTCGCCTTAGCCTTCCGTGTATGCACTCATCTTTAGTGCATTATTGTTACATGTTTAAACCCTTAGTTAATTATCTAATTGATTACATGGTTGCTAAGTCGAGTCATATCTTGCACATATTGTTTTGGGACGATTGGGACTCATGGGTAAAGTACTTATGTTTAGGAGTAAGGGGAAAGAACATCATATATTACCCCCATATGTGCATTAATCTTAAAAAGTACTCCAAGTGTTTTGATTATCTTGATTCGAGTCATTAGAGTAGTTTATTGTAAAGTATGTAAAAATTCAAGTGTAAGGGGAATGTACAATCCCTATGATGTATTATTTTGGATGGTAGGATAAGAGTGTATGCAAAAAAAAAAAATAAATAAAAATTAAAAAAAAAATAGAAAAAAAGAGAGAAAAACATACGGACTACCATCCCGTTTCATTCTATGTTTGTTTTATGTTTTTGTTATTTTTGATTTATTAGCTTAAGTCGAGTCGAGTCTTGGCCTAGCAACGCTATATTGTAGAAGTAATTAACCAAGATGATTAATTCGCCACTAGTAAATATTGCCTTTATCCAACAAAATCGTGTTTTCCATATCCCTACACCTAATGTTATAACCCTTTAAAAGACCTCTTTGATAGTTTATCCTAGGTTATTACGCCAAGTGGTGGAGGTTTGATCCTTTCCCAAGCCTATGGTAATCTATTTGCTATGATAGGTAGTGAGAGATGTTTTCCATTTCCATATTGTGATATATACGTTATTACACCCGAGAGATGTGAGTATCTAAACACTATTTGTGAGGTGCTAGTGTATGACCTCCGTGCTTGTTTTTGGTTTTTAGTGAAACGATTATTTGTTGTAATTACTTTTATATTAGTGTTAAATGACCCCTAACTTGTATTTTGATTAGAATAAAAGCGCATTTACTTGAGGACAAGCAAATCTCAAGTGTAAGGGTATTTGATGAGGCGAAAAGTGTTCCACTTTTAAAGAGTCATTTAAGCCCGAATTCGTGATTATTTGATCAATTATTGCCCTAAATCGTTCCTTTTGTCATTTTATGTACTTTTGGAGAGAAATCTGGAAAAGGAAGCATTTTGGACATTTTTGGAGCATAAAAGTGAAGAAAACGGCAAAGTCTCAATTTCCTTGCTGGGAACAGTACCTAACGGCGTCAAGGTTCTACAAGTGACGGCGTCAAGAGAGACAAAAGAGGTGGAAGTGGAAAATACACGTAACGATCCAGAATGTTTTTAGGCATATTGGCCTGGCAGCGTCACCTAGGCCGTCAGGGTCCAAATACACGTGATGGCCCAGAGTGATTTTCTACATGGAGGCGAGTTGACGGCGTCACATGCTATAACATGACGCCGTCAAGGTGTAAAATCTATATATAGTTTTCCAATTTTCATTCATTAGTGTGGAACTTTGTGTGCAACTTTGAAGGAATAAACCTAGACGAATTTCACAGCTTTTTCAAGGGTTTCAACCCCTTGATTCTTCCATGTTCAATTGCAGTTAAGTACTTATTCAAATCATTCAATATGTCTATGTGTTGTGTGATTATATCTTACGCTTGTCTTCTCTTTAACATGCTAGGCTAGATTTTCATTGTGTTTGCTTAGATGTAGTGAAACCTAGATGTTGATTATAGGTTGATTGTTTGTTTATAATTGTTATGGATGATTGTATTCGATGTTAGGCTTAAGAAAACTAGCAGACTTCCATTGGTAACTTGCTTGAACGTCTTAAGAAACATGATCGGAGGTGTACTACAGTTTTTTGTTTTATTTAATGCGTAAGAGAATTCTAATGATCCCATGTTAGGAGCTTCTAACGGCTCGACATAGGAGTGAAGTAGGATCTTATAGAGTTAGGGAATATTGTACACGGACCTACGACTAGTATTAAGGAATATAACCCGTCATCCATGCAATTGTAACAAGCTAATCAACCTGTAAAAGATATCTAGGGAGTAATGAAATCTAAGTAAACACAACTTTCCTCATTATTGTTTCCACCATATTAGTATAATAGTTTCATTTTCATTTTTGTTATTTTATTTTGATTGCATCTTTAGATTACTTGGGTTAGTTGGCTAGCAACTAATTCCGCCCACTCCTTCAAAACCCGAGATTTTACTTGCTTTCCATAAAATATAAAAATACAAAAAGAATCATCCCTCACCTCTAGGCCTAGTTTAATAGGCTTTCTAATCCTAGCGACACTATTCTTGAGTTGAACAATCAATCCCCCGGTACTTGTCACTATACTATACTACAACGATCAGGTACACTGCCTGGTGGGGGTTGTAAGCTTCTCGAGATCCCTTGAGAGGTAAAACCTGTTGCGTGGGCGCAATTCCCGCGTATCATTAGCCCATCACCATTATACTCACAAGGACTGATATCATAACTTTTTCTTAAATAGTGTGATTATGCCTCCATAGTTATAAGCCCAGTATGCGCAACACATAGTAACCTAAACTGGAGTATTTATGTTCAAATACGTGGTATTCTACAATCTCCCAAACATTTGTATTGATGTTGTTTAAGAGACTAAACTTTATAAATGATATAAAACAAAAATGATAAAACATATATCTCAAAATCCTCACAATCATCTCAGCGTTACCAAATTAATATTAACCTGCCTCAGAAGATACCTTTTTGCGATAAGGAACTGTGCTGAAATTTTTTAGTAACATGCAAATTGTTGATGTAAAAATGTAGGTGAGAAAGAATATTGCAGACAAGAGGGAGTAAATATGACTCAAGTAAGTACTCAAATTACCTAGAGTGGGCGAAGGACTCGCCATATCATTTTCGTGTAAAGTATTGTCGTTCGCTGCAGCGCGCATCGAATCAACCACAATAATAACATTCAGAGGAATGGCAAAAGGTAATCTAAAATTTTAGCAAATGGTGATGCAAAAAAAACAATCAACTTACCTCACAACCGCTAACGTGGGGGCCTGGTATTTTCATGTAACGTGGAATGGCTTAGATAAAGCGTACACGAAAACTTTAAAAACCAAAAGCAACCTAACCTGTATTAACATTAGCATCAGTATCACCACTAACGATGTTAACCATGGGAGTTTTGGATACTGAAATTCTGCACGTGACCGATTACAACTGGAATCCCATAGCCAAAACCTGCACCACTGACTGCAGGCCCCAAAAGGAGATCATTATTTATGCAGGCAGAAGGGGTACATTCATGTAACTCGTCATGTTAACAAACAAAAACGTACATACATTACAAACCATGTAATATAATACTATATGTAATATATGTAATTATGCAGGTTACCTAAGTTGGGTTCTCTAATAACAATGCCTGTTGTTCATGTTCGTTGTGATTGCACGTTCATTATATGGAGCGTATCATTCATGTAGGAATCATTTGCGCGAGAAAAAAATTAAATGTAACATCATCAGGTTTATTAGAAAACAAACGACACTGATTCATGGATCGAACCATGTTAGTTGCCAAACGACACTGATTCGTGGATCGAACCATGTTACAGGACAACAAATAAATACACCTGTTACATACATGTGTGTATATAAATTGGTCACCATATTATACTCGATAAGTAACCAAAAACTCAAACCTCAAACCTGCAATGATGTTGATCCAGAGATGTTTATTGTAAGTAGATGTTAAATATCATGCATGCTCGTCTCCTTTTTGTTCCGAGAATTCCAAGAGTGTTCTAATTACAACCTGCACAAAAACCGTTAACAATCATTAGAACCCTAAAATCGTGATGAGTTTTCTTCATGGAGAGAGTTTTGATGATTATGGTTTTTCTTACGTCTCTTTGAGATAGAATACAAACCTCAGTTAAACAACATATACATTCAAGATACTCCTAACACAAGATTTTATAAATATTCAAAAGTCTATTAGATCTGTATAAAACTCACATATTTTAATGGAAACATAAAAAATCAAAAATCAATTAGCAATGTATGAAACCAACAACACGTACTTATAAGTTAAGCTATGAACCAAACTCATAATTAAGTTATGAAGCAAAAACAGGTTTTTACAAATATATGATCAAGTTTAATTAGGATGGCATGAAAACACTTGTCAATTTTGCTGACTTAGTTAAACCATATACAACTTACTTTTGACATAACCAAACCAACTTACTTTCGACATAACCAAACCAAATATTATGAATTCTAAACTGACAACCATGATCAACCTACATATAAAATAGAGGAAAAATGAAACATTTGATCTTAAACCCAAAGTCACTTTATTTCTTAACATTTCTTTTGATGCAGATTTTATGCTATAGCTTCATCAACATACATACTTTTGATATAAAAAATAAGATAATCAATCTATGTTATATTTTTATGAACAACTTATCTGAAGACGTTCTTTTTTTCGGCTGATGCTTCTCAAAAGAATTATTTTGCTTTGCTTGAAAGCCTCTGTGAGAATCTTTGTGGCTGCATATTGATATACTAGCTTAGAGACTCGTTGACACCGGGTAATTTTTTAAAGAAATAGAGAAATGAGATGATAAGAAAAGTAATAACATATACCATTTAAAATATGAAACAAAGAATGAGACAATGTGTCCATTATAAGATAAGAAATTGCTTATGTTACAATTACACTAACAAACATCCAAGCTTGGGGTCTCCAAAATTTATTGTGTAAAGTAGCAAAATTTATTCGTGGAGAAAAGCATAAAAAATCATTTAAGCGATAATGCTAACTTTATCATAAGAATCTCCGAACAACCAATTTTTGGTGCATGACCCATCATCATCAAACTGCACGTCATGCTTGTACGCCATTTTCATCTTGTCCTTGTGGCTTGCAGTGGTACTTTCTTCAACTATAGAAACATAGAAAAAGCTTCAACAAAATTTATAAGAAACCAAGTCAAAATAGAATCCACTCAATTCAATATGCATTCTTCTCCTATAGTCCAACCCGTCCCTTGTTTTGCTCCGTATGCTAAAATGCATCATGTACATTCTATAAGTTAAATTTGTGTAGTTGCTACTAATAGTTCCTTTTCATCAATTGATGCATGATTGTATTGTGTTGTCATCTAAGCCTTTCCTCGGTTGTGTTCATTACCTGTAAAGTTACTACAATTCCAATTATCTAAAGGATGCTTCATCAATCTCATATGTGACTATAAGTTTCAGTTGTTGATATCATTTTCAGTGTCAACAACTCTCACTGCATTCTCAAGTCCTTTTACACAAGTAAAAATCATATTGTATATCTAAACTCTTATTACATATAAACTAATATTTTATAGTAGAAAGTAAAAAATGACAAACCTTTTAGCATCTGCCATTGTCTCATAGAGGAAAATCGAGAAGTTCAAAGCCAAGGCAACTCTGATTAGATTAGTAGGCGGAAGGTCCAATTCGGTAATAGAAGTTTCAGCCTAAAATATGATAAGTGTCACACCCCCAAAATACCTGTTTGGCAGCGGAATGGAATACCTGGGGCGTGACTGTCCATAGCATCACAGTTACAGTTACATTGAACGACCTAAAGTGTCGTTTAGAAAAATACTTCATTTGATCATTAAAAACATTCAGAGTTCACAATATAAGGTCCCAAAAGATGTTGTCAATTTAAGTAAAATAAGTTCAACAAGATTGAACATTTCATAAGTGCAGAAAATATAGTGAGACGCGTCGACTCCGCGACTCCATGAAGGTCCAAATGCATGCAGCATGAACTACCTTAATAACCTGAAAATACATCGCTAAAATGGTCAACAGAAAGTTGGTGAATTCCATAGAGTTATAAGTTCAAATGTATGTACAATTGCCATAAGTAGAAAGTAAGGTGACTTGATGTCAAAATGAAGTTACATTGGCTCTTAAGCTCATGACCCCGAAGCTAGACATAATAAGAATTTCGCCCCAAATGAGTGGTTAGCAGCCACTCTAATAATGTTAGACATGAAATGCATTCGTAATTGCGTTGGAGCAACCCAAACACGAATGGAGGAGTCACCCTCAATAGATCTTTTCACTCACTCTCGCTTAAAGGCAAATTAACGGTCCATGATAATATAAAGGGGACTTAATGTGGTATGATAGCAACTTAAGCAATGTATGAAAATTTAGCTACTTTGGCATGTACAAAAATAAGTGATGCAATGTATTCTCCCCCATGGGATTTGAAATCAAATATAGAATTAAAAACGGGGCTATGAAAACTCACCTCGAAGTGATGATACTATGAGATGAAATGATAAGGACAACAAGGAACGAAATCAACCGCAACCTATGATGAATGATAATGATCTAATTTAGATCATGAAATGATGTAGAGAATATGCATGCACATGACACCTATACCACTCAAAACTTGAAAATACTAGTTATAGTCATAGTAAAATATATTCCATACTTAAGAAAAATAAGTCTTAACTAGACTTGTAAAAACTTGTCGTAATATATATATCGTATATATAAATGTTAGTGTTGAATTCCTTGCTTTGAAAACCTTGAAATAACGTCTTATAGTCGTATAAATAAGCTTGTAATCTTAAGTACTTCAATGGTTCAGGATTTGGCACTTTGATAGTATTTCTAGAAAATCTAGGATTTAGTACGTAGAAATATTATTATTATTTCTAGTTAAAAGCTGTCAAAATATATATAGTTTTACCGATATTGAAACGTGAATATTTTTGTCGTTATAAGTTCATTTTCTTCGTTCTTTATATCCACGGATTCGTCTTAGTATGTACTAATATATTTTTGATAGCTCGGCTTCTCTAGGTCACGTCTAACGCCTCGGTTTGTCCGACAAAAATCGTCCAATAGCATGAATATTTTCAGAAAAATAGTTTTCGTCGTTAAACTTGCAAAAATCATATCCCCTTCGTTATAAACCCGTTTTAATCCGTTCTTTCGCCAAAAGTTTCGTTTTTGAAAGTATTTTCTAAATCTTTGGTTAAAAATCTCCCCTGAGTTACTGAGTTTTCCAGATTTTGCATTTTGGTACAGTAGGTTCTTAGACATGTTCTAATCTCATTTCCAATGTTCCAAACTAGTTTCTAATCCACCCAAATCACTTCCAATCACCACAAATCTAGTCTATTCCTACCATACACCTTCTTAGGGTGTGATGGGTTCCTAATCATCATCAATCTAGTAGATCTAACAAGGAAATCCAAAATAAACATTTCTAGGGTTTATAAGTTAAAAGTTTATAAAATGAAGTGGTATAAACTAGCACATGCATGAAATATAGTATGAAACCCATATGATCATAATAAATACTTGAAGAAATGATGAAAATAAATTTGGTAAACTTACTTTGAATGATTTAGGTGTTTAGATGAAGAAAACCTAATGATCCTTGAGTTTGTATTGCAAAACCCCAACAAGGATAACTATATGGACTAGATTAGAGCTTGATCTTGGAAAAATGGTGGATCTTGGTCTTGTTTTGGTTTTTGGCCGTGGGTTATGATGAGAGGAAGAGAGAAAATTGAAACTTTGCTTCTAAGGAAAAATGAGGTGTAGATGATAAGTTACACTAGATATTTACTTATGTTTATATTAAAATAACAAGTAATTAAGTCATGAGGTTAAAAAGAAAGCATATGATGTCTAGGGGGGGCATGTGGCCGGTTTGACAAAGAGGAAAAAGAGGGCAAAAACTAGCTAGGATTAATTAGAATTTAGTGTAGTGTAAATGTAGTTTAGTTGTAGTTTTAGTTAGTTTAGTTATAATCGGGTACCGGGTTTGCTAGAAATAAATTTTAACGAAGTTAACCGGGACTTAATAAAGTCATAAAAATGATAAAAATATGTTGGGTACAAAAATTGAGCGTTTGGATAATAGTTTTCACGAAAACCGTCGTAATTATATTAAACTTACGTTATAAATTAAATAAATTCCCAAAATACCGGGTAAATGAATATTATAATTTTTATGATGTTGTAAGGAGTTTATAAATATATCGGAACCATTGTGGGGATTTTTAGATATGTTGGTTATATTTATTAATCGCGTATTAACGTTTAATTAAAATAAATATACGTAAAACGTTAAATATACCAAAAATATTAATATGAATATTCTACGAGTGGTATAGTATGCAAATGCTATTATGATGATATGTAGACTATTTCTAGTCTATATGAAAGGTCCCTAATGATAAAGCACGAATTCGCACCTGAACCAATACGGTTACGCGAATTTAAATACTCGTAAACTAAATTTATGATGAAATGAGCAATGCACGTGAATAGTGAAATTTCTTCCAAAAATGAATAGTGTTCGGTGAAAAGTAAAATTTTTTAATGCTTTTAAGAATATCAAACTGACCTAAAAAATGATGAATAGTAAAATGATGAATAGTGTTTTGATGAATAGTGATTATGAATAGTAAATTGTTGGAGTTTGGAAATGACCTGAAATGGTGAGTTGTGACAGTCTCCCACCCAAAAAGGAATTCAGTCCCTGAATTCAGCTAGTGTTGGTCTCGGTAATAGGTTTGGTGAAGAGATGTGGATACTTGCGTCGCATTTGGTCTTCTCGATCCCAAGTAAACTCGGGTCCTCTTCGAGAATTCCAGCGAACCTTCACGATCGGAATTTGACTCTGCTTCAACTGTTTGACCTCTCGGTCCATGATTTCAACTGGTTCTTCCACAAAGTTAAGCTTGTCGTCTAGTTGAATTTCTTCTAGTGGTATAACAGAAGACCCGTCCGAAAGACATTTCTTGAGGTTTGAGACATGAAACGTGTTATGTACGTTGCTGAGTTCTAACGGAAGTTCAAGCTTGTAAGCTACTGGACCAATCCTCTCCAGTATCTTAAATAGACCAATGTATCTCGGGTTCAACTTCCCGCATTTCCCGAATCGTATCACGCCCTTCCAAGGCGAGACTTTCAACATGACTTTGCCTACCAACTTGAAGTTTTAATGGTTTACAACTTATCGAACCTGTAACTGATTCTCGACTTGTAAGAAATTTCTGGTTATTTCATGAATGCCTACTGGACTAGTGAGTTGGGCTTTTCCAAATTTTGATTCGTCAATGGATGTTCGTCAATGGATGTTATCACACCCCACAATTTCAGGTCATTTTTCCAAACCTCAACATCTTACTATTCACCAATTACTATTCATCGATCACTATTCATCATTTTACTATTCATCATTTTTGAGGTCAATTTGATATTCTGAGAAACATTCAAAAATTTCACTATTCACATGACACTATTCATTTTGGAGAGAAAACCACTATTCATGCGCATTACTCATTTCATCGTAAACTTAGTTTACGGGTATTCAAAATTCGCGTAACCGTATTGGTTCAGGAGCGAATTCATGCATTATCATTGGGTCATTTCATACGGACTAGAAATAGTCTGCATATCATCATTATGGCACTTGCATACTATTCCACTCGTAGGATATTTAAATTAATACTTTGGTATAATTAACTTTTACGTTTAATTATTTCCAAATAAACGTTAACACGCGATCAATAATGTGACTAACACGTCCGACACTCTCGACTATGATCCCAATATATTTTTATATTCATTTTAATAATATAAAAATTATAATATTAATTTACCCGGCGTTTTGGAAATTTATTTAATTATTATCGTAAGTTTATTAAAATTACGAGGGTTTTCGTAGAAATTAAATAATAATTATCTAAACACTCAATATTTATACCCAACATATTTTTACAATTTTTACGACTTTATTATGTCCCGATTAACTCCGTTAAAATTTATTTTTAATTAACTCGGTACCCGGTATTCCCAAAAACTATTAATATATACATACTAATACCAATAATACATCAACTATCTTACACAAATCACACTTTTCTTCCCCCCTCCATTTTGCCACCCCCCCCCCCCCCTTCCATGCCAATCATCTTACATATTGGAATTTTGCTACTAACTCATAAATGTTTGTCATAGTTGTCTATTATATAAAATATATAACACAAAATTTCACCTTTTCATCTCATTTCACCAAATCAAAGCAAGTAAACATTTTTCTTTTCTCTCTTCCTTGTGGTGCTCGGCCTCAACACAAAAACAAGAAGGAACCATTATTTTTCCAAGATCTAGTAATATTCAAGTGTAGTTTGTATTCCTTTTTGGGTTTTGAAATATAAAATCAAGGTTTACATAGGTTTTCATCCTCAAAATCTTCTTAATCTTTCAAGTAAGTGTATGAAACTCATCCTTATGATTTTACCAAGTTTTTACAAGATTCATATGATATATATACTAGATCTACATGCATATGCTATTTATACCACTTTATTTTAAACATAACTACCTTTTGAGCCCAAGAAATAGATTATAGTTAGATCCTGGTTAGATCCACTTGATTTATGATGCTTAGGAACCCATGACACTCTAAGATGGTGTATGGTAGGATTAGACTAGTTTTGTGGTGATTGAAAGTGCTTTGGTTGAACTTGGAACTTGATTGGAACCCTAGAAATAATTTTTGAAACATTACATATACCTACTGTTCATATTTTTAAAACGTGGGAAACTCAGTAGGTGATGGGTAATTTTTTACCAAATATTTAGAAAATACTTACAAAAACGAAGCTGTGCGCGAAAGAACAGATTAAAACGAGCTTATAACGAAGAAGTTATGATTTTTGCAAGTTAATTGACGAAAACTATTTTCCTGAAAAACTGCATGCCGTTTGACAATTTTTGACGGACAAATAGAGGCATTAGACGTAACCTAGAGGAGCCGAGCTATCGAAAATATATTAATACATACTAAGACGAATCCGTGGATATAAAGAACGAGGAAAATGAACTTAAAACGACCAAGTTATACACGTTTTAAAATCGTCGAAACTATATATATATTTAGCCACTACTAGAAACAATATAACTACGTACTAAATGATATATTTTCTAGATTTCTTATTCAAGGATTTTATTCTTAACTAACGAAGTACGTACGACCCAAGGTTTATTTATGCGATTACTAGACGTTATCTTAAGGTTTTTCAAAACGAGGAATATAACACTAACATTTTATATACGATGTACTACGACAAGTTTCTATACTCCTAATTGGACTTATTTTCCTAATTATAGAAATTACCTACTTTGACGATAACAAGTATTTTCAAGTTACAAGTGGTAATATTCATTACAACATTTCATGATCTAAAGTAGATCATATTCATTCATTTAGGTTGCGGCTAGTGTACGTGCCTTGTTGTCCCGATCATTTCATCTAATCGTACTATCACTTAAGGTGAGTTTTCATCGCCCCGTTTTCAATTACTTATTTGATTTCAAATCCCACGGGGGAGAATACATTGCATCAATTATTTTTGTACATGCCCAAGTATTAAATTCCATACATTGCTTAAGTTGCCTTCCTACCAAGTTAAGTCCCCTTTATTATCATGGACCGTTAATTATAATGCCAAGCGAGAGTGAGTGAATAGATCTATTGAGGGTGACGCCTCCCTTCGTGTTTGGGTTGCTCCAACGGGTACGAATGCATTTCATGTCTAAACTATATGAGTGCCTGGTAAACATTCTTTTGGGGCCAATACAATATTATGTCTAGCTTCGGGGTCATGAGCTTAAGAGACAATGTAGCATTTTGACATTTTTGTCGGTTTACTTTATACTTGTGGCTTTTGTACATACGATTTAACTTACAAAACCTATGATTATTCACCAACATTATTGTTGACCGTTTTCGCAATGTATTTTCTGGTAACTAAGACATATTCCTCATGACATGCATGGAGTCATTTCATTGAGTATCAAGGATGACGCGTCTTATTTTGGATTTCATGCACTTATGAACTATCGTTTGATTGTACTAAACTTATTTACTTAAACTTTCCAACTCTTTTGGGACCTATGTTTTATAACTCTGAATATTTTGAATGAATCAAACGATGTATTTTCAAAACGACACTTTAGGTCGTTCAATATAACTGTAACTGTGGTTCTATGACAGTCACCCCCAGGAATTCCATTCTGCTGCCATTAAGGTATTTTGGGGGTGTGACAGATCGGCATTAGAGCTAAGGTTATAGCGAACTAGGATGCATCATGGACCCTAGACTATAACCACATCATCATAGCATCTCATCATTTCATTTTAAGTACATACTTACTTATTTTTAGGTGATTCCATTATACGAGTTATTTATTTTTATTTCACCTTGATTATCACAAAGATATGTCTTCAGACCAGAACATTGTCATACTTTACTCTGTCTCAGACTCTGATGTTGAGGGTTCTTTGTCTTCCACTGCTTTTTCACCACCACCCATTCCTCTAGTACCTGTATTGCCACCTTTGGCATCAAGTGAGGATACCGAGCCTTTTGAGGAGGAGGAGACTGCTCCTACTCCTCATATCTCTCCTATTGCACCACCTGAGGTTACCCGTGTACCTACTGACATATCATCCCCTGTTACTTCTATTCCCTCAGAACCAAGACTTATGTTTCCCCGTAGTAAGACGACTCTAGTTGCTAGGAAGAGTGTTCGCCCTGCTACATCTGCTTTTAGGATCCCTGCTATTCCTACATTACCTACACCACCAGCCATACCCACTACTACTTCCACATCTACTTCACTCTTGCCGCTCAGGAAGCGTGCAAGGTTTACCACCCCAGCTTCACCTACTACTGAGACTTCTAACCTTCCACCACCACCAGTATACCATATAGGTGAGAGTTCGAGAGCAGCTGCTGCTAGAGGTCCTACAGCACGTACTTTGGATGCTCAACAAGAGCAGGTTGATAGGTTGGGTTTTAGGGTAGATGAGATTATCACTACTCGACTTGAGGAGGTCGAGGAGCAGGTTGAGGGGTTGATCTTAGGCAGGGTTAGCATAGACGTGTCTTACCATGGACTTAAGGCACGACAGGAGATGCACCAGGAGCTGATTGATCAGCTTAGAGATGAGCTACCTGAGATACGGGATAGAGCCCAGATGACACAGGAGACTCAGGGTGAGCAGGCACACCAGTTGGCAGTGGCTCAGGAGAGGTTGACTATGATGGAGGACAGGGATGCTGCTCTTCAGCTCCGAGTTCAGCATCTAGAGGAGATTGTCGTCATGATGGATAGGGAGATCCGTCGTCTTAGGAGTGCACCTGGAGCACCTGGACCATCTAGAGCACCTGGAGGAGCCTAGACATAGACTTGTATTGTATTAGCTTTTACTATTTTCCTAGTCCCGAGGTGTGGGACATAGTTCAAGAACTTGTAGTCTTTTGGTTGTTGTACAAACAAATATATCAAGTGTGACTCTACTATGTTGGAAATGTTGTGCTATATATTATATCGGTCCATGTAGGCCGAAATTTTCATGTGTTGTGATTATATTTATGATGTTTCGTGGTTGCTCTTTATTGTTGTCATATTTATACAGGTTGTGGTTGTATTTATACATGTCGTGGTTGTATTTATATAGGTTGTGGTTGTACTCGTACATGTCCTGGTTGTGTTTATACTCGTTGTGGTTGTATATATATACATGTTGTGGGTGTATACCTTTGGTACGATGACTATTTCTATTATGATTTTTCTCATGGTTGTTTCCATTGTGATTTGGAAAGGTAAGGCTGCACCAGAAACACCCGCTATGACTCAAGCCGCTATCCGCAAGTTAGTCAGGGATAGTATAGCAGAAGCTCTAGAGGTTGAGAGAGCTGTGGTTGTTGCAAGAGCTGCTGAAACTGCTTCTAATACAGGGACGATGGAACCACCCAACAATAGGCATGAATGTACATGGAAGGATTTCAAGATTAGTGATCCTATCAACTTTAAGGGAACTGAAGGAGCGGTTGCTTTGATCCGCTGGTTTGAAAAAACTGAGAATGTATTCCTCATGTGCTGTTGCCCGGACGTCAGCAAGGTTAAATTTGCTACAGGTATGCTTCTTGATGAAGCTATGTCTTGGTGAAATTCTTATGCACAGCCGATTGGTATGGAAAATACTCACAAGCTCACTTGGGATCAATTCAAGAAATTGATGACAAAGAAGTTTTGCCCTCGTACTGAGGTGCAAAAGTTGGAAACAGAGTTCTATGAGCTGGTAACAAAAGGCGATGACATCGAGACCTACATCAGGAGGTTTCAAGAGTTGGTTGTACTATGTCCAACTATGGTTCCTGACGATGAGAAAAATATGGAAAACTTCATTGGTGGACTGCCTCAAAGTATTCGAGGGAATGTGATTTCTTTTGATCCTCAAACAATGGAAGAGGCTATCCGAATAACTCAGAAACTCATAGTTCAAGTGGTAAAAGGAAAATCTGCTGTCAACAACAATAACCGTTCAAACAACACCAACTACAACAACACTCAAAACAACAACAACTATAACAACAATCGAAACAGCAACTATCCCAATAACCAAAACAACAACCCAAACAATAACAACAACAACAAGAGGAGGTTTGACTACAACCAAGGTGGAAATGCTATTCAGCCACCACCTAAGAGGCAAGAAGTGGCAAGGGCCTATGCTGCAGGGCCAACTGAAAGGAAAGGATATGAGGGTAATCTACCCAAGTGTGAAAAGTGTCAAAAACATCATAACCCAGGACGTTGCCTAGATCCATGTGGCAACTGCAAGAAGATTGGTCACTACACCAAAGATTGCAGGATTCCAAACTTGGGTAACAATCAGAAACCACCAGTAACATGTTTTGGCTGTGGAGAAATTGGACACTTCGGGAATGAGTGCCCACAAAAGAAGAATCAAGGAGCTGGAAACCAAGGTGGAATGGCTTGAGGAAGAGCTTATGTTATGGGAGGAGAAGATGTCAAAGAGGACCCGAATGTTGTTGCGGGTACGTTCCTCGTTAATAATCGTTATGCATCCATTTTATTTGATTCAGGAGCGGATAGAAGTTTTGTTTCTATTGCATTTGCACCTTTACATAACATAGAACCAACCCCATTAGACATTTCCTATATCGTTGAACTAGCTGATGGGTCTTTAGTTAACACCAATACCATTGTCCGTGGTTGCACTATAAATTTCCAAAACCACCCATTCAATATAGACCTCATGCCCGTAGAACTTGGAAGTTTTGACGTTGTTATCGGTATGGATTGGTTATCCCGACATCGAGAGAGAATTATTTGTGATGAGAAAGTTGTTCACCTTCCTTATAACGGTGAAACTTTGGTTGTTCGTGGAGAGCGAAGTGGAACTAGACTCAGTATTATATCATGCATTAAAACCGAGAAGTACATAAAGAAGGGTTGTTATGCATTCTTGGCTCACATCACGAAGAAGAAGTCGGATGAGAAACGACTTGAAGATGTGCCAATTGTTAAGGAATATCCAGAAGTTTTTCCGAAAGAATTGCCAGGACTTCCGCCTACACGCCAAGTTGAGTTTCAAATTGAATTAGTGCTAGGAGCTGCACCAATTGCGTGAGCACCGTATAGACTTGCACCTTCGGAAATGCAGGAGTTGTCAAATCAATTACAAGAACTTTTGGACAAAGGATTCATTAGACCGAGTTCCTCGCCTTGGGGAGCGCCGGTTTTGTTTGTGAAGAAGAAGGATGGAACTTTCAGAATGTGCATCGACTATCGTGAGCTGAACAAGTTAACGGTGAAGAACCGTTATCCACTCCCCAGAATCGACAACTTGTTCGACCAGTTACAAGGTTCTAGTTTTTATTCCAAGATTGATTTAAGATCCGGTTACCATCAACTTAGAGTTCGGGAAGAGGATATCCCAAAGACGGCATTTAGAACACGTTATGGCCATTATGAGTTTCAAGTAATGCCTTTCGGATTAACCAACGCACCTGCGGTATTCATGGATCTCATGAATAGGGTGTGCAAACCGTATCTTGATAAGTTTGTGATCTTATTCATTGACGCCATCTTGATTTATTCCAAGAGTAAGGAAGAGCACGAAGAACACCTCAGAACAATCCTAGAACTACTCAAGAAGGAGCAATTATATGCTAAATTTTCAAAGTGTGATTTTTGGATACGAAGAGTTCAATTTCTTGGCCATGTCATTGATAGCCAAGGATTACAAGTCGACCCAACAAAGATCGAGGCAGTTAAGGATTGGGCTACGCCCAAGTCTCCTATGGAAATTCCTCAATTCCTAGGACTTGTCGGATATTACCGAAGGTTTATTGAAGGATTTTCTAAGATAGCGAAGTCGTTGACTAAGCTGACACAAAAGAATCAAAAGTACGAGTGGGGAGAGAAACAAGAGTCCGCTTTTCAGTTATTGAAACAAAAGCTTTGTAGCGCATCGATTTTGTCACTACCCGAAGGTATTGAGAACTTTGTGGTATATTGCGATGCTTCGCATCAAGGACTTGGAGCTGTGCTAATGCAAAATGAGAAGGTGATAGCTTATGCATCTAGACAGCTTAAGACACACGAGAAGAATTATACTACACATGATTTGGAGTTGGGTGCGGTAGTTTTTGCACTCAAGATTTGGAGACACTACCTTTATGGTACCAAGTGCGTAGTTTTTACCGACCACAAGAGCTTACGGCATATACTTGATCAGAAGGAACTCAATATGAGACAACGTTGTTGGCTAGAATTGTTGAGTGATTACGATTGTGAAATCCGATATCACCCAGGAAAAGCGAATGTTGTAGCAGATGCACTTAGCCGAAAAGAACGACTCAAACCTTTGAGAGTTAGGTCATTGGGAATGACAATCATTTCGCCATTACCATCAAAAATTTTAGAAGCTCAGATTGAGGCTCTCAAAGAAGAAAATCGACCACATGAGAAACTTTATGGTATGCCAGAAAACAAAAATGGCTTTGTAAAGAGATCAGATGGAGTGTTATGCTTCAAGGACCGAAGTTGGATACCACTCTATGGTGGAATACGAGAATTGATTATGCATGAATCACACAAGTCGAAGTACTCTATCCATCCAGGTTCTGATAAGATGTATCAGGATCTCAAAAAGCTTTATTGGTGGCCGAACGTGAAAGCGGAAATAGCTACTTACGTTAGCAAATGCCTTACTTGTGCTAAAGTGAAAGCCGAGTACCAGAAACCGTCAGGATTATTTCAACAACCAGAGATTCCACAATGGAAATGGGAACGTATTACAATGGACTTTGTCACTAAACTTCCCAAGACGTCAGGAGGTTACGATGCTATTTGGGTAATTGTTGATTGTCTTACCAAATCAGCTCATTTCATACCCATTAGAGAGACTTATTCCATGGAACAACTTGCTAGACTTTATGTCAAGGAAATAGTCTCAAGACACGGTGCACCAGTTTCCATCATTTTCGACAGAGATAGTCGTTTTACTTCAAACTTTTGGCGGTCATTACAAGATTCTTTTGGATCCAAGTTAGACATGAGCGCTGCTTACCATCCTCAGACCGATGGTCAGAGCGAGAGAACTATTCAGACACTTGAGGACATGCTTAGGGCATGTGTGATTGACTTTGGAAATGGTTGGGCTAACCATTTGCCGTTGATCGAATTTTCCTATAACAACAGCTACCATTCGAGCATTAAAGCAGCACCATTCGAGGCACTTTATGGTCGTAAGTGTCGATCTCCAGTTTGTTGGGCCAAAGTCGGTGATGTACAATGTACTGGCCCGGAGATGGTTCAAGAAACAACAGAAAAGATAATTCAGATTCGAGAGAGACGCGAAACTGCTAGAAGTCGACAGAAAAGCTACGCAGATGTTCGACGCAAACCATTGGAATTTCAGGTCGGAGACAAAGTCATGTTGAAAGTCTCGCCTTGGAAGGGCGTGATACGATTTGGAAAACGCAGGAAGTTGAACCCGAGATACATTGGTCCATTTAAGATACTTGAAAGGATTGGTCCGGTAGCTTACAAACTTGAACTTCCATCAGAAATTAGCAACGTACACAACACGTTTCATGTCTCGAACCTCAAGAAATGTCTTTCGGACGAGTCTGCCATTATACCATTAGAAGAAATACAACTCGATGACAAGCTTAACTTTGTGAAAGAACCAGTTGAAATTATGGACCGCGAGGTCAAACAATTGAAGCAGAGTTGAATTCCGATCGTGAAAGTTCGCTGGAACTGTTGAAGAGGACCCGAGTTTATTTGGGAACAAGAAGACCAAATGCGACTAAAGTATCCACAACTTTTCACCAAGCCAATTTCCGAGACCAACACTAGCTGAATTCAGGGACTGAATTCCTTTTTGGGTGGGCGACTATCACACCCCACAATTTCAGGTCATTCTTCCAAACCTCAACATCTTACTATTCACCAATTACTATTCATTGATCACTATTCATCATTTTTTAGGTCAATTTGATATTCTGAGAAACATTCAAAACTTTCACTATTCACGTGACACTATTCATTTCCGAGAGAAAACCACTATTCATGTGCATTACTCATTTCATCGTAAACTTAGTTTATGGGTATTCAAAATTCGCGTAACCGTATTGGTTCAGGAGCGAATTCATGCATTATCATTAAGACATTTCATACGGACTAGAAATAGTCTGCATATCATCATTATGGCACTTGCATACTATTCCACTCGTAGGATATTTAAATTAATACTTTTGGTATAATTAACTTTTATGTTTAATTATTTCCAAATAAACGTTAACACGCGACCAATAATGTGACTAACACGTCCGACACTCCCGACTATGATCCCAATATATTTTTATATTCATTTTAATAATATAAAAATTATAATATTAATTTACCCGGTGTTTTGGAAATTTATTTAATTATTATCGTAAGTTTACTAAAATTACGACGGTTTTCGTAGAAATTAAATAATAATTATCTAAACACTCAATATTTATACCCAACATATTTTTACAAATTTTACGACTTTATTATGTCCCGGTTAACTCCGTTAAAATTTATTTTTAATTAACTCGGTACCCGGTATTCCCAAAAACTATTAATATATACATACTAATACCAATAATACACCAACTATCTTACACAAATCACACTTTTCTTCCCCCCTCCATTTTGCCGCCCCCCCCCCCCCCCCCCCCCTCCATGCCAATCATCTTACACATTGGAATTTTGCTACTAACTCATAAATGTTTGTCATAGTTGTCTATTATATAAAATATATAACACAAAATTTCACCTTTTTATCTCATTTCACCAAATCAAAGCAAGTAAACATTTTTCTTTTCTCTCTTCCTTGTTTGCTCGGCCTCAACACAAAAACAAGAAGGAACCATTATTTTTCCAAGATCTAGTAATATTTAAGTGTAGTTTGTACTCCCTTTTGGGTTTTCAAATATAAACTCAAGGTTTACATAGGTTTTCATCCTCAAAATCTCCTTAATCTTTCAAGTAAGTGTATGAAACTCATCCTTATGATTTTACCAAGTTTTTACAAGATTCATATTATATATATACTAGATCTACATGCATATGCTATTTATACCACTTTATTTTAAACATAACTAACTTTTGAGCCCTAGAAATAGATTATAGTTAGATCCTTGTTAGATCCATTTGATTTATGATACTTAGAAACCCATGACACCCTAAGAAGGTGTATGGTAGGATTAGTCTAGTTTTTTGGTGATTGAAAGTCGTTTGGTTGAAGTTGGAACTTGATTGGAACCCTAGAAATAATTTTTGAAACATTACATATACCTACTGTCCATATTTTTAAAACGTGGGAAACTCAGTAGGTGATGGGTAATTTTTGACCAAAGATTTAGAAAATACTTTCAAAAACGAAGCCGTGGGCGAAAGAACGGATTAAAACGAGCTTATAACGAAGAAGTTATGATTTTTGCAAGTTAATTGACGAAAACTATTTTCCTGAAAAACTGCATGCTGTTTGACAATTTTCGACGGACAAATAGAGGCGTTAGACGTAACCTAGATGTGCCGAGCTATCGAAAATATATTAATACATACTAAGAAGAATTCGTGGATATAAAGAACGAGGAAAATGAACTTAAAAAGACCAAGTTATACACGTTTTAAAATCGTCGAAACTATATATATATTTAGCCACTACTAGAAATAATATAACTACGTACTAAATGATATATTTTCTAGATTTCTTATTCAAGGATTTTATTCTTAACTAACGAAGTACGTACGACCCAAGGTTTATTTATGCGATTACTAGACGTTATCTTAAGGTTTTTCAAAACGAGGAATATAACACTAACATTTTATATACGATGTACTACGACAAGTTTCTATACTCCTAATTGGACTTATTTCCTAAGTATTGGAAATTACCTACTTTGACGATAACAAGTATTTTCAAGTTACGAGTGGTATAGGTATCATGTGCATGAATATTCATTACAACATTTCATGATCGAAAGTAGATCATATTCATTCATTTAGGTTGAGGCTAGTGTACGTGCCTTGTTGTCCCAATCATTTCATCTCACCGTACTATCACTTAAGGTGAGTTTTCATAGCCCCGTTTTCAATTACTAATTTGATTTCAAATCCCACGGGGGAGAATACATTGCATCAATTATTTTTGTACATGCCCAAGTATTAAATTCCATACATTGCTTAAGTTGCCTTCCTACCAAGTTAAGTCCCCTTTATTATCATGGACCGTTAATTATAATGCCAAACGAGAGTGAGTGAATAGATCTATTGAGGGTGACGCCTCCATTCATGTTTGGGTTGCTCCAACGGGTACGAATGCATTTCATGTCTAAACAATATGAGTGCCTGGTAAACACTTTTTTGGGGCCAATACAATATTATGTCTTGCTTCGGGGTCATGAGCTTAAGAGACAATGTAGCATTTTGACATTTTTGTCGGTTTACTTTATACTTGTGGCTTATGTACATACGATTTAACTTATAAACCTATGATTATTCACCAACATTATTGTTGACCATTTTCGCGAAGTATTTTCAGGTAACTAAGACATATTCCTCATGACATGCATGGAGTCATTTCATTGAGTATCAAGGATGACGCGTCTCATTTTGGATTTCATGCACTTATGAACTATCGTTTGATTGTACTAAACTTATTTACTTAAACTTTCAAACTCTTTTGGGACCTATGTTTTATAACTCTGAATATTTTGAATGAATCAAACGATGTATTTTCAAAACGACACTTTAGGTCGTTCAATATAACTGTAACTGTGGTGCTATGACAGTCACCCCCAGGTATTCCATTCCGCTGCCATTCAGGTATTTTGGGGGTGTGACAGTTTACAACTTATCGAACTTGTAACTGATTCTTGACTTGTAAGAAATTTCTGGTTATTTCATGAATGCCTACTGGACTAGTGAGTTGGGCTTTTCCTAATTTCGATTCGTCAATGGATGTTGGCACATCGACCATAGAGTGCCTCAAATGGTGTAGTCTCTATGCTCGCGCAATAACTATGGTTGCATCTGAATTTGATTTATGGTATATGGTTAATCCAACTATTTCTAGAGTCAATCACTCATGCTCTGAGTATAACTCCCTATGTTCGAATCGTTCTATCGCTTTGACCACTGGTCTGAGAATGATAGGCGATGTTTAAATCTAATTAGGTTCCGAAAGATATCTTAAAATGATTGCTAGGAGTCTAAGGTGATTCGATTACCTTTATCAGGAATAATTGAAATGGGTACAATAAATTTTGTGACTAATTCCACAACGTTACGTCTTTCGTACAGGGCGTTATCTGAAGGGGATAGAATATGGGTAGCAATTTTAATTCCTTGTGTTTCGTTCCAACGGATGCTAAGACATGTATATTTCTATGCCTATTGGATTAGGTCTCCATTACTGACATTTGTACTTAATTTATGGTGTCCCTTCTAATTTCCTTCATCGAATATTCCAAGGTTCTTTGTTGTCAAATCACAAAATCCTAAATGCATAAATGATGTAGTATGGTGATTAGCTTTGGAAATTTGTCTCGCGATTGTGAGTTTTGGTTGAAATCTTTTTCTGAATAAACGAATTTAGAAAAATGGAGCAAATGATTTACTAAGTAATATCTTTCTGGATGATTCAAAATCCAGTAGTTATGAAATGTGAAACTGTTTCCAGACATGTTGTGAATAGAACGGTTTACAATAGTTTGATGTTTATATTTTTCTCTTTGTACGATGGTTTTGCTAAATATTGACCCAAAAAAAATATATATATCGTACTTGTTCAAAATAGGAATTTCAGAAATCATTTTATACAAGGTATGTGATTTATGTAAACGCAATTTTTGAATCAACTTCATTTAAAAGTGAAAAAACTAACAAGGATAAAATGGTAAGATAAGAAATGTTCGCATAAATGCATAGATGTCTAACGTTTAGTTCCTGAGGTTGGATAATGCCTATTGGTGGTTATCAAGCAAAACTACTAGTCTAGATATTCAAACTAACTTAAGTCCTGAAATGGTTTATCGTTGAAATTTGTCATCATGTTGGCAAAATATATGGTCGGGTCTGATTCCTTTCTTGGTATGGAAGTGAGGTTTTTCTGAAATTTCTAGAGAACACAACGCCTTAGGGAATTCTATATCGATATCCTTAATTCAATCAATTATCCATTACGAAAATTCACTGCAGGGAAGTTTGCGTTTAGATGAGACCATGTTTAATCAAAACACTCTACAGTATCGGTTAGGAAGCTTGGTTTATTTCTATAGTGTTGCTTAGCATACCTTCACAATGTGTTGGATCCTGTAGCTCAGTATAGCTAGTACCTTTGAATAATAAAATTTGACAACTAGGTCAGAGATGGTGATTCGGATGGTCTCGTGGTATCTTAGGATTGTTGTTGGGTTATGAATTTTCTTACTATATACTTCTAGTCCAGGTTAGTAGTTCTGTAATCCTTTCATTGCTTTTCTTGTATCGAGGAATCCTACTTGTAATTGATATGGAAAGTCTCTCCTAGAGAAGTCAAGGGAAAATCCAACTTAATGGCTGAGTGAGTGACATGTGGGGTAAGTATCCAGGGAGAGTTTGTCAAAAAGAGACATTTATAAAAGAGTTTACTTGTTTAAAATGCTTTTAAATGAAGATTTTTATTAGCAATACTTTAAAAAAAAATAATTATTTACTTCATGGCATAATCCTTCCTGAATTATACATAGGTGATTAGGCTATGTATAATTGAGGACTAATGATGCGATGCTTGATTTAGTCAAAATAGTATTACTTTTCTCAAAAGTTTTAGATGGTGTTCAACGCATTGTTATTAAAAATGGTATCCTGATATTTCCTTTCAAGTAACATGAAAATTATTTCGCGTAATAATATAAAATACTTGGTGTAATGACAGAAAATCAATTTATAGAATGGTAACAAAATAGCATACTTTAGAAATTCTGTAAAACAATTTCCCCATAGGGTAGTAAAATAGCTTGAAACAAAATTCGTTGAATGGTTTATTGGATACATGGGTAAATCCTATGGAATGGTAATAGTCTACTAATCCACTTATTTAAAGAATGTAAATATCTTAGTTCATAACTGGGTAGTGGTTTAGGATTATGAAGTGGTCGAGAATATGGTAGTGATATTGAGAGCGTGAAGGATGAACGTGTCGTTAAAGCATCTATAGTCAACTGAAGATGATAGTCTATGTGTCAAAGGATATAGGGCAGAAATTGGTGCTAATGATTTGAAGTATTCGAGAATTTATACTAGGTAAAGATCGCAGGTTCAAATGCTTAATCCCTCTAGGCATGACTAAAACGTATAAAGAATGGAAACTGTTGTACGGGTGGTTTGAGTCAAGTAGGTACCACATCGTATGATGTTTAATTTGCCACAAATGAAAGCTATATGCCTTTGGGTCAGGTGAAACTTCTCGATATCCTTTCATGAAAATGAGGTCTTGTTCCAATGTGACTAAGCTATATCGATCTCTGAAAAAAATATAAATTTTGTTGAGTAATTGTACCTTGATCTTTTAATCCAATGAGCTTATACTAGCGTGAGGGTCTTATAACATGGAATGAGCGAAAAAGTTGTAATTTGAAGCAGTGGTGTTGAGGCATGGTGTATCAATATTGGCAATCTCAGGTAGAGGTTTTTCTTTCGCTTCTAAGGTCAACTAGTAAGTAGGTATAGTGGTTGCTTTCGATATTCTCTCATGAGTTATGCGTGTTCCTTCTTGGAGATATGGTTTCTAAAATTCGTTAACAACATTTATTTGAGTGAAACATTGTGAAAATTTGATCATAAGTGTATTTTGAAGTGACTTTATTTGAAGTTTGTAGTGAGTATAGTCATGTAAAAGATGTGACTACGAAATATTTTGTACTTTGATAAGAATAATATCTCATATATATATGTCTTTGGAAAAAGGGAATTCAAGAAGACTGTTGCTAATAAAAAAATGAGTTTTAATCCAACCGTTGAAAATCAATAATTTATCGTACTTCGTAAGGTTTGCAAGAAATCTTTTTGTTTGTACAAAAATTCAATTAGACTTTAACTTACTGGAATTGTTATTATCTCCGAAACACGAAAACTAGGGTATTCATTTTTATCTTGGTCAACATGACCATTTAATCGTAATGACATCTTCGTCTTTATTATTCCTATTGTCTTACTTGGAGTGGTTCGCTTAAATCTATCTTCATCAAATCATAAGAGGCCATGAGAATCTATAGGTAATAAAAATCATCATATTCATAACTCATGAATATAATACATGAAAATTTCGGTTTACGTGGACCGATATCATAGATAGCACAACCATTCCTACATAGTAGAGTCACACTTGATACATTTGTTTGTACAACAACCAAAAGACAACAAGTTCTTTAGACTATGTCCCACACTTTCTATAGCTAGGATAATAGTAAAAGCTAGTAAAGATATAAGTCTAGTCTAGAAACTTCCTGGTGTCCCTCTGAGTGAAACTAGGGTTTATGGCATCATAAGGTCGAGATAGTCCTAAAGTGGTGTCTGAAGTTGTGCATCAATCATATCCTAGATAGTGTAGGTTCCAAACCATTCCTGAGGAATTTGCGGATGTTCCTGTTGAGTCCGTGATCTTGGTATTATCCACAAGATGTTATCTAATTCATGGCAAGTGGGAATGGAAAAGGGAAATAACAATGGTGGTACTCTAGATGATGAGAATAAAATTAATGACGATGCGTTAGGTCACCATTTTACAACATAACCACTAATATTTCTACAGAGAGAAAGTAGGCAGAGAGAGAGAGAGTGGAAGGAACACTTAATATGATAATAAGAGACTAATGATATCACTAGTGAACCAACCCCTTCTAATGAGGTGTTACAAGTCTATTTATAGGTAAGGATTAGGGCTTCACCATACTTTGTCAATATTACAAACTTAGCCCTTAGACTTTATCCAAACCTATAAACTTAGCATAAAACTTTATAAAACATATAAAATAACTAACGTATTAACTAAATAATGCAACCTATAACAAAATTCAATGACCGACACTTGAAATAATAAAGTCTATTCCCAACAATCCACCCCTAAGTGTTGGTCATCAAAGGTTGCTCGACGTCGTCATCTTCTATTCTTTAAATTTGTAGTTGACGTCCTCAAAAATAGTTAGCAAAATCTTTCATCATTCTTTGTACTTCGTTCTTTGTTGATGTGATGGTGATCATGTTATGTAGTTGTCTGCCGATCGTCACTTCTGTGTCTGTGGTGGTTGTCCGCCATTCCAACATGCTCATACATCTTAGGACTTTGACTTTCGAAAGCATGAAGTTCCTTTGCATACACTTTGATCTTTAGACTTTATACTTTGTAGATTCTTTTTTTTTTTTTTTTTTTTTTTTTTTTTTTTTTTTGGCGTAGAATCTTTCTTTGAACTTTGTTGTGCTAAGATCTTTGGGGGAGCTTTCATTTACTTCAAGATGTATGTATGAGCATGCTGGAATCTACTATCATGGAGGTGATGTACCTGCAGATAAACAGTTAGCAATAATCAACCGGTACTTACAGATAAAGAATTAGAGCTCGTCAATAGCATATTGTGAAGACTCCTTCTAATCCTTATCCAGGCCGTTCCCATATCAGATACTCCTGAAGGAGCTTACGAGACCTACTAAGTAGCTCAATGACTGGGTGAGTCACTGGGGATCACTCCACGACTGTAGACCGCTAAAGAACCACCGCGAACACTAAGCGTAACCCTTGTGGGGTTACCGAAGTGACCTGCTGTCAGGGCTGTTTGATGTTGACCCTGGCAGGAATTTCCGTTCAATCATTGAGAAATACATATGTAATTCTCTCATAAACATTCTTGGCAGATTTCTAAGATCTGCGAAGGACTCGATAATTTACAGCTGGTGTCCATTGATGTAGAACACCAGTTGTAGAAATACTAAGTGATCTTAAGAGATCTTAGATGTATCTCATGGCTCTAGACTCGATAAGTGCTCACTTAGGTTTCCTATATGGAGACTAAAGAGGGGTCTCCTGCTTCAATATCAACTCTCTCTAAGAGATAAGTTGATAGATTACACTGGTTCCCCGTGAGAATGAAACAAGTTCTTTTAAGAGAACTTGAGTGGTTAAGAAGGTTTAGTGCATTGCGTCACTGGGTCCATGACGACTTTATCTTCAATACCGGTGTTGCCTTAGCAACAACCAGTAGCATACGAATTGAACCCGGTGTCTGCCCTAAGGTTGAACATATGGAGGGCTATTCTTTTCACCTTTTTCTTTACTTTTCTTTTTAATTTGTCAACCCCTTCTTTCCCTTTCATTCTTTTTCTCCTTTTTTCGTATCATACATAAGGACTTCTAATTCTAACTAATGGTGATGTCCTTGTGTAGATCCCTCCGGCTCTGGCGAATCATAGGACGGTTTTTTTTTCCTATCTTAATCACCTTATAACTCCATGATTATCCGACAATAGCCAAGAAACCTTTGAAAATCTCTCAAAGTGTTTGTAATTCTCAAACGTTTTGTTTAACACTTTGAGTGTTTTGTGTTAACTTTTGAAGGGCTCCCCCTACACATGTGCTCACAAGTATTAAATAAATTTGCACATGCGGGAGGAGCAAGCACTTTTAGAATTGATCCACTTTCAGTGAACAAGACCGATTCGAGACACGCTTACATCA
Organism: Artemisia argyi; assembly: GCA_030686995.1. Taxonomy (NCBI): domain Eukaryota; kingdom Viridiplantae; phylum Streptophyta; class Magnoliopsida; order Asterales; family Asteraceae; genus Artemisia; species Artemisia argyi. The sequence goes on from CM060704.1 coordinate 100,808,111, forward strand.
CTAGTTAGACTAGCTTGAAATTATTACCCGGCCTGATCAAGTGCACAGAAAGTTTCTCGAGACGGTACATCTCTACTAAAACAAATCCTTTTCGAGACACGCTTACGTGGCTAGTTAAAGAGTTCCATTGTCAGCTTTTAGGTGACAACTAGCTCTAGTAACTAACTTGATGATATTACCCGTCGAGGATAAGTCCTTTCGATTATTAACTTTTATGTTTCGTCAATTCTTGGGTGAATCTGAGTCTAGCCCGCATGAGATTTGACTTTTAAGCGACATAGAACTTTCATATTTTAATCACTTTCACTTTTCTCCCCCTCAAAAATGGCATATGAGATGTTGTTTTTGTTAAACTTTTGATTAAAATATGCTTTTTGAGTCTTATGGGGAGATATCAACAAGAACTTTTGATTTTCAAACGATGAATTTTTCAAGCGCTCCCCCTCAACAAGTGAATACACATTGAGGTGAAATACTTGTCTTTTGAGCAGAATTATGAAAATCAGAAAATGTTTGATTAATTCTACTCAAAAGTAAGAAGCCTTCGCTCCTTATATAAGGATTGAGGCACTGATGCGTACCTCAGGGTCCTTTCACTACAAGTGCAGGTTGTACACTGATATGTGTGCACAAACCATAGTTATAGATGATGAAAATTATGATGAAACAACGTTAATGTTATACCAAAATGATCATGCTCGAGGAGTATCCGGACGGCGGTAAGTGAGAATGTCAGGAATCAGTTCCCTCGCTCCAATCAAGCTCTCCAATCTGTGTATCTGATCCCTGAACCTTAACTTCTGATCAATCCTAGCCATGAACTTGAGTGCTTCCTTCACATCTCTTCTACTCCATCCCACATTAATCCCACTGTCATGTTGTTTGAGTTTTTCATTAAACTGAATTCTGACATACTTAAGAGTCTGATCCCCAAACTTATGAACCTCTTCATAAATTATGAGTCTGAACCTATCCCTTAACGGATAAATAACTCCAATGGGTTTGTTATCGAAGGTTAACGGTCGAGGGTTCTTGATGCCATGAGTAAGTTTTTGTGGAGCGGTAAAGTTGAGGGATTTCTGATAACTTTCGACTCCTAATTGTGCATCTTCTACTCTTGCTTTGATGATTGTTTGACGCATAAAAAGCAAGATGGAGTTGATGATGTCATACTGAAGGCTATCGGGCAAGTGCCGAACTTTGCCTTGAACCTTGAGTAAGTATATGTCGGCAATGTCATTGAGGTTCAACCGATGATAGTCTGCTTCACCGAATTTATATAGTTGATTATCGATCCGTTTGACCTCAATTTCATCAAGAAAATTATACCCAAATCTTTTCTCTGTTCGTGGAACGACTGTGATGGTAAGAATGCGAAGATTAGAGAAGAATCAGTGTTTGGAATGGAATGACAGCTTGTATTTATAAAACCATTTGTGCATCTCTGGCCAGTGAGAGTTGCACAAAGCTACTTCAATGTTGTAACTGCTGACAGAATCGGAGTATAATCCTCTCATTTGATCATCAAGTTCTTCCAGAGGATATGACGCAGCTTTGAACTTTGTGAGAGATGTAGCATAACGGTGATCAGGATTCGTGTTCCCATGAATAAGATATAGAAGGTCTTTGTTGAAGAAGTATTGCTTTGGGAGTTTAGGATCACTTGGAGGACCAACAAGGGGTAATGGGTGAGAGAAATCTTGAAATTTGAAGTCATCAGGTTCCGTGCCATAATATACTTTGTCCCAAGATGGTCTCTTTACCCAAGTAATGTTTTCTGACAGAGCTCTAGCAACCTCATCCATGTTATATTCGAACTCAAGTTCATTTGTGGTGCATGTTTTGAACTCTGTGAACCCTGCTTTGCGAATCTTAACCAAGTCAGAAAGCTGAAGTCTTTGAGTCTGCGTCACCTTTTTAATTCTTTTTGTGAAGCTTATAATAGATCCTTCAGTCATTTCTTCAGCTTCAGTGTCATCTGGGTGACCATCAACCATTTCATCAAACCAGTTAAAAGAAGGAGCATCGGGGTTAATCCATTCAGGAGCTGGAATTAATTGAGCTTCCTTAGGCGGTTCCGTAATGGTTTCGGTGATAAGTGGAGGGATGTCATCCATATCTACATCAGCATCTTCGGTTGATTGTGTCGGGTGTGGATCCTTGGTTGATTGTGGAAGGTTTGGATCAGCAGAAACGTTAACGGTTGTGGTTTTAGTTGGAGGCCTGAAGATGGAACCGGACACTTTCTTCCTCTTATCTTGTTGTGGATGATCATCTGGGTCGGAATCATCATGACGACGCTTGGTAGCTTTCGTCTTTTTGCAGGCTTCACTTTTCTTTTCAGCTTTCTTGATTGACCTGATAAGTGCGTTGCGTAGATCATTTTCATCCGGATCATTCACAATTGCTTCCAATAATTTGCCTTTAAGATCACTTACGGAAGGGTTTGAAGGTAGAGTCTGAACAGTGATTGGTGTAGTTTGGAACGTTTGTGAAACAATCTCTGCAAGATTATTTCTGACGTAGTGTTCTACAGCAGATGGAAGTGTCTCCTTAACATACTTTCGAACTTCCCTTGGTAATCTCTGTTTCACCTGGTCCTCAACTGCTGCTTCAACATTGTAAATCTTGAAAGCTTCAACATCACGCTTTTGTTCGTTAACTTGTTTTTGAAGCGCGTTGTATTGGTCATGTAGTGATCTCAACAAGCTTGAGTGAACAACCGTTGTAGGATGACTTGGTGTAGTTGATGAAGGTTGTTGTTGTGGTTGAACTGTGGAAGGTCCTTCATCTATACCCACAATGTCAATAGAGGTATCAATACTTGTATCAGGTTGTTCATCCTTACCATCACCATCCGAATCATCATCACTTTCATCAGTCGTATCTTCTTCATCATCTTTAGATTTCTCAGCTTCTTCACTTTCGGAATTCTTTTCTTTTTCACTATTTTCCTCATTCTCAGATACATCATCATCTATGCCTTTAGAGGCTTCTTCATCTTCATTAACTTCTGGTTTATCGATGGAATCTTTTGGTTCAGAACTGGAGGAGTCAGCTTCATCATCTGAGTTATCATCACCTTGTTCAGAGGATGATGATGTTTGAGATCGTGTTTCTTCTGATGATTGTTTTTCTTTTTCCACACTAGGAGTTGGCCTTTCCACAACCTGAGTACCAGAACCTTCACCTTTCTTAGTTAATCATGCAATTCTGTCCTCCTCAGATAGTTTGCTTTCTCTTAAAGTAACTTGCAATTCTTCATCTTCTTCAGATTCAGACATTGGTGAGGTAACTGATTCTTCTTGAGTTTCTTTAGCTTTTCCCTTATCTGCCTTCTTACTATTAGTCTGTGTGAGCTTTTCAGTTTCAGTTCCCTGCTGAGCATCTCCTTCATCATCCGTTGGTTCATCTCGAATAGTTGTCACTTTCTTCTTAGGCTCTATAGTGACCTTTTTGGTTCTGGATTTGGGAATGGTTTTGATTGTTGAAGCAACTTTTGATGTTTTCCTTTTCTTAGGTTGAGTCAAACCAGCTTGATCGTTTCTTTGAGCTTCATCGTAAACTGTATATGCCTCAGTACTACGGACTATTTTAGGTATCAGATTATCAGGGATTCTCATTCCTTGTATTTGAGTGTTTGTCTTTTGAATCTTGGTTTTAGAATACTTATGGTCTATAACAGGGGTGTGTTTCTTATCTTCCAATCTACGATCAATATCTGGGTTAGTTTCCATGAAATGAGCAATGAGGCACTTTGTGAATCTGTAGAATGGAATTCTAGAGGTGGAGGATTTCAGAAACTCTTTTGCTTGAAAAACCATTTCATCCCAGATAAGTTGAGCATAGTCAATGCTTGCTTGATTGACAACCCCCCCCCCCAGAAAATTTGCATCAATTCTAGAGAAGGATGTTCATGCCTAGTTTCTTTGCCCGTTAAACTGTTGGTAAGGATAGAGTAAAGTGTGAGCCATGGTTGTGGAATGTATTTCCTGTCGACATGGGATATTTTGTTGAGTTTGACAACTGATTCATCATACTGCAGTTTTCGAAGAAGTCTAATAACATCTGATAAATATGGCAATGGAGTGAATTTCTTGACATTAGAAGGCAAGCTAAGAACAGTGCGGAGAGTTTGTACATCAAACACAATTTGTTTGTGATCAAGATGAACACCCAATTTTTTCTCATCCTTGCTAATTTCAATAGATTTCCAAAATTGTGTTAAGTAGACTTCTGGTACTGTAGTTGTGATGGTTAGAAGGTTAAATATGAAATGTTCTTTGAGCAACTCTAGGATGATAGCACAAGTTGGATGACATGTGAATGTTTCAAAATCTATCCTATGGTTTGTCTTAGCGATTATTCTTTCATCTCCTTGAATCAATTCATGTCGGGGTGTTGATGTCTTTGCCATTTGAGTACCTGAAATGATTCACAAACCAACCAAAAACCATGAGGTGATAAGCTTGTTAGTATTAGAGACGACAACAACTCCCCATGCTAGAAAATCAAACACTTAAGAGAAATTCATCCGCACATACACATCACTTGAGACAATCAAAATAGAGAACCACATTATAGAACAAATCTCATCACTTAGATACATATAACTCTATAACATATATCCCTTAAGTCTAAATAGACAAAACAACCAAGTCTCGATAAAATTTTGAAAAATTTCGGCAGCATTTCTTTTCATAAAATGGGAAAAATTAGAACCCATACTGTGATGGTTCCATTTGAAACTCCTGACTCGGAGTGAAAAAGCCATCATACAAGAACATGATACATAACTTAAAATTATTTGAAACTTGATAAAAATTATAATGACAAGCCCAAACTCGATAGTTTGACTAAACTAGATAAGCCCAGAAACAATTCCAAACTCGATAATATTATTCAACTTGACAAGCACAGAAGCAGATCCTAACTCGATAACTATATATCATGCAACCTTGATAATAATGAAAAGTTTAAAACTCGACAGGATAGCCACATTCTAACTAGATAACATTCATAATGTAAACAAGATAACATAATGAAACTCGATAGTTCCCAGTTAAGAACCAAACTCGATAATAATCAGAATAAGCAAACTCGATAACCTCAAAGGTAGCAATTTCGATAACCTCAAAGGTAGCAAACTCGATAAGCATTCAATCTTTTAAACCCGATAATCCACAGAAAAGTTTCAAACTCGATAAGCATTCAATCTTTAAACTCGATAATCCACAGAAAAGTTGTTAAACTCGATAAGCATTCAATCTTTAAACTCGATAATTCACGGAAAAGTTGTTAAACTCGATATCCACCATTTTCAAAACTCGATATACTTAGCAATGTGTTTCTTACTAGATAACATGCAAACTCGATGAAAATTACATTAAAACTTGATAATCCACCTCATAATCTAACGCGATACACATAAGCCCCACAACTCGATAATACATCATATAACTCGCAAGAATTAAACACATATAGATTGATAACATATATAAGACCACAAGCAGATGAATTCTAGACTATAAGCAACTATCTAATGAACATATTAGAGCCACAAGCAATATTATAACTAAATAAGCATAAACCCAGTTGTATCCTGGAAGAGTTGAGCTTTTGAGTCTTAAATCACCTAATAATCGCTAGTGTGAAGCAATAGTGATCAAGGCAAAGGTGGAGAAACACATATTAGGACCGGCCGCAATTGGCCATAAGCATCAATTAACATATAACAGCCCACCTAAGAAACACCTAAATTCCATGATTATGAACCCTAAAAAATCGATTTAAGACAATAACCCTGAAAATGAAGATTAGGGCATGAGATAGTAGCAAGATTATGATAAGAATACATACTCACAATCACAGATATTCGAGAATCTTGAAAAACTTTGAGTTGTAAAAATTTTATATGCGTGGGTGAGTTTCAGAGCGTGGAAAGAGATGAAGCAGGTTATGAGACTTAGGTATTTGAAACTTTTAGATTATTGCCACATTTGGTCCTTTAATTTGCATCCCATTCAAGGTATAATTCAATTAGCCACTTTTAGCCCCTCAAGTTTAAATAACCTTTTATGACTTATGACACCGTGGAAAAGTGTTACGAGTATAAAGAATGTGACACCCTCTTGAACCAACCACGATATGTAATTTTGAAAAACTTTGATAATCAATGGTTTACGAGGTATCGAGAAAAGATTTAATTATGATGAGGAAAAATTATTGAAGTAAAGAAGTTGAGAAAATTTTCTGTTGTCTCCCCCTCAAGATATGCATTGTAGAATAAAAACATTGTGAATGACATATCTTGAAGTTTTTTTTTTTTTTTTCCTTTTTTTTATGAAAATAAGAGTGAAAAATCTTTTTGAGTTTTTGTAGGTTTTATATTTTTGTATTTGGTTTTTGAAAAAATATTTACAAAAGATAGTTTTGATGTTTGACCGTTACTTGTGTTTTAAAACTTTTCCAGGTCATCTAGAGTCAAACATCGCATACCAATTTGGTGAACTAAGCTAGCAAACCTTGATGGAGCTAAGGCTTTGGTAAGTAAGTCTGCCAATTGGTACTCAGTTCCAACAAAATATAATTCAACTGTACCCTTTTCAACATGCTCCTTGATGAAATGATATCGAAGATCGATGTGTTTTGATTTGCAGTGATGAACGGTGTTGCATGAAATGGCAATGGCACTTTTGGAGTCACAGTAGATGGGAATCTTATTGAATAGGTAGCCATAGTCCTTAAGTTGTGATCTCATCCAAATGACTTGAGCACAACAAGCAGACATAGCTACGTACTCAGATTCGGTAGATGACAGTGATGTGCAGTCCTGCTTCATAGATTGCCAGGATACCAGTTTATCTCCTAAGAACTGTGTGGAAAACTAGAACGGGGGGTTAAATAGTTTTACGTCTTTTTAATTTTATTATGAAAACTTAGTTTAGTTTTAAAACCTTGTTTGCTTTTAAAACTTTGATTCAATCTTATGTGAACTTAAATCTTGAACAATATGAACAACTATATCTAAGTATGAACAATAATAATATAAGCTAAGTATGTGAAATCAACACATGCACAATATAAACAATTATAGCTATATACGATAGATAAGTAAGTAATCGTTTATTTTATAATCCTTAGTTATATTTTGTATGAAAACTTCACTTGATCGAAATGATCAATTATATGTATGTTACCTTTTTAGTTTGATTGTAAAAACTTTGTTTTGTAAATGAAACTTTCGTTTGATCTTTAAGTAAAATCAATACTAGCACTATATGAGCAAATATATATATACGTCTACGTCTACAAAAGTAATAACGATATAAGCAAGATAATAAGTAAGATATGGAAAGATCTAACCACAAGACAAAGGATTTATAGTGGTTCGGCTACAAGGACACCTTCCTTGCCCTACTCCACTCCTCGAGTCACCTACTCGAGAGTTTTCTTCACTATGTCAACAAGCTCCCTTATGGCGGAGAAAACCTTACACACCAATATACACACCACAACTTTGTCACAACTTATTCACACCTTCTACACAACTTCTTCACACCTAGTCACTACTTAATCACAACACTACTTCTTCACATCTAGTCACTACTTAATCACAACACTACTTCTTCACACCTATCTATCTTCACAACTATCTACTTCACAGCAATCTTCTTCACAACTATCTACTTCCCAACTTCTCTACTTCACAACTATCTACTACACAACAATCTTCTTCACAACTATCTACTTCCCAACTTCTCTACTTCACAACTATCTTCACACCTTGCTAATCTATCTTCTATCAAATATTCACAACTAGTTACACAAAAAAATAGATATAATGGATAATGCTCTAACAACTTGGATGTGGAGGTCACAACAAGTTGTAATACTTCTTCTCTTGAAGGATTGAAGTATTCTTCTCTTGCACTTGAAATGTAGAGGTTTGGATCACTTTGAAACAAAGATTTATGTATGTATGATCAAAGGATTTTAGAGAATAGAAATGAGATATAGAACAGAAAGTTTTGGGGTGCAAAAGGTGAGAAAAATCTGTGGAATGAACCAGTATTTATAAGGGGAAAAATACTGTTTGGGAGCGTGGTCGGTCCCCTTAATTGGGTGCCGGTCCCCTTAATAATTAAGGGGTCCGCCTAGTATAATTAAGGGGGCCGCCTAATAAAAAAATATTTTTTCTTCAGATTTTTTGTCTTTTTGTCGGGGAGGTTTTTCCTGAAGAATGTAGCCGTTTTTTGGGTTGAAATTTGAATTCAAACTATTTATTTTGAATAAAACATTTCTTATAAATACAAAATTGTTTTGTATAAGTTTAAAAATGTTTGTCCCACTTTAATAAAATGTAAGGTTTGTAAAAATAAAAATTCCTTTGATCATAAAATGCATTAGACACTTTGTTTATTCATACCTTAAGTGATATGGATGCTAAAGCAAATATTTATGAGTAAATACTTGTTTACATCATAATTTGTAGTTCAATAAGTTTACGTTTTGAGATTATCAAAACATAGAGATATCGATATATGTTAATAATGTTTTTAGGCATTATTTATATCAACAAACTGTAAACCACCAGATGTACTTTTTCGCGTGTCTAAGCATCCTGCATGGTCAGCGTCTGAAAAAGAAATTAGTTCAAAACCAGAATCCTTTGGATACCAGATTCCCAAGTGAATGGTTCCCTTTATGTATCAAAGGATTCTTTTAGCCTCATTGAGGTGCTTTTCAGTCGGTTTAGACTGATAACGAGAACACATAAAGACAGCAAAAACAATATCAGGTCTACTAGCTGTGAGATACATGAGGGACCCAATAATACTTCGGTATTTGGTAGGGTCAACTGTAGTCCCATGTAAATCAGCATCTAGTTTTGTGCCAAAAGCCATTGGTATGTTATAAGTATCATAGCTCATCATTCCATGTTTCTTTAAAATTTCCAAAGCATATTTGGACTGATTTAGAAAAATTCCACGGGGTGATTGATGAACTTGTAGTCCTAAAAAGAGCGAAAGTTCACCCATCATGGACATTTCAAAATTATCTTTCATTAAGTTTGTGAAATCATTTGAGTAACTTCTGTTTGTTGAAGCAAAAATAATGTCATCAACATATATTTGAACGATTAGTAAGTCCACCCCATATGTTTTTGTAAATAGCGTTGGATCCACGGATCCTTTAGAAAATTTATTGGCCAGCAAGAAAGCAGATAGTTTGTCATACCACGCCCTTGGGGCTTGCTTGAGTCCGTAAAGAGCCTTTTTGAGTCGATAAACATGATTGGGATGCTCAGGATCAATGAAGCCTTCTGGTTGGCTGACATAGCCACTTCACGGAGTTCACCATTCAGAAATGCTGTTTTCACATCCATTTGATAAACAACCATATTCCTATGCGCAGCGTATGCCAGAAAGATCCGAACAGCTTCAAGTCTAGCCACTGGAGCAAAAGATTCCTCAAAATCAATTCCTACTTCTTGGGAGTATCCTTTAGCAACCAAGCTTATTTGTTACGTATGACAGTGCCCTCTGCATCCAGTTTGTTTTTTCAAATCCATTTTAGCCCAATGACAAAGACTCTGTCAGGTCTTTTAACTAATTCCCAGACTTCTAATCTTTTGAATTGCTGAAATTCCTCTTGCATAGATTCAATCCAGTTATCATAAGTCATTGCTTCTTTAATGTTCTTAGGTTCTTCTTGACAAACTGTGAGTGCATAGATACAAGTTTCACCATCAGTGTGAAGTCGTTGTCTCGTCATTATAGGTGCATCTGGATGGCCAATGATTTGAACTAAGGGATGATCTCAAGTCCATTTATGTGTCAAAGGGTGTAGTTGATAGGTATCTCGCATGTTAGCAGGATCCAAATTGCGTGTAGTTGATTCAGCTACTTCAGAAAATGTTGGAGCCGGTGCAAACGGGTTAAAGAATGCATTTGGATCATACTCTGCGGGTTGTGGAACTAATTGTGGTGTAGGATCTTCAGCTGATTGTTGTGAGTTGGAAGCGGTTTGTTCTACTGTTATTGGAGATGCAATTGGAGGACCGTCTTTCTCAACAATTGTTGTTGTTTGTTGAGGTGAGTCAGGTACTTGAACATTGTCAGGTTGTGCAGCGGAAATTGGTGAGACCTCAGAAGAACGGTATTTAATTGTATCATCAAACAGTGGAGCAAACAGGGTTTCCAATTCTTTGCGGTTAAGAGGCAATGGTTCAGCCGAAGAGTTCGGAAAGTTAAGACGGTTGAAGTCGGGTCCTAAGCTGTTTTGCTCAGAAGCCATTTGAGTGAGTTCATCGAAATTAGGATGAATTGTTTCTTGAATTTTTCTGGTGCGACGATTCCATATCCGAAAGCCTTTTAAATTTTCACAATAACCAACGAACACTCCGATGTCAGCCTTTGCTTTAAGTTTACCTAAATCATCTCGATCATTTTTCGGATAACAAAGTGCTCCAAATACATGAAAGTAGTCAATGTTAGGTTTTCTTTTGTGAACAATCTGATATGGCGTTTTGTGATCATGCAATGGTTTTGAGTGTAACAGACCGTTGAAACAGCTTCCGCCCATAAGTAATCTGGTAATTGAGCATTTATCAACATCGTTCGATCAGCTTCCACTAACGTTTTGTTGCGTCTTTCGACTACTCCATTCTGTTCGGGTGTTCGTGGAATTGATGTTTGATGTTCAATTCCCACTTTCTCAAAATACGACCTTAGTGTCTGATTCTTAAATTATGTGCCATTGTCAGTTCTGACCTTTCTGACCGTCTTACGTAACTGAACTTGTATTTTTGTGAAAAAGGTGATGATCATTTGAGGAGCTTGATCTTTACTTCGAAGAAAATAAACCTAAGTCCAGCGAGAGTAATCATCAACAATTACTAAAATGTAGCGTTTACCTTGATCGTTTGAACACGCATCGGACCACACAAATCCATATGAAGTAGTTGTAAATCATGATTAGTACTGTGTTCAGGTTTTGAGGGAAAGTGTGCACGAGTACTTTTTCCTTGTTCACAGGCTGGACATAGGTGATCTTTGGCAAAGCGGAATCTTGGAAAGCCTTCAACTAATTTGTGACGAGCGAGATCAGTCATTGTTTTGAAATTCAAGTGAGAAAGGCGTTTGTGCCATAACCATGATTAGTCATTTCATCTTTGGATAGTAGACAGATAGGAGATGAAGCGATCATGTCAGACATTGAAATTGTGTAAAGGTTAGTGCCACGTTTGCCGGACATCAGATCGTTTCCTTGTAGATAGCGAACAAAACAAGTTTTCTCACGAAAAGCAACTTCTAGATCCCCATCACAGAACTGACCGACAGAAAAGAGGTTGTGACCCAAGCCTTCAACGTAATAAACTCTGTTAATTTCAATATTCCCATTCACATAGTCTCCGTAACCCATGATTAAAGCGTATTGATCATTCCCGAATCTGACAGTGCCGATAAACTTTGAGACAAAGTTAGTTAACAGTTTGAGATTGCCTATCATATGTCGGGTGCAACGGCTATCAACAATCCAGAGAACGATCTAAACCACCTGCATCACAAATAGATGACAAAGATGGAACAGAAGTAAGGGTGGAACCCGAAGAAATGGTGGGTTCCTGTTGGTTAGAAACACACGTATTCAACAGTTTAGGAATCCATTTAAAATTTGGTTTGTATTGTAACCAACGTTGCCAATTCCAACTAGTTTTTGCTTTGTTAGTTGTAAATACACTAGCTTTTGGCGTGTTCCTAGATTTGTTGATTTCTGCTCTTGGGTTGACTACAACATCAATTGAACCAGTAGTAGGTGTTTTTCCTATGATAGACTTAGAGGCAGTAGTGGGCCTAGAGAAAATGCCTGATCTACGTTTCTTGTGACGATGTAAGAGATTATTAGCTACACATGTAGTATGATCACCAGATAACACACTTTGACGACAAAACACACAAGATGCATTAATGTTTAAAACATTTAAAGGTTCAGCATTCGTTACATTAAGATTTTGATTACAATTTGCCAAATTAGAATCTAAATCAGATGCAACATGAGTTTTATTCAAGTTCCAAAGGTGAGCTTCTACTTCTTGCACTTCTAGTGTTCCTCTTCTACGTTGCCGGAGCCTAGTCTTTTTGGTCTTCGTAACACTTTTTGGCTTTGGGCTGCTAACGCTCTTAGAGGAAACTAGTCCTGTAGAAGTGGAAGAGCTAACATTAGAACTCTTAGCATGATTATCCTTATCTGTTTTGTCTATTTGAAACATTCCTGGTGCTATCACTGTGGTGTCAACAAACTTTCCTTTTTGAAGTAGCTTAATTTTCTCTTTCAAATCAATGATGATGTGATTTTTGTCCTGAATATCAGACTCAAGTAAACCATTGCAATAACGAATGTCATCGCAGTTTTGTTGCCATTCAACATTTTCAATCTTTAACTTCGCAATTTCTTTTTCATATTGAAGATATTTGTTTTTGAGAAAAGCATTTTTACTTTGTAGTTGCAATTCGGTTTCAAGACTTTAAGCTTGACACCATTCAAGCCTTTGTTTGAGTTGACAAATTTCGTTTGAAAGTTTGTTTTTCACATCATCATTGTTTTGACGCAACGTTTCATATTTATGTTTCAATGTTTCAGCTTCAGAATTCAGCAAATCAATATCAGCACAGTAATTTTCAAATACCGTAGCATTGCTGGAATAATAGAGATCATTCATAATGAGAGTATAGATATCAGCTGTGAGAAGTTGTTCCAAGAGTGGATCAGAGTCCGTTTTCAAAAATCGATTTTTGCGTTGTTGAACCAAAATTGCATTTTCATTTAGAGCAAAAATGTTTTGCATATCTTTCACTTCTTTTTGAAGTTCTTGTTCCCAACGAGTAGCACAATAACGCAAATTTTGAACTAAAGGCAGAAATTGTTTTTGAAAAATGTCTCGCTTTTCACGCTCGTAAGCTGATTGAAAAGTAGCAATTTTTATTTCTGAATGATGTTCAATTACGTTTTCCAAGTTTTCGATGCCTTTCATGAACGTTTTAAAATAGTATAAAACTTTGCAACGTGTTGGTAAAGGTGTCACAGTACCAGAAGATGGTAGTGGACCATTTACTTGTGCCACGGGTTTGACAGGAGCCCCATTGGAAGATGAAACATAAGACTCTGTAACATACCATGATTTCTCAGGTATTTCTTTTGATGTAACAAAAGATTTTGAAATGTGAGGAACTTTTGAATAATCATATGGTTTGCAATATTCAACTTGACTCATTTTTGATCGACTCTTTTCTTCAAGTTCGTATTCTTCCTTGGTATTATGTACAATAACACGCACAACATTATTATCCATCAATTGGTCCATACTGTAAAGCTTAGGAATTGTTTTGAACGCACTATGAAGAAAAGTGGATCTGTAGTCGCCAATGGCAAAACCTTTATCGTGTCTTGGTTTTAAAGTAAACTTTTGAATTGTCGTTACAGATTCTCCATGTTTATAAATGATATTTTGAAAAGCTTTAATTTGACGTTTGAGAGTGATATTTTCTTCAATTAAAGAATTTTCTCTTTCTCGTTTTTGCACTTTATGTTCATAAAATTCCTGTTTGCAAGTTGTCACCTCAGTTTGTGTTTTTGAAAGTTCCTTTTGAAGTTGTACAACTTGGTTTTAAAGATCATGTTTTTCATTTTCCAGTTTGGAGACCAATTTACTGTTAGACTCAATTATGTCATATATTTGCTTTTGAAGATTTTGTTCTTTTACATACGATTCCTGAAATGACTTTTCAAAGCACTTTTCATGTTTAACTGCATTTTGAAAATATGAAAGTTGTATTTTATAACATTCAAGATCCTTTTTCAAAACTGCATTTGTTTCTTTCAAAACTGTATTTTCCTCTTCCTTTTTCTGAGTAAGAAGGATTTGTTTTTGAAGGTTTTCGGTCATGACAATATAGTCAGGATCTGGATCAGAAGAAGGTTCATGTTGTTCAACATGGTCATGTTTGTCTTGCTCAATAGGATCATCAAATGAAACGACAGTGTCATCATCAAATATAATAACTGTGTCTAATTGTTCATCCTCTTGAGAAGATAAAAATGATTCAGATGGAACAACTTGCGCCTTATCTGATTCAAAAGCAGAGGGAGATGAATTAACGTGTATAGAGTAAGTGGTTAGGTCATGTACCTGAGACAAACCGTCAGTGTTGAACACTAGGCCTGAATCATTCAACTAATGTTCCTGCATGTTGGCCATAAGCATCACAGCTGCATTGGCTTCAAGATCTTCCATATCATCATCGTTGTAAGCATTAGCGAAGAAACTGTTCTCTTGTTCATTGAAAGCTTCTTCCTTTTCATCTTTGAGAGCCATTAGTAATGCCTGCTTGTGAAACTGATTGCCGCGGGTTCTCGGTTTTGGACATGCTGTTGCAATATGACCTTTTTCGTTGCAATTGTAGCACCATATCGCATTCCCAGATTCTGTATTGCCATTTGCCACATTGTCATTTCTTCTCTGAGGAGCACCTGAATTTTTTCTGAATCCCCCATTGTTGTTGAATCTTTGTCCATACCTAGAATTTCCAGAATACCCTCCTGAGCCTGAACGTCCAGGATTACGGTTCTGAATCTCAACTCGACCATCTTGAATGACAGCTTGATTCCTTGTATTTGATGAAGAACGAAGACGGTTGTTGGTTTTGTTAGAGAATTTGCTAAAAGCACGAGCAATAAGAGCAAGTCCTTGATTCAACGTATTGACGTCTTCATCATCATCTTCAATCTGATTAGTATAATACATGTTATCATGGTTGTCATATGTAGCAGGTTGAGGAGAAGCGTGTTGTGAGGATGATTCATATGGGACCATGTTGTGTGAGGTAGCAGGTTGCTGGTAACTAAAATAATTATGTTCCTGAACATAAGCCTGATTAGACATCGGAGGATGTGCAGCATGAGATTGAGCAACGAGTGCTAGGGGATTAGAAGTAGGTGGTGGTGTATATCCTCCTCGTGCGGCTCTATCTTTTTCAACTTCAGACTCATAGTGCTTGAGATAGTCATACAACAAACCATATGGATCTCGATGAAGATTCTTAGCTTGTCTCACAAATGTCACATACTTTTGCCACTCGGAACCCATACTACTAACAAACTTTGTATTGACAGCGATCCTTGGAAGGTGTACTTCATGTCTCTCTAAGTCGTTGACGACATTGGTGAAATGATGATAGTAAGATTCAAGTGATTCCCCTGGTTCAATCATGAAATTAGTGTATTCCAAGTAAAGTTTAGATTCCATGTCTTCCTTGTTCAGTTGTGTGCCTTGCATAAGTAGATGGACGTGTTCCCACATAGCTTTTGCAGTTTTCTGAGCATCAACACTTCTGAATATGATATTTGGTATTCCCTGAAGTATGTAAGTCATAGCATACTCATCTGCTTCACGATGAAGGTGTTGTTCAGCAGTAAGTGCAGACTCAGGAACTTGCACAGCAGTTGGAGCTACTGGAGGGTCAGCAGATGGGTCACCTCCAACATAGTTAACAGGCCACTGAAACGGTCCTTCAAGGATAACTTGTTTCATGTACTTACCATTGGGTTTCTTGAGTTCTATAAACCTTAAGAATCGACTTGCCTACTGAACATAATTACCCGGTGTAAGCATTGGTGGAGTGTCAATAGATCCTGCTTCATGTCTGGATTGTTGAGTTGAAATGACTTCACACATCCTGTCAAACTAGTGAGTCGGTTTTGATGGGAGTTGGCCTTGTTGTTGTGACATTGGATAGGATTGTTGCATTGGAACCATCTGATGTTGTTGCATGAGAAGATGTTGTTGTGAGTAAACCGGTTGTTGAGAATATTGTGGTGATTGTTGATACTGTTGCTGTTGCTGATGATACTATTGATTCTGATGTTGCTGAGGATGGTTAAAGTTGTAGTACGGTGGTTGAGACATCTTTCGTGATTATGGTAAACTTTGATCGTTAAAGATAAATAAAGGTTGTAAGTTTAAGTAGTTTAGAAAAACTTGATGATTTAGGTTGTTCTAACTCAGTATGTCATAAAGTTTCAAACTCAGTATTTCCTTAGAAAATGTCCAAACTGGGTATGTCTTAGAAAAAAGATTCCAAACTCGGTAAGTCCTTAGAATATTTCCAAACTCGGTATGTCTTAGAAGTTAAGCAAACTCGGTATGTTTTAAGTCTTTTCAAACTCGATAATTTTGAGAAAATTTAAGCAGAGTTTCCCCTAGTATGTTACCACAAATGACCTTACTCGATATACGATAAGGCAAAAGGCAAACTCGCCAATTATAAAATTACCTAACTCGCTAAGTTTGAAAATTTCCTCACTTGCTAACCATGAAGTTACCTAACTTACTAAGTTTGAAATTTCCTAACTCGCTAACTGTGAAGTTACCTAACTCTATAACTTGGAAATTTCCTAACTCTATAGAAACCGTTTCAAACTCACAAACTTGCGATGAACAGTAACCGGATTTCTAAAAAATCACTTTAAAACACCAAGTTTTTCTACCAAATCTAACCTAAATCAACCTATATTATCCCTTGGCGAATGATACCACTTGTTAGGTCACCATTTTACAACATAACCACTAAGATTTCTAGAGAGAGAAAGTAGGTAGAGAGAGAGAGTGGAAGAACACTTAATATGATAATAAGAGACTAATGATATTACTAGTGAACCAACCCCTTCTAATGAGGTGTTACAAGTCTATTTATAGGTAAGGATTAGGGCTTCACCATACTTTGTCAATATTACAAACTTAGCCCTTAGACTTTATCCAAACCTATAAACTCAGCATAAAACTTTATAAAAACATATAAAATAACTAACGTATTAACTAAATAATGCAACCTATAACAAAATTTAATGACCAACACTTGAAATAATAAAGTCTATTCCCAACATGATGAGATCCTAGTGGTGAGTTAGGAGATGATGGTGATAATAGTGAATGGAATAATACCCTCTTTCGCGCTATCTCGCGACATCTAAGAGGTAAAACTGAAGTACGCAATATGGTACGACTAATAGTGTAATAAGTAGCTGATGGTAGTGGTAGTACCTGAGTAGTAAGCGCCCTACTAGTGAAGGAAAGAAAACATACTATCTCCCTTGCAATAAGCATCCTAATAGGTCCATTAAGATTAAGTCTAAATACTCTACTAAACAGCATTCTATGTATGGGCTGAATGATAGGAAAACCCTGTTCTTATGACAAATCAATGGTGGTAATGGTGGTGTAAGTGCAACTGGTGGTATAATGGTAGTGGAAGATGACAAGGCATCTTCAATGTCGGAATCCGATAAAAGGATGACAGGGTGAGTATCTGAAAACATGTCACTTGTGAACCAGGTCAATAAAATGATATATATATATATATATATATATATATATATATATATATATATATATATATATATATATATATATATGAATATGAGTATAAATAACTCGCACAGGGTATGCATGAAACAACACGTATCATGATTATGCACTTATGATGAAATGATGAGATGCTATGATGATGTGGTTATAGTCTAGGGTCCAAGATACATCCTAGTTCGCTATAACCTTAGCTCTGATGCCAATCTGTCACCCCCCCCCCCCAAAATACCTGTTTGGCAGCGGAATGGAATACCTGGGGCGTGACTGTCCATAGCATCACAGTTACAGTTACATTGAACGACCTAAAGTGTCATTTAGAAAAATACTTCGTTTGATCATTAAAAACATTCAGAGTTCACAATATAAGGTCCCAAAAGATGTTGTCAATTTAAGTAAAATAAGTTCAACAAGATTGAACATTTCATAAGTGCAGAAAATATTGTGAGACGCGTCGACTCCGCGACTCCATGAAGGTCCAAATGCATACAGCATGAACTACCTTAATAACCTGAAAATACATCGCTAAAACGGTCAACATAAAGTTGGTGAATTCCATAGAGTTATAAGTTAAAATGTATGTACAATTGCCATAAGTAGAAAGTAAGGTGACTTGATGTCAAAATGAAGTTACATTGGCTCTTAAGCTCATGACCCCGAAGCTAGACACAAT
The DNA here is from genome assembly GCA_030686995.1 of Artemisia argyi. Classification (NCBI taxonomy): domain Eukaryota; kingdom Viridiplantae; phylum Streptophyta; class Magnoliopsida; order Asterales; family Asteraceae; genus Artemisia; species Artemisia argyi. The sequence continues at coordinate 100,826,206 of CM060704.1, forward strand.
AAGAATTTCGCCCCAAATGAGTGGTTACCAGCCACTCTAATAATGCTAGACATGAAATGCATTCGTAATTCCGTTGGAGCAACCCAAACACGAATGGAGGAGTCACCCTCAATAGATCTATTCACTCACTCTCACTTAAAGGCAAATTAACGGTCCATGATAATATAAAGGGGACTTAATGTGGTATGATAGCAACTTAAGCAATGTATGAAAATTTAGCTACTTTGGCATGTACAAAAATAAGTGATGCAATGTATTCTCCCCCGTGGGATTTGAAATCAAATATAGAATTAAAAACGGGGCTATGAAAACTCACCTCGAAGTGATGATACTATGAGATGAAATGATAAGGACAACAAGGAACGAAATCAACCGCAACCTATGATGAATGATAATGATCTAATTTAGATCATGAAATGATGTAGAGAATATGCATGCACATGATACCTATACCACTCAAAACTTGAAAATACTAGTTATAGTCAAAGTAAAATATATTCCATACTTAAGAAAAATAAGTCTTAACTAGACTTGTAAAAACTTGTCGTAATATATATATCGTATATATATAAATGTTAGTGTTGAATTCCTTGCTTTGAAAACCTTGAAATAACGTCTTATAGTCGTATAAATAAGCTTGTAATCTTAAGTACTTCAATGGTTAAGGATTTGGCACTTTGGTAGTATTTCTAGAAAATCTAGGATTTAGTATGTAGAAGTATTATTATTATTTCTAGTTAAAAGCTGTCAAAATATATTTAGTTTTGCCGATATTGAAAGGTGAATATTTTTGTCGTTATAAGTTCATTTTCTTCGTTCTTTATATCCACGGGTTCGTCTTAGTATGTACTAATATATTTTTGATAGCTCGGCTTCTCTAGGTCACATCTAACGCCTCGGTTTGTCCGACGAAAATCGTCCAACAGCATGAATATTTTCAGAAAAATAGTTTTCGTCGTTAAACTTGCAAAAATCATATCTCCTTCGTTATAAACCCGTTCTAATCCGTTCTTTCGCCAAAAGTTTCGTTTTTGAAAATATTTTCTAAAACTTTGGTTAAAAATCCCCCCTGAGTTCCTGAGTATTCCAGATTTTGCATTTTGGGACAGTAGGTTCTTAGACATGTTCTAATCTCATTTCCAATGTTCCAAACTAGTTTCTAATCCACTCAAATCACTTCCAATCACCACAAATCTAGTCTATTCCTACCATACACCTTCTTAGGGTGTCATGGGTTCCTAATCATCATCAATCTAGTAGATCTAACAAGGAAATCCAAAATAAACATTTATAGGGTTTATAAGTTAAAAGTTTATAAAATGAAGTGGTATAATAAATATAGTATGAAAATCATATGATCATAATAAATACTTGAAGAAATGATGAAAATAAATTTGGTAAACTTACTTTGAATGATTTAGGTGTTTAGATGAAGAAAACCTAATGATCCTTGAGTTTGTATTGCAAAACCCCAACAAGGATAACTATATGGACTAGATTAGAGCTTGATATTGGAAAAATGGTGGATCTTGGTCTTGTTTTGGTTTTTGGCCATGGGTTATGATGAGAGGAAGAGAGAAAATTGCAACTTTGCTTCTAAGGAAAAATGAGGTGTAGATGATAAGTTACACTAGATATTTACTTAGGTTTATATTAAAATAATAAGTAATTAAGTCATGAGGTTAAAAAGAAAGCATATGATGTCTAGGGGGGGCATGTGGCCGGTTTGTCAAAGAGGAAAAAGAGGGCAAAAACTAGCTAGGATTAATTAGAATTTAGTGTAGTGTAAATGTAGTTTAGTTGTAGTTTTAGTTAGTTTAGTTATAATCGGGTACCGGGTTTGCGAGAAATAAATTTTAACGAAGTTAACCGGGATTTAATAAAGTCATAAAAATGATAAAAATATGTTGGGTACAAAAATTGAGCGTTTGGATAATTATTATTTAGTTTTCATGAAAACCGTCGTAATTATATTAAACTTACGTTATAAATTAAATGAATTCTCAAAATACCGGGTAAATGAATTTTATAATTTTTATGCTGTTGTAAGGAGTTTAAAAATATATCGGAACCATTGTGGGGATTTTTAGATATGTTGGTTATATTTATTAATCGCGTATTAACATTTAATTAAAATAAATATACGTAAAACGTTAAATATACCAAAAATATTAATATGAATATTCTACGGGTGGTATAGTATGCAAATGCTATTATGATGATATGTAGACTATTTCTAGTCCATATGAAATGTCCCTAATGATAAAGAATGAATTCGCACCTGAACCAATACGGTTACGCGAATTTAAATACTCGTAAACTAAATTTACGATGAAATGAGCAATGCACGTGAATAGTGAAATTTCTTCCGAAAATGAATAGTGTTTGGTGAATAGTAAAATTTTTGAACGCTTCTAAGAATATCAAACTGACCTCAAAAATGCTGAATAGTAAAATGATGAATAGTATTTTGATGAATAGTGATTTATGAATAGTAAATTGTCGAAGTTTGGAAATGACCTGAAATGGTGAGTTGTGGCAATAAGTAAGCCAACTAATCGAATTGTTTCGAATTAACAAAGTATCAAGGAATTTATAATATTAATAATAACCTTATAAACTTTTTGTAACTGAGATGTAGCCTCTTGCCGATTTGCTTTTGATTTAAATTCAGCCAAGTAGCTATAGTAATCACCCTTCCTGTAAACATTTGTAACAAAAGAGTCTCATCACAAATTTGACCGTACTCAAAATGTCTTATCATCTATGACACTCACAATTTATTATATAAGATAGAAGCTTCTCCGGTTTTTATGATGGGAGCAAGCAATCATCAATTGTTAAGAGTATGTGATTGCATTTCACAGTAAGTTCATCTCTCACCTTTTTCAGAGATTGTAATAGAAATCTTAAAAAACATTGTCAACTTCTTATAACATAATATAAACCTAATTTACTTCTAATATACCTCTACAAAGGTACAACTGAAGACAACACACAACTTCTACTAGCAAGTTAAACATAATTACCACTCAAATTTTCCATAATCGGAATGCTCGGTAGAAGTTTCACGACTTAAGTCTTCGTCCTCTTCTTTACCACTAAATAATTGACTTATTTCACTATCACAAGATAACAAATTTCAGCCCGCACCTCACGTCCATCAAATCATCAACAACATAAAAACATTACCATTCTCAACGACAACCTAATTGATGATCGGTGATGTAACTAAATTAGCTATGAATATAAAAATGAAAAGCCAAAAGTGGTTTTTAAAAGAGAATAGTTATTAGTAACCAATATTGCATTGAGGGCATCTTCTTCTCTCATTTTCTTTTCCTTAAATTCGATTTATGTTTGTGCCCAACTCAAAGCACACTTTAAACTTGAGACAAACGAATACTTCTACAATTAGCTAAAATTAAATCTTGGAAAATTAAAACACACCTGGATAAAATCGAATCGATAAGATCATTTGACGTTTCTTTCAACTAATCTTCTTTCTCGTAGTCATGCTTTACGGCCAGTAACATCAGGTTCTTTACTTATCAACAGATGCTTTCATTTTCCGCCAGTTTTTCAGGACAGGTAATCATCTTTGTTCTACCCTTTTATCTGGCTGTTTGAGTGTTTGAATAATACCACACTTTTAGTAACTTTTGACCCGCTTTACTTTTTTTTTACCCATTTCAGTTGTTTCTTTTTCAACTTAATTATTTTGTTCTGCTTACTCAGCCCGCGGAGTCTATAAAATGACCCAAACAGACCCGTACATAAGTCACAAAACAATAAATGTATAAGCATATACCTTATCTTGCAGCTTTTCGATTTGCTTTTTTGCAAGAACAGATCGATTCCTCTTGCTCTATAACTTTACGGTCCAAAGTATCCTACATTTTTAGTTTAGCATCAATAATCCACAACACAAAAACACAATAACATAAAAACAAAAATGCAACAACATTATATGTACTCACTACGCGTACCAAAGCTTTCCTATACCAATCTGGAGTGTTCCCTCATCCATGCCAGAACTCTTTTCTGTAGCGCTTATCCTGCATATTATTGAGATTGCTTGATTATGAAAAAATGCATAAACACTGAAGTGGGATGTAAGCTACTAATTTCACTATCTAACACTACTTATAAAGTAAAAAACCCAATTATTAGAGGGGTGTTTGTCTTAACCCTTTTATCCTACGGTTTGAGTGTTTGAATAGAACTAAAAAGATAGCAAATGATAATGGGACAATTTTCATGTGAAATTTGCTGCACATAAGCTATTTTACGTCTACCCACTCTGTTGCTTTCATTTTTTGCAAACTTTCAGAACATATCATAATCTTGTTCTAACCCTTTAATCTGGTGGTTTGAGTGTTTGAATATTATCGCACTTTCGGTAACTTTTGACCCGCTTTACTTTTTTTTACCCATTGGAACTGTTTCTTTTTCTACTTAATTATTTTGTTTTGCTTATTCGCCTGTGGTGACGATAAAATGACCCAATCATACCCCGTGTATAAGTATATCGTGCATAAGTGTCTAGGTCCATCAGAAAAATATGTTTTCATTGTTTATTGACAAATAATAAGAAAAACCTGAAACATAGAAACTTAAGTAATATTTAGTTGGTACACAGGGAAGCTAAAATGGATATAAGAACATAAACTGATGATTTTAGGACCCATATAAAAAAGTTACACTTTTTGACCCATTAACCAACCGGCAATACCAAAACATTTTGAGACGAATTTGATTCACAGAAGATAAAATAATATTCATGTCAAGCCATTTAGAAACAAACAGGTCAAAATTACCACATCTACTTTAAGGGGTGAAGGCCGGGACACACGAAAATCTGTAGTTAAAAGAGATGTCTAAACAAAATCTATGTGTTTCCTCTTGGTATTATCAATATCTTCATATTAAAATAGAGAGATCGATATCAATTTTTCAAGTTTTAAAAGCAATATGTGACTCTAAAGTACAATGAATGTGCATACCAGTTTCTTGATTCTTAATAACAGTTATGAATAACGAAATATCCAAATAACTAAAAGTCACATGCACGGACAATAAACTAACTAAATGAAATACTAAAACCAATTGCATACTTTGTTTACCTTATAATGAAGTTTGAGGTTTGTATCTAGTAGTCCGATATTTCTGTAGACAAAACCAAGCATTTTCGGCATCAGATGAACTACACTCAATTTAAGTATGCAACTTACGTCATCAGAAACACCCTTGGGGTAGTTCGTTCAATTTAAAATTAGTTACTCATGATAACCATTGCAATAGAATGTGGTCCAGTTCCACCTATTTGACCGTAACGATATAAATACACAAACTCAATTTTACCACTACCATCGAATGAATTAACCCATACAATCGAAAAAATAAAGCTTTAATTTTATGACTTTGTATACCATTTTAATAATAACTGTCAAGTTTAACCGAAAAACACATACTCGTTTGGCTATTGAAGCTTCCACCACCATATTATATATCCAGATTTTAAGTTTATTTGTGACACAGCAAATAATTGGGTAAAGCAAAACAAAACTAACTTCTTATATATCATGAGCAAAGTATACACTACTGAAAATACAATACATGTCCGGTAACTCCAAGAAAATTTCTATTTAACTCCATTAACATTCATATATTTCGAGATAACACAACACGCTATAGCGCAATTATTAGATACATGTATAATAGGACCATAACATACCAAGAAAGTGTGCAAGACCATGTGCGTCTAAAGGATCACGAAAAGCTTCCCATCCCAAATACAATTAAGCAACTCATATTTGATCAATTCTATAGCCAAAATTAAATTAAAAAAACACAGGATAAATCAAATCATAACAAAAATAAGGAGAAAATTGAGAACTTGATTAGAAAAGGAAAAAAAAATACTTGGATAGTCAATGAAGGATGTTGATATGCGTTTTTGAGCGCATATCAAATTAAGACAAAGTAGACGTGAGTGGAATTTACCAATCAACCTTTAGGAAAAGGGAGACTTGTAAAAACTCGTGAATACAATATATATAAGTGATACCGGGTAAGTGATTACCCGGGTCGTGTCCCAACGAGGTGTGAATGTGCGATATCGTGTGAGATTCGTGATTAAAATGCTTGTATGGGTGATGACAGATTATTTGGTATTGTAAAACAATTAGGTAAAGCAAATAAACTACAAACATGCGTTTTAATTAGGAATAATGTCAACGCGCAAAAATAAAAGTGAATTCTAAGCTACGCTAATCCTACGGGCTTGCAAATAAATTTCCTACTTTTTTATAATAATTTAAAAACTAAAATAATAAAATAAAGGATTTAAATAAAGGATTTAAAAATAGTATAAGTATTTAAAAATAATACGAATAGTCGTAATTGTTATAAGGAAATGGATTCCTTGTTTGACAATCAGAGCTAAAGTGTGGACCTCCACAGTACTCACAACAGTTGAACTGATGTGGCTGTGAGTCATATGTGCTGAAGTCATAATTGTTATCAGGAACCTGCTCATAGACAAGCGTGTTTCCTGATTGACAATCAGAACTGTAGTGTGAACCACCACAGTACTCACAACAGTTAAACTGCTGACTCTCATTGTAACACCCCCAATTCATGAATGTAGCGGAATTCAAATTGGGTGTTACTCGACGGCACAATAGTCACTATAATAGAAAACGAACTCTAATTGAGTCGTTTTAAAAGATTTATCATTCAAATTATATAAATATCAGAGATTACAAAATGAGGTCCCAGATGGTTCCATGTTTACAAATTACATTAGATGAGTTTTTGAATGATAATAAAATTTATAGCCCTCTTGAATATCCGTGCCCTTCCGTGCCATCCTTGATCATCATGGATCTGAAATACATTCTTAAGAGGTCAACACAAAGGTTGAGTGATATTCATAGAGTTTGTTTAATGGTTGAACACAATATGTTGGTAGTGTGAGCTAATTAGATTCAAAATGATGAGCTACGTTGTTATACGCCCATAAAATGTATTATGACACTAAGCTTATGACACCAAAACGTTAACGGGTACCAATATCAATCGGCGGAGTTATCCCGGTAGGTACTTTGCTAACATACCTAAATCTCAAATATTAGTGCATTTGTTTGAACTTAGTCAATACAAATGGGATTCGTCAATCCCAATAGGCCTATTCACAATATTCGCGCTCACTATTACTAGTGATTAAATGGTTCATAATAAGGGATATTTGTTTTAGCAAGGATAGTACTTAGTGATAATAAAACAATCAGGAAAGCATACAATTGAAAAGCATTGTGTTTGGTTTAAAATAGCACGTATTCCCCCCAAGGGTTTGTAAAACAATTAAGTAATGGAAAGTGGGGCTATGAACTCACCGTGAGTTGGATGATGTATAATGAGAATGATGGATATGCCGTGAGAACTTCTACGAGCAACCTAGAATAATTGTTGCAACTTAGGTTTGGAATAATGTCTAAGAATTTGAAGAATTGCCTATATATGTCTTGCATTTAGTCCATGATGTGGTACAAAGTATAGTGTAAGTCTTTGAAAAGAAATGGTTCATGAAACATGTATAGTTTATATATCGTTTACTACCGTTCGGGCTGACATAATTCAGAAGTCATGTAGTAAACGTTCGAGGAGCCAGGACACTTTAATTCATAAATCCACAACTCATCTCGACGGCTTACATAATGAACTCCTCACATGAGGCTCCCTACTATTGTAGTAGTTGATAATATATATATATATATATATATATATATATATATATATATATATATATATATATATATATATATATATATATATATATATATATATATATAGATAGATATATATATATATATATATACATGTCCAATATTTGAATAAACTTAAGAAAGTTTATTTTTACATGAAGATTGTTATTAGGGTAAGTTTCTTATGTCTTGTATGACAATTACTTGTAATATCTCATGGTTCTTTAGATGAAGTAGATCCAAATTATATGTTCAAGTTATCGCCAATTCTTTGGCTCATGTTTTCACCTAAGTAAGTTTATATGGTCATTTAGTCATGGCCTTGCCATGACCTTTGGTCATTGCTCCATGGTCTTGAGACTCAACCTTGGCTCTAGCCATGGTTGTGGTCTTAAATCTAGGTCATAAGACCTCTTGGTCTTTTTAAACCATAACCATTATATAGTGACTTATATATGTAAAATAGCTGTTAATAAACTGAGAAAAATCTCATTCGTTATTGGTTTCTGGAGATGTGCCCCTGAGTTTTTGAAGAAAACGTGATTCCGGACAACTTTCGTGTTTTAACTTTTTCATGAAACGGACCAGAAGGGCCTCTTTTTGCGTGTTTTATGTTCTGTCACAGAAGCTATATAGGCAGTTTTGCCGCAAAGTTTTGGTAACTTCAAATGGTCATAACTTTTGACTCGGGTACTCGTTTTGGGTGATTGAAATTGCTATATTTTCCTTGTTAAGTCCTCTTTAACAGTAAGTAAGTGTCCAATATCATAGTTGTACTATTTTGGTCGTGGTTCTCCAAGAAAGTTACTAGTTTACTTATCATAAGTTAACATATATATACCAATACTTGTTTTACTCATTTTTATACATCATGGACATAATCATAAGACAATATATAGCATGAATGATATGTAAATAGCATGAATATGATATTTAACAAGAATTATGTCAGGGTTTTGCTAACAACTTTTGGCTTTCTAAGGAAAGGAAGTCAAATATGAAACTAGGACACTAAACCTATGCTTGCAAACCCTTCACCACAATTCTTGCAAACCCTTGCTAACCTTTACATAACCCTTGTGAAAACCTTTTAACCTCAGCCCCTAACACCTTGTGTAGCTCCTAATTCAACCATGGAATCACCAAACAAACTCTTGATTTATTTAGAGACTAACTATGCCTTCAACTTTGGTATGTAACTTATAACTTGGAAATCAAAAGATCAAGGTTTATGGATTATGTGTGTGTTGTTTGTAATGAAGAGAAAGGAAGGGATGAGCCTTGATTTTATAGCATGAAGAGGAGGTGCAAGGAAGGAGCCTAGGAAGGTTCATTGAGGAGGTTAGTTTTTAGGATATTTTTCAAGGCTTGGTTGCCAAGTTTACTTGCAAATGTGTTCAATCTTCCCATGTAAGCTTCCTATCTTGTTTTGTTGACTTATAAAACGTCTAAAGAGGATGTGGTATGATAAGTATGTAAGCTTTGGTCATTATCTTGACTTACGGAGGTTGTTTAGTCCCGGTAATCGCTAACGGTAAGTCGTTAAGTCATGAAACTTAAAATCGGGTATCGTAAAAATATGAAACTTATAGGAATGATTAAACTCATCAATATACTCATTATTATCTTATAAAAATGAGTGATAAGTTTAATGGATCGTGAAAACACTGATAACGCTGGAAACGTAAGTTTAAAACGCGTAAAACGTAAAACGTACAAAAGTTGTGTAAAATTGAGAATAGAAAAATGTAATTTTTCTAATATGATTATAATGAATTAAAATGGCCTATAATGTCTAGCTTGGGCTCAGTCTAGTGTCGGTTGGTATTTAATGTCTTTTAGACATAAAACCGTAAGCCTAAAAATCAAGGAATGATTTATAAAATCAAGGAATGATTTTTGGTCAAAGGAGGAGGGAAAAATATGTTGACTTTTTCCAAAAATGTGAAAACTCAAAATGTCTTAGAAATGCGGTGCAGGTATAGGCTAAGGTTACGGCCAAGTAAAAGTGCTTAAAAACGAAAATTCTGTTTCTCACAGCCGAGGTTTATTTGGTCACATTTTTCTCAGTCATGATTAATTCTCAAATAAATCATGAGTGTATCAAATATTTTTCTGATGCGGGGAAAATTAACGCGGTCGAGTTTCGTTGTGCGTAGGATTTTGGAATGACGTTTTACCCTAAAACATGTAGTTCCTTAATAACTTTCGCGAAAATGATCTGATGAGTGTCAAACTTTTAATTTGCCATGGAAGTGATTTATCACACGAGAATATGAAATAAAAATAAAATTTCGGAAAAATGAATAGTAAAAAGTGAATAGTGAAATTTTTGGGAATAGTAGTTAACCTGAAAATGTGAATTGTTACACTCATAGTGTGGAAGCTGATGGATTAAATCAGTCGTGTCATAGTAGAAATAGGGATTCTGGTTACAGACAGACCCGTTTCCTGACTCTACCATGCCACAACTGGGGCAATTACCACTATTATTAGAGACCACCACACCATTGACAATCAAGAAGGTGAGGATGAGACATACAAAGAATAAAATAGTTTTGGAGGGTAAGGAATGGAGAATCAAAAAGGTAAGAGGGATAAGAAGAATATTTTTGGGATTTTTGATAAACATTTTTTAAAAACAAGATCGAGGCAAAACAACAGAGAACTTAAACCAATAATCACAATAAGAATGGCTTCTTTGAAAAAGGTACACCAATTCACAAGGATATAAAGGCAAGTTTTTATCTTTGATTTTGGAACTTATTAATGTTCATACCCCCAGTTAGGTGGTATTCTGCCTTGGTTCTCGACGGTTCTAAGCCCTTGATACCTTTCATGTGTAATTGAGATAAGTATTCTTTTAATTCAATCAATATGTCTATGTGTTGCTTGAATATATCTTACGCTTGTCTTGAATTCAACATGCTAGGCTAGATCTCTTGTGTGTTTACTTAGATGTAGTGAAACCTAGATGTTGATTATGGATTGATTGTTTGTTTATAGTTGTTACGGATGAATGATTTTGATGTTAGGCTTAAGAAAACTGGCAGACTTCCAATGGTAACATGCTTGAACGTCTTAAGAAATATGAACCAATGCGTACTAGGTTATTATGGTTATATTTAATGCATGAGTGAATTCTAATGATCCCATGTTAGGAGCTTTTAACGGCTCGACATTGGAGTGAAGTAGGAGCTTATAGAGTTGGGGAAGTATGTACGCCACCCCACGAATGGTATTAAAGAATATAACCCGTCATCCATGCAATTGTGACAAACTGTCAACCTGTAAAAGATATCTAGGGAGTAATGAAACCTAAGTAAACACAACTCTCCCCATTATTGTTCACACCACTACTTTAATTAGCTTTATTTTCATTTCTGTTATTTTATTTTGATTGCATCTTAGTTATTGGTTTAGTTGACTAGCAACTAATTCCGCACATTCTTCCAAAAACCGAGATTTTTAATTGCTTTTATAAAAAATATAAAAATACAAAAAGAATCATCCCTCATCTCTAGACCTAGTTTTTAGGCTTTCTAATCCTAGCGACACTATTCCTGAGTTGAACGATCAATCCCCCGGTACTTGTCACTATACTATACTACAACGATCAGGTACACTGCCTGGTGGGGGTTGTAAGCTTCTCGAGATCCCTTGAGAGGTAAAACCTATTGCGAATCCCACGCATCAAGTTTTTGGCGCCGCAGCCCGAGGAATAGTTATTGTCTAGGTTAGGATTTCTTTTTATTAGGTCTACTTGCTAGATTCCTTTCTAGTAAGATTTTATTTTTATTTTTGGTTTTCTTTAGTCTATCTTATTTCTTCGTGTCTTTGTTCGTAATCTTTACCATCCGATATCATGGAAGGTGGTAACATCTTTGAACCCATCAACCCACCACAACAAAACCACCCACAAAACCCACCACTAGCAAACCAACCTCTTAGGCCCCGAACACTATGAAAGTATTCCCGTCCTAGCCACCAAGGCTATCGAAACACTATTGAGCTCACTCAAGGAGCCAATGTGTCCCCCTTGTGATCCAACACCATCCGGTTGGTGCAAAGCGGATGTCCATTCCATGGACTTCGTTCCGAAGATCCTAATCAGCATCTCAAGGACTTCCTTAAAATCGTAGATTCTATAGACCTTGATGTTACAACTAGAGAGTCGACCCGATTACGCCTATTCCAATTCTCTCTACGTGATCAAGCTAGTCAACGGCTTGAACATTTACCCGCGGGATCCATCACCTCATGGGATGATCTCACCACTCGTTTCCTTGCTCAATTTTTCCCACCGGGATAACTACCAAGCTTAGAAATGATATCTTGATGTTCCAACAACGTCAAGGTGAAACTCTATATGAAGCATGGACTCGTTTCAAGGACTTACTCCAAAAAGTCCAAATCTTCTATGACCATATCGATCTCCCCACAAGGCGAACCATTGACCAATCGGCCGGTGGTAAGCTACGTGATCTAAGTGCGGAAGAATCATGGGAACTCATAGAAGATCTTGCTTTCTATGGCAACGAAAGTTGGAATGATCCCCGTGATATGAACAAAACGGTCAAGGCAATATCTTTGCCTTCGAACAATTCTAGCACTCCCGACACTCGTGAAATCTTTGCCTTCGAACAATTCTAGCACTCCTTCGAACAAAGCGGTCAAGGCAATATCTTTGCCTTCGAACAATTCTCGTGAAATCTTACGAAGCTCCAAAGCCTTCAAGCCATGTTAACAAAATCACTTCTTCATGCGAATTATGTAGTGGTCCCCATGACACTCGTGATTGCGTGGAACTCCCCGGAACAGCTTTTGCGGACTACGCATCCTCGCGTACCGACGAAGCGGGAGACAAGTGGTACACTTTCAAACCCGAGCCAAACCCTTACGGTGATTCCTACAACCCTTCTTGGAAAAATCACTCGAACCTTAGGTGGAAACAAAACCAAAATAATTATTCCAATCCGCCTAATTGTTACCAACCAAATGGTCCACCCTCCAACCGTACTTTCAACAACAATCCTTCTAATAACTATGATAGTACCAATAATCTTGAAGGGTTGATGTCTAAGTTTATGGCATCTCAAGAAGCTCGCATATCTAAGTTTGAAGCCGATTTCAAACAAAAGCAAAGCGAGATGACCACCAAAATTGACACATTGTTGAAAGTTCTCAATGACCGAGAAATGGGAGCACTCCCAAGCGACACGGTCAAGAACCCAAAACTAAACATTAATTCCATATCATCGGTTTCGTCACCCACTTCTTGTCCGCAATACTACTTGGTTAAATCAATGAGCACGTGTTTCAAGCAAAACCAAATTCTTCAAAAGGGTCAATCGAATGAAACACCTAATATCAAACCGGTCAAAAGCATAGTTGAAACACCTCCTACATAAGACCTTGATGATGAATTCAAGGAACTCCACCTTGAACGCCCCGTCATTGATGTCTTAGCCCGTGATCCCTACTATAGTGCCCTCCTAGAAAAATACGAGAAATTTAAATTGGGTAAAAATGGGACCGCCTTCGTTCAAAACAAGTTGCCTAAGAAGCTTGATGATCCGGGTATATTTGTTTTGCCTTGTAAGATAGGAAAGTCTAAAGCTTTCAACACACTAGCCGATTTAGGATCAAGCCTCAACTTGATTCCCTTATCCCTTTTCACCAGTCTTAAGCTAGGAAAGTTAGAGGAGACGTGGGTATTAATTGGTCTAGCGGATGGGAGTATTGCCCACCAGGTTGGGATGATCAAGGATGTAGTTGTTCACGTAGGGAAGTTAACTATTTTAGCGGATTTTCACGTCCTAGATATGGTTAGTGATACTACATGCCCACTGTTAGTAGGAAGAGGATTTTTAGCAACCGCTAGTGCCATGATAGATTGTAAGGAGTCTAAGATAGCGGTAGGAGAGGGTAAGACTTGGTCGGTTTATGATGTTAAGAAGCATAGGTATGATTGTGAGGACGAACCAACACCACATTGGGTAGAGATGAATATGGGACCATCTAGATATGGGCCTTGGATAGAAAGAAACTTTATAGGACCTCAACGCCCATTCTATCTAGAAAAATATTTCACCGATAAAACACATTCGGTGGAACAACTCATAGCTAGAGATAAGGAGCTAGACCCTTTTGAGGACCCCCTAGTCTTTAGGAAAATGATTGAGTTCTTAGGCGTAATGCCTATTAACATAGAGATGAACAAGTGGAAAAGAGAGGGGGATAAGTGTAAATGGAGGTGAGATAAGCCACCTAAGGAAGGTGACGGATCATGGCATATGAAGATGATTTTATATGATCCGGATGGAGAGAAATTTGAAAGGTCATACCGTACCAAGAAAACCGATAGGAAGTTGAAACCCAAGTTTGGTCCCAAAGATGTCCTCAATGAGGAACTCACCCATATCCCGTAATAGCCCATGACCTTGAGTCTAGCTACAAGACCCGTAAATAAAGAAAAGCGCTTCTTGGGAGGCAACCCATGTTTTGTGTGATTTTTATTTGTTTGATTGTTATTTGCTTCCTTATGCATGCTTTATTTTTATTGTTGGTAGATCATGTTTCAAAATTAAAATTGTGAAAATGCTTTATTTTGTTTTTAACTTCGTCTTAAGTACATACAAAGGTATTTCGCAAAAGATAAGTGTAAGGGGAAACCCCAAATTGTTTTAAGAAACGAAATTGATCATGATTCTCCACAATATTAAATGGACATATGTATTAGTATTTGTTAGAGTCAAATGCTTGTATCGAGTCATAATGATGTTTTGCAGGATTTTCCAGGAAGTAGGACATAAGTTTTTCCAGAAATTTTCCAGAAACTTAACGTAAAGATTTCTGCAGGTCACTTCTGATGGCGTCATGAGTTTACTCCTGACGGCGTCATGTGTAAAATTCTGGAAATTTTGCTAGTTTTGTTTTTCTAATGGAGTCTTAAAGTTTTTGTTAATTGTTTAGTTTTATTAACTCCAGGAAATCTGCAAGCATTCATTCCACAAGCATTATATCTTACATTGTTTTCTAGGATTTGTTAGTATATATAGATTGCCGCCGATTTTATGCGAGGTTGCCTTATTTGTTTTCTCAGGTTTAACAGGTTACATATGACAAGAAGATGATTTATATTTCTGGAAGGGAAGCTTTGATTGTTCATTTTCTTGGAGGAAGATCTAACCTTGTTACCACACTATCAACACCGAACGAATCAGGGGAGTATTTGATTTCATTCTTTTACCTATTTCACTTTTACATTCTTTAATTGAACATTGGGGACAATGTTCATCCTATGTGTAAGGGGAGGGTAAATGATGACACCTTATAGGATACACTTGCACTTGAGTTTGTTTGTTTGATGTAGGTGTGTAATAAAACTATAAGAAATACTTGTTAGTGTAATTTTAGCGCCAAATTTAAAATTTTTTACAACATTTAGGAGTGAAACTTTAGCCTTAGCAAGCGTCTCATGATAGGAGTTGTATGACTAACACAAAACCGTACTATTCAGAAAAATTTTCCACCCAAATATGTAAGGTTCGCCTTTAGATTTGATAGGAAAAGCATTCATTATTAGTGTTTATGAATGTACCGGTAGCATTTAGATTCTAGAACTTGCTTTAGGGATGCATCCCGAGACCGCTAGTGAGACTACATTCGTGTAGTAGGATTTACTACATGATAAGTGGCATTAGGATCACCCTTGTGTTAAACCCGTATCATAATTACTTGACCATTTAAGTCATATTACTTGGCTAGTAAAGTCAACTAATTTTCCCACACCCTTAGCGTTGTACTCATTTTTAGTACACGAAACCCCTAGTACACCCCTCCGAGCCTATCTTTTCATTTCTAACTTTAAGCATCTTACTTAAAGGAAGAATTTGTTACAAGCCACTTAAATGTACACCCAAATTGCCTTAGCCTTCCGTGTATGCACTCATCTTTAGTGCATTATTGTTATTTGTTAAACCCTTAGTTAATTATCTAATTGATTACATGGTTGCTAAGTCGAGTCATATCTTGTACATATTATTTTGGGACGATTGGGACTCATGGGTAAAGTACTAATGTTATGGAGTAATGGGGAAGAACATCATATTATTACCCCAATATGTGCGTTAATATTAAAAGTACTCCAAGTGTTTTGATTATCTTAATTCGAGTCATTAGATTAGTTTATTGTAAAGTGTGTAAAATTTCATGTGTAAGGGGAATGTACATTCCCTATGATGTATTATTTTAGATGGTAGGGTAAGAGTGTATGAAAAAAAAATAGAAAAGAAAAAGAAAAAGAGAAAAAACATACGGACTACCATCCCGTTTCATTCTATGTTTATTTTATGTTTTTGTTATTTTTCATTTATTAGCTAAAGTCGAGTCTAGTCTTGGCTTAGCAACGCCATATTGTACATGTAATTAACCAAGATGATTAACTCGCCACCAGTAAAGATTTCCTATATCCAACAAAACCTTGTATTCCATATCCCTACACCTAACGTTATAACCCTTTAAAAGACCTATTTGATAGTTTATCCTAGGTGCTTACGCCATGTGGTGGAGGTTTGATCCTTTCCCAAGCCTATGGTAATCTATTTTGCTATGACAGGTAGTGAGAAATGTTTTCCATTTCCATATTGTGATATATACTTTATTACACCCGAGAGATGTGAGTATCTAAACACAATTTGTGAGGTGCTAGTGTATGACCTCCGTGCTTGTCTTTGGTCTTCAGTGGAACGATTATTTGTTGTAATTACTTTTATATTAGTGTTAAATAACCCCTAACTTGTATTTTGATTAGAATAAAAGCGCATTTGCTAGAGGACAAGCAAATCTCAAGTGTAAGGGTATATGATGAGGCGAAAAATGAACCGTTTTTAAGGGGTCATTTAAGCCCAAATTTTAATTTATTTGATCAAATATTGCCCTAAATCGTTCCTTTTGTCATTTTAGGTACTTTTGGAGTGAATTCTGAAAAAGGAAGCATTTTGGACATTCTTGGAGCAAAAAAGTGAAGAAAACGGCAAAGTCTTAATTTTCCTTGTTGGGAACAGTACCTGACGGCGTCAAGAGTCTTAATGTGACGGCGTCAAGAGGTGGAAGTGGTGACGGTCCAGAGAAAACGTGACGCCGTCATGGTTCAAGATATGGTGACGGCCCAGAGTGATATTACACATGACGGCGTCCAATCTGGATCTAGGAAATCCAATATCATTATGGGCGGTGAGTTGACGGCGTCAGAAATTCCTTCTTGACGCCGTCACCCTGTAAAATCTATATATAGTTTTGCAATTTTCATTCATTAGGGGGGACAAGTAGGATGTAACTTTGGAGAAACCCTAGCACAAATTTTACTGCTTTTTCAAGGGATTTTTACCCTTTGAAATCTTTCATGTCAATTTGAGATAAGTACTCTTTCAATTCAATCAATATGTCTATGTGTTGCTTGAATATATCTTACGCTTGTCTTGAATTCAACATGCTAGGCTAGATCTCTTGTGTGTTTGCTTAGATGTAGTGAAACCTAGATGTTGATTATGGGTTGATTATTTGTTTATAGTTGTTACAGCTGAATGATTTCGATGTTAGGCTTAAGAAAACTGGCAGTGCTTGAACGTCTTAAGAAACATGAACCAATGCGTACTAGGTTATTATGGTTGTATTTAATGCATGAGCGAATTTTAATGATCCCATGTTAGGAGCTTTTAATGGCTCGACATAGGAGTGAAGTAGGAGCTTATAGAGTTGGGGAAGTACGTACGCCACCCCACGAATGGTATTAAGGAATATAACCCGTCATCTATGCAATTGTAACAAACTATCAACCTGTAAAAGATATCTAGGGAGTAATGAAACCTAAGTAAACACAACTCTTCCCATTATTGTTCACACCACTAGTTTAATTAGCTTTATTTTCATTTCTGTTATTTTATTTTGATTGCATCTTAGTTATTGGGTTAGTTGACTAGCAACTAATTCCGCCCATTCTTCCAAAAACCGAGATTTTTAATTGCTTTGATAAAAATATAAAAATACAAAAAGAATCATCCCTCTCCTCTAGACCTAGTTTTTAGGCTTTCTAATCCTAGCGACACTATTCCTGAGTTGAACAATCAATCCCCCGGTACTTGTCACAATACTATACTACAACGATCAGGTACACTGCCTGTTGAGGGTTGTAAGCTTCTCGAGATCCCTTGAGAGGTAAAACCTGTTGCGATTCCCACGCATCAGGAATTTACCAATCAACCTTTTGGAAAAGGGAGATTTGTAAAAACTTGTGAATACAATATTTTTCCTACTTTCTAAGTTAAAAGAAAATTTTTGATTTCCCGGGTAAGTGATTTCCCGGGTCGTGTCCCAACGAGGTGTGAATGGGCGATATCATGTGAGATTCGTGATTAAAATGCTTGTATGGATGATGAGAGATTATTTAGTATTGTAAAACCATTATGTAAAGCAAATAAACTAAAAACGCGCTTTTTAGTTACGAATAATGTCAACGCGCAAAAATAAAAGTGAAAATTCTAAGCTACGCTAATCCTACGGGCTTGCAAATATTTTTCCTACTTTCTAAGTTAAAAGAAAATTTTTGAAAAAAAGAAAAATATTTTTTTTTTGCTTTTTTATTTTTTATAATAATTTAAAAACTAAAATAATAAAATAAAGGATTTAAAAATACTATAACTATTTAGAAAAATCTGAATTTTTTTTTTGTAAAATCTATTATACTAAAATTAAACTAGGAAAAATAAAAACTTAGAAAAAGCAGTTGAATTAAGCAAATATGATACGTGGGAATCGCACCAGGTTTTACCTCTCAAGGGATCTTGAGAAGCTTACAACCCCCGCCAGGCAGTGTACCTGATCGTTGTAGTATAGTATAGTGACAAGTACCGGGGGATTGATCGTTCAGCTTAGGAATAGTGTCGCTAGGATTAGAAAACCTAAATACTAGTTCTAAAGGTGAGGGATGATTATTTTTGTGTTTTTATATTTTTTTAGAAAGCAATTAAAAATCTCGGGTTTGAAGGATTTGGGCGGAATTAGTTGCTAATCAACTAACCCAATACTAAAGATGCAATCAAAATAAAATACAAGAAATGAAAATAACTAAATTATACTAAAGTTGTGAGCAATAAGTGGAGAAAATGTGTTTACTTAGATTTCACTACTCCCTAGACATCTTTTACACGTTAATTACTTGTTATAATTGCATGGATGACGGATCGTATTCCTTAATACCATTCATGGGGTGGCACACTTAACTCCCCAATTCTATGAGCTCTTATCACCTCCTACACCTTGCCCAACACAACTATAGGGATTGTAAACAGTGGCTCATGCATTAAATACAACCAATAAAGACCTAGTACGCGTCGGTTCATGTTTCTTAAGACGTTCAAGCATGTTACCAATTGGAGATCTGCCAGTTTTCTTAAGCCTAACATATAAATCATTCATCCAAGACAAGTATAAACAAGTAATCAACACATAATTAACATCTAGGTTTCATTAGATCCAAGCAAACACAAGATAGATCTAGCCTAGCATGATGGAATTAAGACAAGAACAAGATATAGACAACCAACACATAGACATATTGATTGAATTAAAAGAACACTTATCTTGATTACACATGCAAGGTATCAAGGGGTTGGAACCCTTGAAAAACCTGTAAAATTCGCACCAAAATCGTATTAGGGTTTTCTCCAAAACTTCTCTCTTTTTAATGTGAAAATTAGAAAACTATATATAGGAAAAGGGGTCTGACGGCGTCAAGACAAACATTGTGACGCCGTCACCTCGCCGCCAAAACTATTCTCGGACTGCCTTGATCTACATTTGACGCCGTCAAGACTTAATCATTTCCAGGCCGTCATGACTTTAACTCTTGACACCCTACCTTTGTGATGCCTTCAAATCTGTACTGGATCGTCATGGAATTTTGCTCTTGACGCCGTCAGGGAGTTACTCTTGACGCCGTCACCTACTGTTCTCAGCATGGAAAATTAAGACTTTGGCGTTTTCTTCACTTTTATGCTCCAAAAACGTCCGAATTGCTTTCTTTTCCAGATTTCACTCCCAAAGTACCTAAAATCACAAAAGGAACGATTTAGGGCAATATTTGATCAAATAAATTCGAATTCGGGCTTAAATGACCCCCTAAAAACGGATCATTTTTCGCCTCATCATATACCCTTACACTTGAGATTTGCTTGTCCTCAAGCAAATGCGCTTTTATTCTACTCAAAAGACAAGTTAAGGGTCATTTAACACTAATATAAAAGTAATTACAACAAATAATCGTTCCACTTAAGACCAATAGACAAGCACGGAGGTTATACACAAGCACCTCACAAATAGTGTTTAGATACTCACATCTCTCGGGTGTAATAAAGTGTAAATTACAATATGGAAACGGAAGATATCTCTCACTACCTGTCATAGCAAAATAGATCACCATAGGCTTGGGAAAGGATCAAACCTTCACCACATGGCGTAAGCACCTAGGATAAACTATCAAAGAGGTCTTTTAAAGGGTTGTAACGTTAGGTGTAGGGATATGAAATACACGGTTTTGTTGGATAAAGAAAGTTTTACTGGTGGCGAGTTAACAATCTTGGTTAATTATATGTATAATGTGGCGTTGCTAAGCCAAGACTAGACTCGAGTTAAGCTAATAAATGAAAAATAACAAAAAACATAAAATGAACATAAAATAAAAAGGGATGGTAGTCCGTATGTTATTTTTTTTTTCTTTCTCTTTTTCCTTTTTTTTTTTTTTTTTTTTTTTTTTTGTGCGCATACACTCTTACCCTACCATCCAAAATAATACATCATAGGGGATGAGAATTCCCCTTACAGTTGAATCTTTACATACTTTATAATTAACTAAACTAATGACTCGAATTAAGAAAGTCAAAACACTTGGAGCACTTTTAAGATTAACGTACATATGGGGGTAATATATGATGTTCTTCCCCATTACTCCATAAAATAAGTACTTTACCCATGAGTCTCAATCGTCCCAAAACAATATGTACAAGGATATGACTCGACTTAGCAACCATGTAATCAATTAGATAGTTAACTTAGGGTTTAACAAATAACAATAATGCACTAAAAATGAGCGCATACACGGAAGGCTAAGGCGATTTGGGTGTACATTTAAGTGGGGTGTAACAAATTCTTCCTTTAAGTAAAATGCTTAAAGTTAGAAACGAAAAGATAGGCTCGGAGGGATGTACTAGGGGTTTCGTGTACTAAAAATGAGTACAACGCTAACGGTGTGGGAAAAATTAGTTGACTTAACTAGCTAAGTAATATGACTTAAATGGTCAAGTAATTATAATACGGGTTTTACACAAGGGTGATCCTAATGCCTCTTATCATGTAGTAAATCCTACTACACGAATGTAGTCTCACTAGCAGTCTCGGAATGCATCACTAACGCAAGTTCTAGAATCTAAATGCTACCGGTACACTCATAAGCACTAATAGTAAATGCTTTTCCTATCAAATCTAAAGGCGAACCTCACATATTTGGGTGGAAAATTTTTCTGAATATACGGTTATGTGCTAGTCATACAATCTCCTATCCATGAGACGCTTGCTACGGCTAAAGTTTCACTCCTAAATGTTATAAAAAAATTTAAATTTGGTGCTAAAATTGCACTAACAAGTATTTCTCATAGTTTTATTACACATCTACCATTAAACAAAACAAACTCAAGCGAAAGTGCATATGTAAGGTATCATCTTTTTACCCTCCCCTTACACTTAAGATGAACATTGTCCCCAATGTTCAAGTAAAGAATGTAAAAGTTAAAAAAGTAAAAAGAATGAAATCAAATACTCCCCTGATTCGCTCGGTATGGATAATAAGGTGGCCAGGTTAAATCTTCCTCCAAGAAAATGAACAATCAAAGCTTCCCTTCCAGAATATAAATCATCTTCTTGTCATACATAACCTGTAAAACCTGATAAAATAGATAAGACAACCTCGCGTAAAATCGGCGGCATCCTATATAAGTTACTAAATCTTAGAAAACAAGATAAGATATAATGCTTGTGGAATGAAGTTTGCAGATTTCCTGGAGATTATAAAACTTAATAATTCACAAAAACCATAAGACTCCGTTAGAAAAACAAAACTGGTAAAATTTCCAGATTTTTACACTTGATGCCGTCAAGAGGAAACTCGTGACGCCGTCAGAAGTGACCTGCAGAAATCCTTATGTTAAGTTTCCGGAAAATTTCTGGAAAAACTTGGTCCTACTTCCTGGAAAATCCTGCAAAACTTCATTATGACTCAATACAAGCATTTGACTCTAACAAATACGAATATACATGTTCATTTAATATTGTGGAGAATCATGATCGGTTTGTTTCTTAAAAACATATTTGGGGTTTCCCCTTACACTTATCTTTTGCAAAAATACCTTTAGGTGGAGTTAATACTAGGCCAAAATAACAAAGTAAAGTATTTCCACTTTTTAATTGCGAAACATGATCAACCAACAATAAAAACTAAACATGCATACGGAAGCAAATAACAAACAAACAAAATAAACAATCAAACAAAACATGGGTTGCCTCCCAAGAAGCGCTTTTCTTTATTTACGAGTCTTGTAGCTAGACTCAAGGTCATGGGTTACTACGTGACCTCATCATTGGTTCCACTCTCCAGGTCATCTTCTAAACCAGTATCGCTTTCATAGTGCAAGTACTTCGGGTCTTCGAACTCGAAAACATTTTGTCGATACTTAGAACCAAGCTTACTAACATTCTTAAAGAATCCACCTGATAAATCAGAAATGTTTTTACATCCTCTCCTAACATCTTCATCACACAAAATAAGTTGGGAACTTATCTTATCAAGCCCGTCACAATCGATTTCCTTAAGGTCTTTTCTCTTGTATGGCGTTTGGTATGAAACCCTCCTAATTCCATCAGTGAAGGTCATGATTCCATTCCAATCATCCACTATCAAATTAGTGATTTCACAAAAGGGTGCTCCAAAAATGACTTGTGATAACCTAGGGTCGACATAGTCTTCTATGTTGTCCACAATCGTGAATTCCATAGTGAATGCCATATTTCCTATGAACACCTGGATTTCATGATCCTTACCAACCACTTTCTCTCCTTTGTAAATCATTCCCCATCTGCAGATATTGTTATAATGGAATAGAGACATAAAATTCTTAGGCATGAATATGTTAATGTAGACGTTATCGAAGTACTTATGGCCGATCATGCAGGGAATCTTGAGATTATTCGGATCACGCCGTCTTATCTTCCTCCACTCTCCATCCTTTGACCCAAATAGATTCCTTTCGAGGGAAGGACGATACTCGTACACCTCCTCATTACCCTTACGAAAAATTACCTTCCTAACACCATTGGTGAGTAATACACTACCATCTTTCTCATCAAGGATTGCTCCCGATTCATTGATAAATGGTGTCCCAAGAACAAGGTTGGTTAACGTTTGATTGGTGAGAGGGTCCACGTCATCAACCACGGTGAGGTCAGTATTGTAAACAAGCTCTCCAATCCTAATTGATAAATTTTCCATTACTCTCTCGCATGCAATGCGTTCAGGGAAGGTTTCGTGGTATAGGGAAAGGGGGATTATGTTGACTGGGAAGCTAGGATCTATATGACTATCGGTTAAGAGCTTTTCCTTAATGGTACAGGAGATCTTGGAAACTTTAGGGTTACTTTCCTTAGTCTTATCGCTACTCCCACTAATAACATCCTCCATTTTTCTCTCGGGTTCTTCTATAATAGATTTACCCAAAATGGTTGGATTTCTCTCATGCTCTTCCGATTTCTCTTTTCCTTTATCCGGTTTGCCAGATTCTCGTGCGGTGTACTGCTCGGATGAGTTTGTAAGTTTTCTGGCCGAATCGTGGTCTACTCTTAAGGTCTCATCTTTAGCTGTATGACCAGATTGGTTAGTTTGTTGCTGGGTTGGGCTGGGTGTAAAAGCAGATATCGTGGTGATGGTGTTTACGAAATGGACTGGTCCTAGGGGGTTGACAGGTTCTTTTCCTTTAGGGGATAGATGTTTGAATAACTTGCTAGGACTTTTTATTTTCACAGGGGAGGTTGGTGGACTCATGACGGTAGCAGATTTAACCTCATCAACGTGAATGGGCTTACTAACAACATGCTCTTTGATAGCAGTTAACAGATTACAAATCTTGTTGTTCACATCAGCCTGCTGTTGTCTAAATTTAGCCTCGAGCGTAGAGAGCTGTAATTCTTGAGATAGAATGAATTTTTCTAAGGTATCTTCACAGCTTTGCCTGGGAATGCCTTGTGACGGAAAATGCTCGGACCAAGTGAATGGTGAGGAGTCATTGAAAGATACGCTCTGCGTTTGGTACCCTTTGAAATTAGGTTTATCCTTCCATACCTCATAGGCCTCGCCAGAAGTTCGAGGACCTTGACCTACGTGTGATGACGTGAATTCGTTATAAGCATGTTTTGGAAGCTCCATGCAGTTATGAGTCTCGTGAGGGCCACTACATAATTTACATGTATAAGCGATTCTGCTAACTTGGCTTAAGGATTTTGGAGCTTCGTAAGATTTCATGAGAGACTTGACTCGACCTTCAAGTTCCTTGATCCTACGGTCGGGAGTGCTAGAGTTGTTCGAAGGCAAAGATATTGCCTTGACCGTTTTGTTCAAATCACGGGGATCATTCCAACTTTCGTTGTCATAGAGAGCAAGATCTTCTATGAGTTCCCATGATTGTTCCGCACTAAGATCACGTAGCTTACTACCGGCCGATTGGTCAATGGCTCGCCTCGTGGAGATATCGATATGGTCATAAAAAATTTGGACTTGGAGCCAAAGATCTATGCCATGATGAGGGACTTTTTGGAGTAAGTCCTTGAAACGAGTCCATGCTTCATAAAGAGATTCATTTTGACGTTGTTGGAACATCAAGATGTCATTTCTAAGCTTAGTAGTTCTCCCCGGTGGGAAAAATTGAGCAAGGAAACGAGTGGTGAGATCATCCCATGTGGTGATGGATCCCTCGGGTAAACGCTCAAGCCATTGACTAGCTTGATCCTGTAGAGAGAATTGGAATAGGCGTAATCAGGTTGTCTCTCTAGTTTCAACACCTAGGTCTATGGAATCTACGATTTTGAGAAAGTCCTTAAGATGTTGGTTTGGATCTTCGGAACGAAGTCCATGGAATGCACATCCGCTTTGCACCAACTGGATGGTGTCGGATCGCAAGGGGGTCACATTGGCTCCGGTGAGGTCAATGGTGTTTCGGTAGCCTTTGTGGCTAGGTCGGGAATACTCTCCTAAGGTTCGGGGCCTAAGGGGTTCTAATGGTGGGTTTTATTGTGGTGGGATGACGGGTTCAAAGATGTTACCACCTTCCATGATGTTGGGTGGTGAAGAGTTACGAATAAAGACACAAAGAAATGAGATAGACTAAAGAAAAACTAAAAATAAAAATAAAATCTTACTAGAAAGGAATCTAGCAAGTAGACCTAATAAAAAGAAATTCTAACCTAGACAATAACTATTCCCCGGCAGCGGCGCCAAAAACTTGATACGTGGGAATCGCACCAGGCTTTACCTCTCAAGGGATTTTGAGAAGCTTACAACCCCCACCAGGCAGTGTACCTGATCGTTGTAGTATAGTATAGTGACAAATACCGGGGGATTGATCGTTCAGCTTAGGAATAGTGTCACTAGGATTTGAAAACCTAAATACTAGTTCTAAAGGTGAGGGATGATTATTTTTGTGTTTTTATATTTTTTTAGAAAGCAATTAAAAATCTCGGGTTTGAAGGATTTGGGCGGAATTAGTTGCTAATCAACTAACCCAATACTAAAGATGCAATCAAAATAAAATACAAGAAATGAAAATAACTAAATTATACTAAAGTTGTGAGCAATAAGTGGAGAAAATGTGTTTACTTAGATTTCACTACTCCCTAGACATCTTTTACACGTTAATTACTTATTATAATTGTATGGATGACGGATCGTATTCCTTAATACCAATCATGGGGTGGCACACTTAACTCCCCAATTCTATGAGCTCTTATCTCCTCCTACAACATGCCCAGCACAACTAGAGGGATTGTAAACAGTGGCTCATGCATTAAATACAACCAATAAAGACCTAGTGCGCGTCGGTTCATGTTTCTTAAGACGTTCAAGCATGTTACCAATTGGAGATCTGCCAGTTTTCTTAAGCCTAACATATAAATCATTCATCCAAGACAAGTATAAACAAGTAATCAACACATAATTAACATCTAGGTTTCATTAGATCCAAGCAAACACAAGATAGATCTAGCCTAGCATGATGGAATTAAGACAAGAACAAGATATAGACAACCAACACATAGACATATTGATTGAATTAAAAGAACACTTATCTTGATTACACATGCAAGGTATCAAGGGGTTGGAACCCTTGAAAAACCTGTAAAATTCGCAGCAAAATCGTACTAGGGTTTTCTCCAAAACTTCTCTCTTTTTAATGTGAAAATTAGAAAACTATATATAGGAAAAGGGGTTTGACAGGGTCAAGACAAACATTGTGACGCCGTCACCTCGCCACCTAAACTATTCTCGGACTGCCTTGATCTACATTTGACGCCGTCAAGACTTAATCATTTCCAGGCCGTTATGACTTTAACTCTTGACGCCCTACCTTCGTGACGCCTTTAAATCTGTAATGGATCGTCATGGAATTTTGCTCTTGACGCCGTCAGGGAGTTACTCTTGACGCCGTCACCTACTGTTCCCAGCATGGAAAATTAAGACTTTGGCGTTTTCTTCACTTTTATGCTCCAAAAACGTCCGAATTGCTTCCTTTTCCATATTTCACTCCCAAAGTACCTAAAATCACAAAAGGAACGATTTAGGGCAATATTTGATCAAATAAATTCGAATTCGGGCTTAAATGACCCCCTAAAAATGGATCATTTTTCGCCTCATCAAAATACAATAGCAAAACAGAAGCTAAACTACTAAATAAGCAAAAGATTAAACTAATCTAAATACAAAACAAAAGAAAGCTTAACAAAAAAAATAGATAGCACAGATGGTGGGAGTGTTTGTTGGTCTTGTGAGTATTCTGAGCCAAGGGACACAGGTTCGAATCCTGCCCTTGGCTTTTTTGAAAACTATTTTTTTTCTTTTTTCTCTTTTGCAAACTTTCAAATAGGGGTGTCCATGGTACTGGAACCGTCCTGAACCGGAACCGTCCCGAAAGAACCAAGAACCGAAAATATGAAAAAAGTGGAACCATGAACCGTCCCAAGTTCTTCGGTACGGTTACGGTACGGTTCTCGGTTCCGGTACGGGAATTTCGGGTAATTCCCACAAGAACCTATGTGTTTAAATAATTTATTTTTTTCGTCGTCGATCAATCATAAAGACATGCTAATAATGCTATAACAATACAAATACACACGGTATTTAACAAATGTACATGATTAAATATTGTATACTTAAACAACAACATATATACTTGATCTAGTTATTTAGTATACTTGATTAAATATTGCGCGTCATATTCAATCGAAAAGCATGAAGTACATCAACACCAACTGACCAACTTTTTTATATGAAATAACATGCATTCATACTTCCAACCCATTATACTCGTTAACTATAGATTCGTCATTCGTCACATATTGCATTATACAATTCACTTGAATTTTCTATTACTATAAGTATAAAATTTACGACAATGATCTCAAGATAAACATACTTTCATGTTGATAAATGACGATGATGATGATCTTTGAATTGATTAAAAGTTTGGGTTTTAATTTTATTATGTGTTTTTAAGTTTTAGATTTTTAATGTTACAGTTTAATAATGAGTATGTTTGTTTATTTATTTTTCTCCTTAAAATGCTATACACGTTACATAATGTCCCAAATAAACACTATAAAATTTCATATTTTTAAAGTAGTCGGTTCTTTCGGGAGAGTACCGGCACCGGACGGTTCCGACCCGAACCGTCCCGAGAACCTAAAATTTGGAATTTTAGGAACCAAGAACCGTACCATGGTTCTAATATATGGTTCGGTTCCGGTACGGTTCCTCGGTTCTTTTGGTTCCTCAGTTCTTTTGGACACCCCTACTTTCAAACAGCTGAGACTAATCACTTTTTGTGAAAGAAATTTTTTTGGAAAACTGTAAATAAGCTGTAAATAGGCTAGAGTCTTAACTGATGAGCAAAAACAAAGGAAAACTTAACTATTGCACACTTAAGCTTCCAAAAAGCTTAGGTGAACAACCCCTTAACTAGATAAGCTTATGAATAATTATTACTAAACGAAGTTGGACTAAAATTAACCTACAATAAGCACCAAACACAAGACTAAATTGAAATAAGCTAAATCCAAACAAATAGGCACCAAACGGTTGGGCTATTAGAGCTAAGAGTGAGATTGCAAACTAAAATAACTACATATAAGCTACAATAACTTAAACTATGGGGGACAAGCAAAAGGCATCAAAGGGGGAACCTAGTATAAGCTAATGGGAACATGAATAAGCAGTAGACTAAGCCTAAATGTACAAAAGTAAGCACAAAAACATAGTAACTAATGCTGAAAAAGGCTAAATAGGGTTACTGGGGCAAATTTGGACCTATGGGAAGCTATTATAAAAAATATAAAAATATAAGCAACTAGACTAGCCACCCAAGAAGCTCTGTACCAAATTTTCGGTCATTTGGATTGAAAACAAAGAAATTAAAAATCAAAATCAAAATCTGTTTTGGCACCTTTTTTTTTTTAAGTTCAGGTATGCTGTTCGTGGGGGTGTTTACGCTATCCGAAAGCACTTAACAAAATTCATAAAAATCAAAGGTAACTAGGAAACCATCCCATTTATATGCATACCAAATTTCAGGTAAAACGGGCTTATAACGAAGAAATGAAAAATCAAAAACTAATTTGCTGTTGGGCGACTTTTTTTATGACAGCAAAACAGTGGTA
The DNA here is from genome assembly GCA_030686995.1 of Artemisia argyi. Lineage (NCBI taxonomy): Eukaryota > Viridiplantae > Streptophyta > Magnoliopsida > Asterales > Asteraceae > Artemisia > Artemisia argyi. The sequence goes on from CM060704.1 coordinate 100,854,999, forward strand.
AAATGGGCTAAAAATAGGGTCGCTTTGACTTGAAAATCAAAGACCAGATGTTAGGCACTTATACTATCCTATGATGGACTAAAATGGAGCAAAAGGAACAACAATAATAGCTAAATCTACCATCTATCATATCTATTTTTAAGTGGCAGTTATGATTATGATTTCTAAGAAACTAATTAAAATCCTATAAATCTACTAGAATTTGATCAAAACTACTTTAGAAACATTGAATACACTAAACTACGACTAACTCTAAGTTTAAGCACAAACAAAAAATTGGGTTTGAGCTAAAAAGGATGATGGTGACTGATGTGCAGGGGTAAAACAGGCCTGAGTGGCTGGTTTTGAGGGCCTAAAAAGCTATGAAGAAAAAATTATAAAAATAAACTAAAAATATAAGCATGTAAACAAGCTGGCAAATAAGCTGAGTGTCAATTTCTAAGGCTTAAGAGCTACTAGTGAGGAAACTAAAAATACCAACCTAAGGGTTGTTGGGGACAGGTGCAACCTTTAACTTAAAATGGGTACAAAGTGAGAATTTGACTTACAAAAGTCAAGGACCAGAATTGCAAACATGTAATACCTTACTGTAACCAATTTGGAGCAAAAAAATCGACAAGCTAGCATCAAACCTCCATTCTTACCCCCTAGACCTGTTTATATCAGTTATGACCAAAAGAATTTTGAAAATCAACTCAACTTCTTGGTAACTCTTCAAATCTAATTAAATTGGTTTAAAAACTACTAATGGAACTATGATGAACCTGATTTAAGCAATACTTTTGACCAAAAACTATTTTACCAAAGCTTTAACCCAAGATCCAAACACTCCTTTAAGCAAGTCTGATGAGAGTTTAAGATTTTAAAACAGAGTTTTGAGCCAAAATTGGAATAGGTAATTGTAAATTAGGCTTAAACTAACTTAAATAAGCAATAGTAAAACAAAATTAAGGACTAAAATAAGCAGTGGAAAAACAATGACAGAAAAAAATTTCTAAACTTTCATTGGATTGAATAAAAGAGTACAAAAGATTTTAAAAAGAAAACAAAAGATACTGAAACTAAAACTAAACCTAATTTTCTACTACTAAAACCTACTGCCTTTCAATGGCATACAACATGCTCAAACTAGGGTTCCTACTCTTTCTTGTCCTTTTCTGAGTTGTGTTTCTTGTGTGAGTAGAAACAGCTTCAAAGTCCATTTGTGCTTTCTTTGGAGCTATCTCAGCCCTTGATGCTATCTTGGGTACCAAACTCAATTCTGAGCCGTCTGATCAATTTAGAGGAGTGGATTGGTGACATGGAAAGGATACCCGTGTGGCTTCTTTGAGCAAGTGAGATGGAGCTTTTGAGGACGGTGAGGGTGTCGTGTAGCAGGAGAGAGCAGGGGGATATATGGTGGGTAATGGGAAGCATGAAGACAGATTGACTTGGTCAACTGACCAGGGTGCTTTTTATTTATTATTTTGGGTTTGAGGGTTGGGCTTGGGAGGTAAATGGTACATGGGATGAGTTGGGGTTGTGTTTTGTTTTTGGGTTGGACTTGGGTTTATTATTAGTGAAGTCGTAAAGGGTTTTGTTTGGTTTGTAGAAACTTTAAGCCCAAGGACCAATTTTGTCAAAGCTGATTTTTGAGAGAAAACTTGCCAATTTCCCGAACTTACTACAAGGACCTTTATTGCCAACTTATAATTCCACAAGGTCTTTTGAAGTAATTTTCTAATTTTAAATGCCCAGGGACTAAAACTGCCAAAATTTAAACTTGAGTGGCCAAAATTGCCAATTTATGAAAATTGTGTTACAAGGACCACAAATGTCATTTATTCATTCCTGGGGGACTGTTGTTCAATTTTCTTCAAAATAAATCTTCAAGGACCAAAACTGACATTTTTTGAAAGTCGGGGGACTGATTTTGCCATTTCTGCAAACTTTGCTCGTTTTTCGTCTGTTTTCAATCCTTTTGTACCTGTAACACATAAAAACACAATCCAGGAATATTTCCAATATTTTATGACATATCTATGTGTTTTCTATCATTTTCGCAGTCTAAATGGGTATAAAATGATGAGTATTTACACACTCATCAGCTGTCAATGAAGACACTGAAATACTGTAATGTTAATGGTATTAATTGTGATTATGTATTATGTTTAATTGAAGATCATTTGAATTGAAGATCTAATCCATTAGCTTTGAACAAAAACCGACTTGAGCTATCAGATTATTTGATATGTTTGGTCCATGTTTTGGCTATTCTTCATCTGCATCAACCATTAAAAAAATTTAATTAATTATCCATTCTCAAATCACAACAAACAGGAGAAGCAATAAATCAAAACAATTGAAATTCTGAAACTGAAAAAAATGACATCGAGATTACAAATATAACTGAAGAATGAGCGTACCACTTTTTTTCATTAAATTTATATGAATCTATAGGACGATCCTCTTGTTAAAAATTGAAGTGAAACATAAGGAGGAAGTGATTGATTGATTTTCATCCTCAAAACCGATTTTATTGACTTATGGAAAGAGTTTTTTGTATGATTTCTTATAATAACAAACTTAGGGAGCAAGAATTGGATAGGGGAAGATTGAAGCGGAGCGTATAAGGTGTTTAAGGAGGAGCGTTTTATTCAAAGGTGTGTTTAATAGGTTGACCGGAATTAAAACATTTCCCACAAAAGTTGAATTTAACTATTGTAAAAGATTGATGCATAAAGGAGGTGTACATTGGTGCTAAATTAGTATGTCCATTGGTGCTAAAACGTGAAGCATATGCGTTCAGAAATTCATTAATGGATGAAATTATTAAAGACTGCAACATGGTCAAAGAATTTCAAAAGCAAATGAAAGAATTGATCAAGTCTGTTAATAGATAAGAAGCATTGATTGAAAAAATTTTAAAAAATATTATGAATGAGCACGTAGATTATTAGTTTTATCTTTGACTTTGGTTTTTGTGTTATGACATTATTAATGATGATGCTTAAAATCTTAAATGATAAATAAAGTAGATATAGTCGTAAGGCAATATAATATATAAAATCTAGAAATATCTTTCTTGGTTGTATTGATAATATCAAAAATAACTCCATATCTATACAAGTGATGTCTTAATTTTATGTCAGTTGTGTACTCAAGTTCTTTTAATGTATCATTTATGCAATATTTTGTTAGATACAATAACAAATTTGATATTAAACTATTTTTATACAATAAAATAAATTCAATGCTCACGCTATTTGTATGCTTTGTCCTTTCGAGTCTATAAATATCAAAACCTATTTGTTGTTATAAAGTTATATTTTCGAATTGCAATCGATATACAAAGTTAGTTTGGTTTGGAATTTGGCATGCATGCTATACGTCTATAGTTGGGAAAAAATAAGTATGTTTTCAGTTGTAGAAGACCATCTTTATTGAACAAGGTTCTAAAAATGATATTTATCATTAATTGAATATTTAATTCAGGATAAGTCGGTCCAGGTTTGAGTTATATATATATATATATATATATATATATATATATATATATATATATATATATATATATACATTGATGACGTATAGTCTATATTTGGGCCACGAGCCCAAATGATAAACATTACTAAGGCCCAAATCCACTATAAGTGGGCTATTATAACAATGACTTGGGCCACATTACCAAAGGGATCGGGCTCACGTAGACCCAAGCCCAATCAAACCATTTATGGTCTAGATAAGGATCTTCTATCTATGGATAAAGATCCTTGGACCGGATAAGCACCATGCGTGCGAAATGTAAGGAGCACGCAACCTACAAGGATTCTGCGCCTATATAGGGAATGACATAATTCTCATTAAAGGAACGATTCACAAACCCTAACTCTTTACGAGAACCCTAAAACCGATTACTTACTCTCACGCCGGAGGATAATCGTGGGAGACAATCCCACGATAAGCCTAACGGTGTTTGTTTGTTTTCTTAGTGCGCAGGTTTCAAGCATTAAGAGCTAATTGGTACGAGAGCAAGGGCCGAAACTAGGAACGCCCAACTTTTGTATCAACAAGTGGCGCCATCCGTGGGACAGACACTAAAGAACTAAGAACTAGAATGACGAAGAATAAAAACTCAAGCCAGCGGACTCCACAGTTAGAGAAAACACGTGACCCCCAGAGGAAGAACCATCAAGATTCGACCTCTAGGCAGGCTTCTGGAACAACCAGTGCGCCTGGTCACCAAGAAACGGGACCAACTCTATCTCTTCCAGCGGTAGAATTGCCTATAACGACTACCCAAGCCACCACAGCAGTCCCAAGCGTTAAAGAACTTCAGCGCACCCTCTTCAATACTCCCCACCAAACGACACCTATAGTGGACAACACTGTGCTACCTGGCGCACCTAACCGAGATAGGGCGCCCAATGCTGAGGCAGATATTCTTGCAGCGAATGAGGACGCACCTGACCTAACATTGAGTAATTTTGTATCCCAAAATTACGGGACCCTAACCACCCTCATGCAAGAAGAAGCAATGAGAAGGTCAAGTACGAGCCTGCAATCCCGGCTCAACTTTGGTCCTGAATGCGAAGTATCGCCACCACGCCACCAAAGAGGAAGGCACGAAAATAATGAAAGACGTATCACTATCCATGATAGACTTGGTGCAATATCTGATTCACAATACTCAGAAGAATATGAAGATGGCGAGAGGCGCACTAATATTCACTCCAGACTTGGTAGTCGAAGGATACAAGACAGACTTGGACATCAACATTCACCAAGTGAAGGCTCCTCCAGGTCTGAGGGCAGAAGAATTCACGATAGGTTAGGAAGGCGAGTTTCCCCAAGTGAAAGCCCCTCAAGCTCTTCCTCTGAGGAAAGCCGGCGCAAGCGCCGTTAAAGAGACAACCGATCCTCCAGTGACTCCTCGGATAGTGAGGATAAAGAGACAGGACACTGGAAGTCTAGAGGAAAACGTCACGAGGAAGAAGACAAAGACATGTCTCTTCCGTGGCGTCACCAAAAAGTTGATGCATTTACACGACGCATCAGCGATTACTCCGATCATAAGAGAAGGCGCATGCCCACTAATGTTAAAACATATGATGGAACGGGTTTAGCAAGCTTCCACGAAAGAGCATTGGCGGGTTTGAAGAATTGCGAAAAGCATTCCGTTTAAACTTCACCCAAAGAAAGAAGTGCGCTAAAAACCCTGTTGAACTAGCCAGAGTAAAATAGCGCCAAGGGGAATCAACCAGTGCTTATATGGAACAATTTAAAGATGAGTGTATACATGTCAAAGCGTGTCCCGAAGTCCTAAAAATTTCAAGGTTCATGAATGGGATTAATAATCCAGAACTCATTCGGAAGCTAAACGACAAGGTTCCCCAAACCTTCGATGAGCTAATGAAGCGCACAAGATCCTTCATCCAAGGAGAAGCAGCCGCTGCGGACAGTAAAAAAGGCTACTCAAATTATAGGCAGCAAGAACAGCCTAGGAGACAATCTAATGATCAAAGCAGCAATCCCAGCAAGAATCATCACGGTCAGGGAAGCGCATGAGATAATGACAAGTATACACCCCTCACAAAGACCCCGAGGGAAATATTTGTAACAGAAGGCGCAAACTTCCCAAAACCGCCACCAATGCGCACCCTAGAGGACAAGCGTATAGGGAACGGATACTGCGAATACCATGGACAAAAGGGCCATACCACCAACGAGTATGTCCAGCTAAGACAACTAATTGACAAATTAGTAAAGGATGGTAGAATGGATCACCTCGTTAATAACATTAAGGAAGGGAAGGACAAGCAAAAGAGTGGAGGTAAAAAAGAACCTTCGAAAGATAAAGCTGATATCATCTATATGATACAATCATGGCAGCGCAAAACAAAGCAAAAAGTCAGCCAAAAATTCTCTTTGGAGAACGAGATATCCTTCCCTACTCTAGCTGCGGACAACGCAGTAGTAGAGCCACTAACCATTGAGATACATACTGGAGGACACGAGATTCGCCGCATGTATATCGATGGAGGGGAATCCGCAGATATCCTATATGAGCATTGCTTCAAAAGGCTGCGACCTGAGATACAAAGTCAGTTAATACCGGCCACAACGTCGCTGACTGGCTTCACAGGAGAAACGATATGGCCTATGGGGCAACTACGATTACTTGTGGTGGTGGGCGATGAACAACACTCTACAGCAACATGGATAAACTTCATGATAAGCAAGTCTCCTTCACCATACAACGGTATCATTGGGAGACCAGGAATATCATCCATGCGCGCCGTACCATCCACAGTACATGGGATACTCAAATGTCCAGTAGAAGGAGGGATTATCACCCTCTACAATACCAGGGTGCCACTTAAGGAATGTAATGCGGTGACTAGGGAAGTGGAGCATATTCTAGAACAGCGCGCAGAAAAAGTACCAAACTTCAAGGTCGCCATTCATCCTGATTACCCAGATCATAAAATATCGATTGGAGGATCTTTATTTGACAAAGGTAAAGCAGCTGTGTGCGCACTCTTGCAAAAGAACCTAAGCATCTTTGTGTGGAAACCGAAGCACATGAGTGGAGTGCCACGCTCTATCACAGAGCACAAGCTACAAATCTGACAAGGATATCCCCCAGTACGACAGAAGAAGCGCGGCCAGGCTCCAGATCGCGCAAAGGCCATCCTAGAGGAAGTACACAAACTCCTAGACGCAAGCATTATGCGTGAAGTCTACTATCACGATTGGCTTTCCAATCCAGTGATGGTCAAGAAGAGTGATGGCAGTTAGAGGATGTGCGTGGACTTCACCGACCTCAATAAAGCATGTCCACAGGACTGCTACCCATTGCCAGAAATAGACTGGAAAGTAGAATCTCTGTGTGGATATCCCTTTAAGTGCTTCCTAGATGCATACAAAGGATACCATCAAATTCAGATGGCTGAAGAAGATGAAGAGAAAACAGCCTTTCACATGAGTCAAGGGGTTTTTTGCTATACAAAAATGCCCTTTGGTTTAAAGAACGCAGGCGCAACATACCAGCGATTGGTGGACATGGCTTTTGAAAAACAAGTAGGTCGCAACTTGGAAGTCTACGTTGTTGACCTTGTCATCAAGAGCCACACAGAGGAAGAATTGGTGCGCGACATCGAGGAGACGTTCAGAACATTGGGAAAAATAAACACGAAGTTAAATCCCAAGAAGTGCACCTTTGGCGTGACAGAAGGCATGTTCCTTGGGTACTTAATAGAACCTGATGGTATCAAGCCTTGCCCAGAAAAAAACAAAAGCTGTTATTGATCTCCCCTCACCGCGCACACTGAAAGAAGTCCAGTCATTAAACGGAAAGCTAGCGAGGCTAAATCGTTTCTTATCTAAATCAGCAGACAAATCACTCCCTCTCTTTAAAACACTCACGAAGTGCACAAAAAAGGGAGACTTTCGTTGGACTGAGGAAGCAGAGAAAGCCTTCCAATAGCTAAAACAACATCAACCCACGGAACAGTCAGCGCAGTACTATTGACAGATAGGAACTCCGTCCAAACACCTATATACTTTGTAAGTAAGGCATTGAAGAAGATAGCGACTAACTACAGCGCCATGGAAAAGCTGGTCTTAGCTTTAGTATTCGCAGCTAAAAGACTGCGCAGATACTTTCAAGCGCACCCAATAGCTGTGATCACGGACCAGCCAATCAAACAAGTTATCTCTAAACCTGACGCATCAGGACGGCTACAAAAGTGGAGTGTGTTGTTGAGTGAGTACAACATCTCGTATAGACCGCGCACTGCAATCAAAGGGCAGATACTAGCTGACTTTATTATTGAAAAGCCAGGTACCGATACTCCAACTTCAATAAGCAAGACAGAGTTACAAGAACCATGGGTTCTATTCACAGATGGATCCTCATGCGTGGATGGATCAGGCACAGGCCTTATCCTTACTAACCCAGAAGGGATGGAATTCACCTACGCACTGCGCTTCGAATTTACAGCCACAAACAATGAGGCAGAATACGAAGCCTTACTCGCCGGTCTACGCATTATAATCCAAATGGGTGTACGCAACCTAGAGGCAAATGTGGACTCCAGGATAGTGGCTAACCATGTGCTAGGTGAGTATGAAGCCAAGGATGAACACATGATCCAATACCTGGAAAAAACCAAGTCCTTAATTCAGAACTTTGATAGGTTCACGATCAAACAAGTAACTAGAGGGGATAATAGGAAAGCTGACGTACTTAGCAAGATCGCATCCACAAGCTTTGCGCACCTGTCAAAACAGGTATTGGTAGAAACTCTAAAAAATAAATCAATCTTGGAGATGGAAGTATGCACGGTGATAGAAGAACAGGATCCCACGTGGATGACACCTATCATCGAATTTATTAGCAAAGGAATCTTACCAGAAGATCAAAAGGACGCTCGAAGAGTGCGGCGCACAGTGCAGAGATTTGAACTAAGAGATGGCATCCTATATCGACGTTCATTCCTGCAACCTTGGCTCCGATGTGTTGGACCTCTTCAAGCAGATTATGTACTCCGATAAATTCATGCTGGATCATGTAGCATGCACTCGGGACCACGGTCCGTTGTGGCGCGCGCCCTACGATCAGGATATTATTGGCCTACTATGCACCGCGACGCGCGAGATATGATAAAAAAATGCAGCAATTGCCAAGTACACAGGCCAATTCCGCGCTAACCACAACAAGAGTTAACCCCCATCACCTCACCATGGCCATTCTATAAATGGGGCATTGACATCGCAGGCCCTTTCCCAGTTGCAGCGGGAGGGCTAAAATTCCTCATCATAGCCATAGACTACTTTACAAAGTGGATTGAGGCAAAAGCAGTGGTGAGCATCACTGGAAACAAGGTAAAACGCTTCGTATGGGACAATATTGTATGTCGTTTCGGGCTACCTGGAGAAATTATCTCAGACAATGGGAAACAATTCTGCGACAACCCATTCAAAGATTGGTGCGCGCAATTGAATATCACACAACACTTTGCTTCAGTGAAACACCCGCAAACCAATGGCTTGGTTGAACGCGTGAATCGCAGCTTAGGCGAAGGGATAAAAGCGCGCCTTGACAGACATAAAGGAAAATGGGTGGACGAGTTATCACATGTTTTATGGGCTCATCGCACCACAATCAAAACCAGTACCGGAGACACACCATTCTCCCTCGTCTATGGAACAGAAGCCATCATACCAGCTGAAATTGGAATGCCAAGTATACGAACAGCAGAGGTAAATGTCACAACAAATGACGAGGAGCGGCGCATAGACTTGGACTTGCTGGAAGAAAGGCGCGAACGCGCAGCTATACGCGAAGCAAAGGCTAAAGCAAAAATGAAGAAGTATCATGATGCAAAAGTCAAACATACTTCCTTCAGGCCATGAGACTTTGCATACCGCGCTAACGATGCAAGCCATGCAGAAGACACAGGCAAGCTTGGACCCAAATGGGAAGGACCCTATGAGGTCACCGATGCGCTAGGTAATGGTGCATACAGGTTGCGCGATATGGAAGGTCACGAGTTGGCGCGCACTTGGAATATCTGCAATCTCAAAAGATGTTATCTTTAGGAAAGGCTACGGCCCACAAACAGACAACTTTGCACTTTAGTATGTGCCCAATAATTGTTTGTCGTTGAATTTTCTTTTCTTTATTAGGAATTGTTTTTATTTTCCAAAAACTTGCAAGTATTAATAAAACGTTGTGGTTTCTAGCTAACTCCATAACACATTTTTACTTTATTGTGCACATTCTTATATGTTTCAATGTTGTTATTCTATATTTTGCCTACATGGCGTGCATGCACTAATTAAGACCCACGGTGGCAGAAAGGATGAGTAACCCTACTAACAAACTCGTTGAGTAAGAGGGTTGCAAACCCATCGACATTGGATCACGCATCCTTGCTAAGCGCCTTACCTTCAAGACGTTGAAGTAAGATTTTCTTGCCCATTCCGTGAAGGATGCGCAATATCATGTACACTGTATGAGCTTAGCAAATTGGGAGCCAAGACTCTTGGTCATTTAATAAGACTTTGCAAAAATGATGAAAGTCTATTTTCATACTTATGATTTATTTTAAGTCACGCACTTAATTTAAACATAGGTTCCAAAAAAGAGTATCTTAATTGATCTTTTTACATAAAGGATAACAATTTAAGCACGGATACCATAACATGCAAACAAAAGACATAATTTGTTATTTATACAAGGCTATACAGTTACAAGTTACAAAAGCTTATATTTACACACTATGACGGTGCTCTGGACTATTTTCTGGGGCAGCGGAGCTTCCTGCCTCTTGGAGCTTTCTCAAAAGTAACGCATCCTTAGGCGATATGGTCGCTACGCTGACTGTAACTCCATCTGATATGGGAATATGCGTAGCGCTCACACCACATAGGATGGCCTTACCTTAACACCCTTTTTCTTGGCTGCTCTCTCTGCGTGCAGTTCCAAGACCTCCTTAAGAGGAACCTCCTTCTCGAGAACGAAGGGGTTCAATATATCCCGTGGCTACGCAAAAACGGGAACCTGCAGCTGCGACTCGTCAGGCTTTAGAAAAAAGTCTGGCTGCGCCTCTGCATCCTCCAAAATGTGTCGCCCCAGGGTTAACCCCTCCATAATTAACTTTATGGGGTAATCCTGGTCGCGCTCCAGCCGCGCAATATGGGGAAGCTCAAGCAGCTTCATCCCCTCCTTAGCCTTCATAAGCTCGTCATAGGCATCGGCATTATAACCGGGCACCTCAGCAAGTGCCATGGTCAACAACTTCGCCTCATGGAGCTCCTCCATAGCTTGCGCCCTACCACGCTCCACGGCGCACTGAACGACCTTTCCAAAGGTCTCCACTACCTTCGGGGACTCTAAGGTACCCATCGCAGCCAGGCGCAAACCATGACTGATCAACCACCTACACACGCAGAAAAATGATGCATTAGATGCAAAGAGACAAATTAATACATATAGTAAGGCAACATTGCGGAATATACAAAAAACATACCTGCGCTCAGCTATTGTAGACATAAGATGAGGATATAATTCCTCATCATATTCTATACTAAGGCCGTGCAGCTTCTCCTCCTGCTCCTTCAGCATCTTCTCCATGTGAAGGCGAAATTCGTCAACATGGCCAAAGTGCTCGGCCTTTTTCTCCTCAAGATACCTTACCCCCCAGGTAAGGTTCGCCTTGAACTGATGCAGTTCCCCGCACGCATGTTGCAGCTCAGCCATCATGGTCAACTTTTCATCAGTGACCTTGTCCGCATGCGCCTTGACGGACACTACCTCCGCTCGCGCATCAGCTAACTGCGCGCGGAGCAGGATAATCTCCTCTTCCTTCTGCGCGAGGCAGCTGCTCTCCCCAACATACCGCGTCTTCAACTAAGTAACCAACTCAGTCTGACGCCCAGCAGCAGCAGCTAGCTCCTCTAATAACTGCTGCGCAGACACCTCTCCAGCCACCTTCACTGTCTCCTCCACGTTTGCATTCTGAGGAGGGACCACGCTTTCCACAAAAGCCACATCACCCTCTGCAGCTTGGTCACTACAAAGCATAAGTAGAAGGTTAGAGCATCTACGAAAAAAAAAAAAAAAAAAAAAAAAAAAAAAAAAAAAAGTAAGAAGACATGGATATCACTTACAGAAGGGGTGAAGCCTTTGCACTCTCTTTATCCGTGCCAGTGTCGGATGTGTCATCTTCTGCAGATGACTCTTCATCCGCGATAAGATGGCGCCTCCTCTTGGAAGTGCCAGCGCCATCAGCCTCTCCCTTACGCTTTAGACTCTGCGCCAGAATCCCAGGCTCCAGCACCTCCACCCTGTCAGAAGACTCAGCCTGTAACTTCTCCACATGAGACGGCTCCCCAGTAGGGGGCACGCTTTGCACAGGCATCACAAGCAGAGGAGGTGAATCCTCAGGACCAGCCTGCGCCAACGCAGTTAGGCGTCCCGCAGTAGCATCCAGCAGTGGCTCCTCATTATCCCTCAGAGGGCGCACACCCACAGTCACCTGCTTTGGCTTCTCAAGCTTCACTACGGCGAACAGATCCATCTCTGCGCAACAAATGAGCAAATAACAACACATAGATTAGTTATGGAAAGTACATATACAGGAACACTTACATTATTTGAAGCGAACAAATAAAAGGGACAAGCACCCACCCCGACCGCTCTCATCAATGAAGGTTGGCACCTCGTCTGAACCATGGAAATAGTTGCGACTTAACCCCATGTGAACCAAAAACTCCTCCGGGTAGGGGTTAACGGGGATGCTGTTGGCATCAATCGTATCCACATCCTCTGTGCTATACGAACCGGGTGCGGGGCGCCCATCCCTTGGCAGCGTCTCTTGAGTATAAAACTCAAAAGGCGATGGAAAAACTATGTCATCTACCTAGAAAAACTTTTCCCTCCAATCCCTAAGGGAATCCACCTTCTCCGTATAACACTGAAGGCGTCCACCGCGCTTCGCAAAAGATACCCATCGATGCGATCAAGTTGTGCGGTAAAAAGCACGGAATAGGTCAACAGTCGGGTTGATCGCGAGAAACCGACAGTTTATTTCAAAATTGGAGACTTTTGCTGCACCTATACAATGCAGCTAGGAAATGTGAAGGCGGTAGTGGTTGAGAAAATCGCTCAAAAATATGGATATGGGTACGCGCTGGTTCGCATACTCAAAGAAGCGCGTATACAACCGTATCTTTCCCGCAGGGAAATCTGCGATACATGCGTTGGCCTCCGGTACAACCAGATGCACGTCAAGAGGAATGAAATAATCCGAGGAGAACTGACGCAGTTCGTCCTCGTCCATTTCAGATGGAAACTCATGTAGCTGGCGAACCATTTCTAAACGAATAATAGCAAGGGCGCGTATTCATGGTTACCTAATAAAACAGTTACTCTCTTTAAAAGAACGCTTGGAAGAATTTTGAAAATGGTGGAAGTGTGTTTTTACTGTGTGTTTTTTCAGTAAAAGGAGGCGATGTTTATATAGGGTTACCAAAACCCTAGCATGTTAGCCACGTGGAACCCACTATCCTAATCGTGTGGCTAGAAGACGATTGGGTACATGCACTTTTTCCCATCTCCCGATAAACACATAGACACTCTCCCCACTTCCCTAGGTATTTTCGAAAATAATGGTGGCTAGATACATTGTTCATCATATTGGGCGGTAACTTTTCCCGTCACACTTACCGTTGCTTCAAGAAGTCTAGTATCCACGGCTAGCAAGCCGCGCACACTAGACTGTGGGGCATGATGATGTATAGTCTATATTTGGACCACGAGCCCAAATGATAAACATTACTAAGGCCCAAATCCACTATAAGTGGGCTATTATAACAATGACTTGGGCTGCATTACCAAAGGGATCGGGCTCACGTAGACCCAATCCCAATCAAACTATTTATGGTCTAGATAAGGATCTTCTATCTATGGATAAAGATCCTTGGACCGGATAAGCACCATGCGTGCGAAACGTACGGAGCACGAAACCTACAAGGATTCTGCGCCTATATAAGGAATGACATAATTCCCATTAAAGGTACGATTCACAAACCCTAACTCTTTACGAGAACCCTAAAACCGATTACTTACTCTCACGCCGGAGGATAATCGTGGGAGACAATCCCACGATAAGCCTAACGGTGTTTGTTTGTTTTCTTAGTGCGCAGGTTTCAAGCATTAAGAGCTAATTGGTACGAGAGCAAGGGCCCAAACTAGGAACGCCCAACTTTGGTATCAACAAGTGGCGCCATCCGTGGGACACACGCTAAAGAACTAAGAACTTGAATGACGAAGAACAAAAACTCAAGCCAGCGGACTCCGCAGTTAGAGAAAACACGTGAACCCCAGAGGAAGAACCATCAAGATTCGACCTCTAGGCGGGCTTCTGGAACAACCAGTGCGCCTGGTCACCAAGAAACGGGACCAACTCTACCTCTTCCAGTGGTAGAATTGCCTATAAGGACTACCCAAGCCACCACAGTAGTCCCAAGCGTTGAAGAACTTCAGCGCACCCTCTTCAATCCTCCCCACCAAACGGCACCTATAGTGGACAACACTGTGCCACCTGGCGCACCTAACCGAGATAGGGCACCCAATGCTGAGGCAGATATTCTTGCAGCGAATGAGGACGCACCTGACCTAACATTAAGTAATTTTGTATCCCAAAATTACGAGACCCTAACCGCCCTCATGCAAGAAGAAGCAAGGAGAAGGTCAAGTACGAGCCTGCAATCCCGGTTCAACTTTGGTCCTGAATGCAAAGTATCGCCACCACGCCACCAAAGAGGAAGGTGCAAAAATAATGAAAGACGTACCACTATCCATGATAGACTTGGTGCAATATCTGATTCACAATACTCAGAAGAATATGAAGATGGCGAGAGGCGCACTAATGTTCACTCCAGACTTGGTAGTCGAAGGATATAAGACAGACTTGGACGTCAACATTCACCAAGTGAAGGCTCCTCCAGGTCTGAGAGCAGAAGAATTCACGACAGGTTAGGATGGCGAGTTTCCCCAAGTGAAAGCCCCTCAAGCTCTTCCTCTGAGGAAAGCCGGCGCAAGCACCGCAAAAGAGACAACCTCTCCTCCAGTGACTCCTCGGATAGCAAGGATAAAGAGACAGGACACTGGAAGTCTAGAGGAAAACGTCGTGAGGAAGAAGACAAAGACATGTCTCTTCCGTGGCGTCGCCAGAAAGTTGATGCATTTACACGACGCATCAGCGATTACTCCGATCATAAAAGAAGGCGCATGCCCACTAATGTTAAAACATATGATGGAACGGGTGATCCGGATGACCACCTAAAAATTTTCGAATTCGCTGCTATTAAAACTTCAAACATCCGAATTGCTATTAGCATTAAAAGGAGATGATCTTGAAAAAAAGGTATTTTATATTTGTTGTAAAAAATCATTAACATGTTTTACTAAATATATATGGCGTTGGTTATAATGAATCAGGATAGTAAGAAACTTGATGGAGAATTTACAAATATATTGGATCTGATACGTGGGAATCGCACCAGGCTTTACCTCTCAAGGGATCTTGAGAAGCTTACAAACCCCACCAGGCAGTGTACCTGATCGTTGTAGTATAGTATAGTGACAAGTACCGGGGGATTGATCGTTCAGCTAGGAATAGTGTCGCTAGGATTAGAAAACCTAAATACTAGTTCTAAAGGTGAGGGATGATTATTTTTGTATTTTTATATTTTTCTAGAAAAGCAAGTAAAAATCTCGGGTTTGAAGGATTTGGGCGAAATTAGTTGCTAGTCAACTAACCCAATACTAAAGATGCAATCAAAATAAAATACTAGAAATGAAAATAAACTAAATTAACCTAAGGTTGCGAGCAATAAGTGGAGAAGTTGTGTTTACTTAGATTTCACTACTCCCTAGATATCTTTTACACGTTAATTACTTGTTATAGTTGCGTGGATGATGGATTGTATTCCTTAATACCATTCATGGGGTGGCGCACTTAATTCCCCAATCCTATGAGTGCCTACTTCACTCCTATGTCGAGCCGGCTAAGAAGCTCCTAACATGGGATCATTAGAATTTACTCATGCATTAAATACAACCAATACAACCTAGTGCATGTCAGTTCATGTTTCCTAAGACGTTCAAGCATGTTACCATTTGGAGATCTACCAGTTTTCTTAAGCCTAACATCGAATTCATTCATCCAATACAACTATAAACAAGTAATCAACACATAATTAACATCTAGGTTTCATTAGATCCAAGCAAACACAAGATAGATCTAGCCTAGCATGATGGAATTAAGACAAGAACAAGATATAGACAACCAACACATAGACATATTGATTGAATTAAAAGAATACTTATCTCAATTACACATGAAAGGTATCAAGGGCTTAGAACCCTTGAAAAACCTGTAAAATTCGTACCAAGTTCGTACTTAGGGTTTCTCCAAAACTTCTCTCTTTTTAATGTGAAAATTAGAAAACTATATATAGGAAATAGGGTCTGACGACGTCAAGACAAATTTTGTGACGCCGTCATCTCGCCGCCAAAATAAATCTCAGACTGCCTTGATCCAGATCTGACGCCGTCAAGTGTTATATGTTTCCAGGCCGTCATGCATTTTCCTCTTGACGCCCTACTTCGTGACGCCTTCAAATCTGTACTGGATCGTCATGGAAATTACTCTTGACGCCGTCACCTACTGTTCCCAGCAAGGAAAATTAAGACTTTGGCGTTTTCTTCACTTTTATGCTCCAAAAACGTCCGAATTGCTTCTTTTTCCAGATTTCTCTCCCAAAGTACCTAAAATCACAAAAAGGAACGATTTAGGGCAATATTTGATCAAATAAATTCAATTTCGGGCTTAAATGACCCCCTAAAAGTGGTTCATTTTTCGCCTCATCATATACCCTTACACTTGAGATTTGCTTGTCCTCAAGCAAATGCGCTTTTATTCTACTCAAAATACAAGTTAGGGGTCATTGAACACTAATATAAAAGTAATTACAACAAATAATCGTTCCACTAAAGACCAATAGACAAGCACAGAGGTCATACACAAGCACCTCACAAATAGTGTTTAGATACTCACATCTCTCGGGTGTAATAAAGTATATATCACATTATGGAAATGGAAAACATCTCTCACTACCTGTCATAACAAAATAGATTACCATAGGCTTAGGAAAGGATCAAACCTCCACCACATGGCGTAAGCACCTAGGATAAACTATCAAAGAGGTCTTTTAAAGGGTTGTAATGTTAGGTGTAGGGATCTGAAATACACGGTTTTGTTGGATAAAGGAAGTTTTACTGGTGGCGAGTTAACAATCTTGGTTAATTACATGTACAATATGGCGTTGCTAAGCCAAGACTAGACTCGACTTAAGCTAATAAATCAAAAATAACAAAGACATAAAATAAACATAGAATGAAACGGGATGGTAGTCCGTATGTTTTTTTCTCTTTTTTTTTTTTTTTTTTTTTTTTTTTTTTTTTTTTTTTGCATACACTCTTACCCTACCATCCAAAATAATACATCATAGGGAATAAACGTTCCCTTACACTTGAATTTTTACATACTTTACAATAAACTAATCTAATGACTCGAATTAAGAAAATCAAAACACTTGGAGTACTTTTAAGGTTAATGCACATATGGGGGTAATAAATGATGTTCCTCCCCATTACTCTATAAAATAAGTACTTTACCCATGAGTCCCAATCGTCCTAAAACAATATGTACAAGGATACGACTCGACTTAGCAACCTTGTAATCAATTAGATAGTTAACTTAGGGTTTAACAAATAACAATAATGCACTAAAGATGAGTGCATACAGGGAAGGTTAAGGCGATTTGGGTGTACATTTAAGTGGGGTGTAACAAATTCTTCCTTTAAGTAAGATGCTTAAAGTTAGAAACGAAAAGATAGGCTCGGAGGGGTGTACTAGGGGTTTCGTGTACTAAAAATAAGTACAACGCTAAGGGTGTGGGAAAAATTAGTTGACTTAACTAGCCAAGTAATATGACTTAAATGGTCAAGTAATCATGATACGGGTTTAACACAAGGGTGATCCTAATGCCTCTTATCATGTAGTAAATCCTACCACACGAATGTAGTCTCACTAGCGGTCTCGGGATGCATCACTAATGCAAGTTCTAGAATCTAAATGCTACCGGTACACTCATAAGCACTAATAGTAAATGCTTTTCCTATCAAATCTAAAGGCGAACCTCACATATTTGGGTGGAAAATTTTTCTGAATATAAGGTTATGTGCTAGTCATACAATCTCCTATCCTTGAGACGCTTACTACGGCTAAAGTTTCACTCCTAAATGTTGTAAAAAAATTTAAATTTGGCGCTAAAATTACACTAACAAGTATTTCTCATAGTTTTATTACACATCTACCATCAAACAAACAAACTCAAGCGCAAGTGCATATGTAAGGGATCATATTTTTACCCTCCCCTTACACTTAAGATGAACATTGTCCCCAATGTTCAAGTAAAGAATGTAAAAGTTAAAAAGTAAAAAGAATGAAATCAAATACTCCCCTGATTCGCTCGGTATGGATAATAAGGTGGCTAGGTTAAATCTTCCTCCAAGAAAATGAACAATCAAAGCTTCCCTTCCAGAATATAAATCATCTTCTTGTCATACATAACCTGTAAATCCTGAGAAAACAAACAAAACAACCTCGCGTAAAATCGGCGGCATCCTATATAAGTTACTAAATCCTAGAAAACAAGATAAGATATAATGCTTGTGGAATGAAGTTTGCAGATTTCCTGGAGATTATAAAATTTAATAATTCACAAAAACCATAAGACTCCGTTAGAAAAACAAAACCGGTAAAATTTCCAGATTTTTACACGTGACGCCGTCAAGAATTAATTCATGACGCCGTCAGAAGTGACCTGCAGATATTCTTATGTTAAGTTTCCAGAAAATTTCTGGAAAAACTTGGTCCTACTTCCTGGAAAATCCTGCAAAACTTCATTATGACTCAATACAAGCATTTGACTCTAACAAATACGAATATACATGTTCATTTAATATTGTGGAGAATCATGATCGGTTTGTTTCTTAAAAACATATTTGGGGTTTCCCCTTACACTTATCTTTTGCAAAAATACTTTTAGGTGGAGTTAAGACTAGGCCAAAACAACAAAGTAAAGTATTTCCACTATTTAGTTTAGAAACATGATCAACCAACAATAAAAATAAAGCATGCATACGGAAGCAAATAACAAACAAACAAAATAAAATCACACAAAACATGGGTTGCCTCCCAAGAAGCGCTTTTCTTTATTTACGAGTCTTGTAGTTAGACTCAAGGTCATGGGTTACTACGTGATACGGGTGAGTTCCTCATTGAGGACATCCTTGGGATCAAACTTAGGTTTCAACTTCCTATCGGTTTCCTTAGTATGGTATGACCTTTCAAACTTTTCTCCATCCGGATCATACAAAGTCATCCTCATATGCCATGATCCGTCACCTTCTTTAGGTGGCTTGTCCCACCTCCGTTTACACTTGTCTCCCTCTCTTTTCCACTTATTCATCTCTATATTAATAGGCATTACGCTTAAGAACTCAATCATCTTCCTAAATACTAAGGGGTCCTCAAAGGTATCTAGCTCTTCATCTCTAGCTATGAGTTGTTCTACCGAATGTGTCTTTTCAACGAAATCTTTCTCTAGATAAAATGGGCATTGAGGTCCTATGAAGTTCCTTTCTATCCAAGGTCCATATCTAGATGGTCTCCTATTCATCTCTACCCAATGCGGTGTCGGTTCATCATCACAATCATAACTATGCTTCTTTACATTGTACACCGACCAAGTATCGCCTTCACCTACCGCTATCTTAGACTCCTTGCAATCTATCATGGCGCTAGCGGTTGCTAAAAATCCTCTTCCTACCAATAATGGGCATGTAGTGTCACTAACCATGTCTAGGACGTGAAAATCCGCTAATATAGTTAACTTTCCTACGTGAACAACTACATCCTTAATCATTCCAACCGGGTGGGCAATACTCCCATCCGCTAGCCCTATCAATACCTCCGTTTCCTCTAACTTTCCTAGCTTAAGAGCGGTGAATAAGGATAAGGGAATCAAGTTGAGGCTTGACCCTAAGTCGGCTAGTGTGTCGAAAGCTTCGGATCTTCCTAACTTACAAGGCAAAACAAATATACCTGGATCATCAAGCTTTTTAGGCAACTTGTTTTGAACGAAGGCGGTCCCATTTTTACCTAGCTTAAACTTCTCATATTTTTCTAGGAGGGCACTATAGTAAGGAGCACGCGCTAAGACATCAATGACGGGGCGTTCAAGGTGAAGTTCTTTGAATTCATCGTCAAGGTCTTGCGTAGGAGGTGTTTCAACTATACTTTTGACCGGTTCTATATCGGGTGTTTTATTTGATTGGTCCTTTTGCAGAATTTGGTTTTGTTTGAAACACGTGCTTGTTGATTTAACCGAGTAGTATTGTGGATACGAAGTGGGTGACGAAACTGAAGATATGGAATTAACGTTTAGTTTCGGATTCTTGATTGCGTCGCTTGGGAGTGCTCCCATTTCTCGGTCATTGAGAACTTTCAACAATGCGTCAATTTTGGTGGTCATCTCGCTTTGTTTTTGTTTGAAATCGGCTTCAAACTTAGATATGCGAGCTTCTTGAGATGCCATGAACTTAGACATCAATCCTTCAAGATTGTTGGTACTACCATAGTTGTTAGAAGGATTGTTGTTGAAAGTACGGTTAAATGGTGGACCGTTTGGTTGGTAACGATTAGGCGGATTGGAAGAATTGGGTTGATTTTGTTTCCACCTAAGGTTTGGGTGATTTTTCCAAGAGGGGTTGTATGAATCACCGTAAGGGTTTGGCTCGGGCTTGAAAGTGTACCACTTATCTCCCGCTTCGTCGGTACGCGTGGATGCGTAGTCTGCAAAAGCTGTTCCTGGGAGTTCCACACAATCACGAGTGTCGTGGGGACCACTACATAATTCGCATGAAGAAGTGATTTTGTTCACTTGGCTTGAAGGTTTAGGAGCTTCATAAGATTTCATGAGAAACTTGACTTGGTCCTCAAGTTCCATGATCCTATGGTCGAGAGTGCTAGAATTGTTCGAAGGCAAAGATATTGCCTTGATCGTTTTGTTCAAATCACGGGGATCATTCCAACTTTCGTTGTCATAGAGAGCAAGATCTTCTATGAGTTCCCATGATTATTCCGCACTTAGATCACGTAGCTTACCACCGGCCGATTGGTCAATGGCTCGCCTGGTGGAGAGATCGATATGGTCATAAAAAATTTGGACTTGGAGCCAAAGATATATGACATGATGAGGGACTTTTTGGAGTAAGTCCTTGAAACGAGTCCATGCTTCATAAAGAGATTCATTTTGACGTTGTTGGAACATCAAGATGTCATTTCTAAGCTTAGTAGTTCTCCCCGGTGGGAAAAATTGAGCAAGGAAACGAGTGGTGAGATCATCCCATGTGGTGATGGATCCCGCGGGTAAACGCTCAAGCCATTGACTAGCTTGATCCCGTAGAGAGAATTGGAATAGGCGTAATCGGGTTGTCACTCTAGTTTCAACACCTAGGTCTATGGAATCTACGATTTTGAGGAAGTCCTTAAGATGTTGGTTTGGATCTTCGGAACGAAGTCCATGGAATGCACATCCGCTTTGCACCAACCGGATGGTGTCGGATCGCAAGGGGGTCACATTGGCTCCAGTGAGCTCAATGGTGTTTCGGTAGCCTTGGTGGCTAGGTCGGGAATACTCTCCTAAGGTCCGGGGCCTAAGAGGTTCTAGTGGTGGGTTTTGTTGTGGTGGGATGACGGGTTCAAGGATGTTCCCATCGTCCATGATTTCGGGTGGTGAAGAGTTACGAACAAAGACACAAAGAAATAAGATAGACTAAAGAAAACCTAAAAATAAAAATAAAATCTTACTAGAAAGGAATCTAGCAAGTAGACCGAATAAAAAGAGATTCTAACCTAGACAATAACTATTCCCCAGGCTGCGGCGCCAAAAACTTGATACGTGGGAATCGCACCAGGCTTTACTTCTCAAGGGATCTTGAGAAGCTTACAACCCCCACCAGGCAGTGTACCTGATCGTTGTACTATAGTATAGTGACAAGTGTCGGGGGATTGATCGTTCAGCTAGGAATACTGTCGCTAGGATTAGAAAACCTAAATACTAGTTCTAAAGGTGAGGGATGATTATTTTTATATTTTTATATTTTTTTACAAAAGCAAGTAAAAATCTCGGGTTTGAAGGATTTGGGCGGAATTAGTTGCTAGTCAACTAACCCAATACTAAAGATGCAATCAAAATAAAATACTAGAAATGAAAATAAACTAAATTAACCTAAGGTTGCGAGCAATAAGTGGAGAAGTTGTGTTTACTTAGATTTCACTACTCCCTAGATATCTTTTACACGTTAATTACTTGTTATAGTTGCGTGGATGACAGATTGTATTCCTTAATACCATTCATGGGGTAGCACACTTAATTCCCCAATCCTATGAGTGCCTACTTCACTCCTATGTCGAGCCGGCTAAGAAGCTCCTTACATGGGATCATTAGAATTTACTCATGCATTAAATACAACCAATAAAACCTAGTGCACGTCAGTTCATGTTTCCTAAGACGTTCAAGCATGTTACCATTTGGAGATCTGCCAGTTTTCTTAAGCCTAACATCGAATTCATTCATCCAATACAACTATAAACAAGTAATCAACACATAATTAACATCTAGGTTTCATTAGATCCAAGCAAACACAAGATAGATCTAGCCTAGCATGATGGAATTAAGACAAGAACAAGATATAGACAACCAACACATAGACATATTGATTGAATTAAAAGAATACTTATCTCAATTACACATGAAAGGTATCAAGGGCTTAGAACCCTTAAAAAACCTGTAAAATTCATACCAAGTTCGTACTTGGGGTTTCTCCAAAACTTCTCTCTTTTTAATGTGAAAATTAGAAAACTATATATAGGAAATAGGGTCTGACGGCGTCAAGACAAATTTTGTGACGCCGTCATCTCGCCGCCAAAATAAATCTCGGACTGCCTTGATCCAGATCTGACGCCGTCAAGTGTTATATGTTTCCAGGCCGTCATGCATTTTCCTCTTGACGCCCTACTTCTTGACACCTTCAAATCTGTACTGGATCATCATGGAAATTACTCTTGACGCCATCAAGATTTTCTTCTTGACGCCGTCACCTACTGTTCCCAGCAAGGAAAATTAAGACTTTGGCGTTTGCTTCACTTGTATGCTCCAAAAACGTCCGAATTGCTTCCTTTTCCAGATTTCTCTCCCAAAGTACCTAAAATCACAAAAGGAACGATTTAGGGCAATATTTGATCAAATAAATTCAATTCCGGGCTTAAATGACCCCCTAA
The DNA here is from genome assembly GCA_030686995.1 of Artemisia argyi. NCBI lineage: Eukaryota > Viridiplantae > Streptophyta > Magnoliopsida > Asterales > Asteraceae > Artemisia > Artemisia argyi. The sequence continues at coordinate 100,877,966 of CM060704.1, forward strand.
AAGTGGTTCATTTTTCGCCTCATCAGGATCTAAATCTAACAGTAATAGCAATGTTGCAAAAATAGGCCAATCGGCCGATTAATCGTTAATCGGTCATACACCTTGTATATTTTTGAAAATCGGCGAAAAATCGGCCTAGGTAAAAAAATCAGGAAAATTTTGGTCAAAAACCGGCCGAATCAGTAAAAAATCGTCCTAATCGGCCGAACCGGTCAAATTTAAAAAAGTAAAAATTTAGCCATTCTACTTAATTTAGGGATCGTTTATTTAACTTATAACACACAATGGGCCACATAATAAGAATCATTTTATTGAGGTTTGGAAACATAGTTGGTTTGGAAACATAGTTGGCTTGGAATCAGTTAAGATATTTAGTTTGCTCTCCAGATATACCCAAAACATGCAGGAAATGCCAATCCGATTAATCACCAATTAATCCCGCCTTGGCCGATTAATCACTGCAGGGTGGTCTGCCGCTCGACTACCGATTCACGATTTTTGCAACATTGAGCAATAGAGTTGCTTACAGGATATCAAGGAAAAGAGGTATCTTCTATTTATTTTACAAATTAGTGATATAATATTACAATACATTACATTCTATTAACCTTTTGGAATTTAATCATAGTACAATGATATAAAGACAACAATATGGAAGATGATGTTAACATTACAACCATGTCATCCTCAAGAAAAGGTATTTTGTATGTTTTTCATAAAATATTGTTATATAGTTATATTTATTGATATTATATCTTATATATATTGAGATTGATAATATTTTAAAATTCAAATTGTCGCAGGGTGGTGAAGAAGAAGAAGAATTTACCATTAACTTACTTTCGAATTTAAAGTTAAAAATAGGTGAACTTATGTCAGGAGATCATCGGTATAAGGTGTTTTATTTGCATTTACCAAAATATAACATGATTTATTGCAGATGTATTATACTAATTGTTTTTGAAACTGAATCAGATTTACTATAATTTAGGTGAAATCATTGAGAGGCGTGCGGTTCTAAAGTTAAAAATAATGGACTTATTTATACCTTTATTTAAAATGAAAATCAACAAATTAGAAAAAAAGAGGTTGTGAGGAAAAGGTATTTTGTATACATTTTTTAAACTATTTTTATATTTTACTATTGATATATTGTGTTAATGATTATCTGAAATTCATTTAGGTACATGATGAAACCGGCGAAATAGAAACATCATCAGAAACCAAGAAGCAAGCAATTAAGCTATCCAATAATATTATGTTTTATTTTTGTGTGTGTTTTGGTATTACTTTCAAAATTATGTTAACATTAACACAAACGTCTTTTAAATAATATTATGTTTACCTTTTGGTTTAATTTTTATTCTTCCATGAAATAAAATAATGTGAGACTTTTTCATATGTTTGACTGAATATATGCGTAGAAAATACATAAGGAAATACAGAAAAAAATGATTACTGATGAACGTCTATTAAATAATATTATATTTCCCTTTTGGTTTAATTTTATATTCTTCCATGAAATAAAATAATGTGGAGACCTTTTCCTATGTTTGACTGAATATATGCATGAAAAAAAAATGATTTCTGATAATGATGTAAAACACTAAAAAAACAAAAGAAAACTAATTGATGACACATAAGGAAATATAGAAAGCCTATATAACATCACTAATAATCAATTAACATGTTCTTGAATTTATATATTTTGACATGTTAATCGATCTTTTCGATCAATACTCCGTGTTATTATTTTTTTGCAAAAATAGTCTCCTAAAGTGGAATTAAAATAGATTATTACTATGTTCTATTCATACTCCGTGTTCCCACAAGCAGAAGAAACATGTTTGAAGAGATAATATCCATTGTTCACTCCAACTTTAGCCTTTCTTTGACACACAAGCTAGAGGTAGAGCCTATCGTCTTAGTCGAAAGAAGGTATTGGTGTTAGCGAAGAAGATATGGATGTGCTTGAAAGTGATTCACGATCTTATGTCAACTTTTGGATTAACATTTCTTAAAAATCTTCCGAGCAAAATTTGATAATGCCTGCATATTGAAAACATTCAAAATAACCCATTATTCATGTTTTATCAATAAAAATGCAAGATAGTTTACCAAAAGATAGCAATTTTACAAACTAGTACAATATATATAAATATATAGGTATATATGTGAATATATATACCTGAACTGGGGGGAGGCATATTAGTTAAAATCAATTGGAAGAAATTCCAACTCAAAAGTAGATCTAACACCATTTTCTACAAAATCTTTCATTTTTACAATATCCATCTCTTATAAACACCATAATTTTAAAAGTTATTAAGTAAATGTATGATTCAACATTGGATGGTATGAGTATTTAAAAGAAAAAATATAAGGAACTGAATATATATTGATGACATTATTTATGGTAGGTGAAGATATTCTTTGCTATCGACTTTATTAATTACTTTATTTAATGATAGTTAACAACTTTTGTATTATTTCATATCTTTTATATATTTAAATTAAGTTTCGTAATAAGTTCTAAAATTGTATTGCTACAACTTCACCGAATTATAAAATGCATGTTAATGTTTTCAAATTCATAATATATATATATATATATATATATATATATATATATATATATATATATATATATATATATATATATATATATAGGGGATATCTTGGCTACAATTTTTTTAGCCAATTGGCTACAATCCTTCACAAAAATTACACTAGCAATTAATCAGGGACCCACATTTTATAGCTTAAAATTGTAGTCAATTACCTACAATAAATTGTAGCTAATATATTCCCATATATATATATATATATATATATATATATATATATATATATATATATATATATATATATATATATATATATATATATATATATATATTATAAAATGTTTTACAAATCGTGTTTGTTTTTGTACAATACAATTCTTTGGAGAATCTTCTAATGTAACCACACAAAATTCCTCATTGCGATTTTACAAAAAATAAGTAAATAAATAAAGAGTATCCACAAAGGTTAGCAGAAAAAGATATAAACAACAAAAAATATTTAATACATGCAATTGACATTGAAAAAATTCATATGCATATGAATTGTGGTAAATGGAACATGTAAATAAATAAATGCATAAGAAACAAATAAATATAATGATAATTAATTTAACAAGCAAAATATAAATCAATATTAAAAACCAAAAAATTTCAAGGTCGAAAATTTCAAAACATCATTCAAACATTAACATTGCCAGCCATCGAACTAACATGTATGAACTTTCCGCCAACACGTTTACTTTCTAAAATAAAGGGAGGTTTGTTGAAATGTCTTTCAAGATTTTCAAGATGCGTAAAATTCTCAGAAACATAGTCGTCTTCATCAAAATAAAATGTGGCATCCAGATTATCATAAGTGAGAGGATCAACATTTGGGAGAGAAACCTATGAAAAAATGATTACAGAAGTTCAAATGTTAATATGACATATAAAAAAACATAAACCGAGAAATATCTTATATTAATAACTTACGAATAGTATCTTTTACTTCAGGAAAATCTGTATTATACAACTCAACATCAATAATTTTAGATTCGACGGTTTCTTCAGTAGACATGTAACTATCCTGTGGTTACACAAAAATGTTATATGACATAAATTAAATGAAATGACTCCTCCCAAACCAACCTCACAAATTAACCGGGAATGGTCAACAAGTCAAGCAGTAAGGGAGTGAGTTCAAGATATTAAATCCGTGGAAGTATAGGGAAATCCCCGGGTCGTTATGTCCCAGAGAGATTGAAATTGTGTTTTTGGAACATTTACGGGAATCAGTGATTGGGAATAGTAACAAATAATGATTTGGGGTTTAATTACACTACTGATTGATTGATATTCAGTTAAATAAACAGTATAAACAATTACAAGATTACAGATATAAATAAACGTAGACTGGAATTAAAACGGCTACGTACTAGAAAAAATGTGATATTTGAACAAATTTAAACTAGAGGGGGTGAAAATAAAATTTTTACAAACTTAATATTAAAAGAAAATTTAATTGAAAAGAAAATTATTTTTTTGATTATTTTATGATTTAATATTAATTAAAAACTATTTAAACTTATTTAATAATTAATTAAAACAAATATAAATCTAATTTAAATTTAAGAAAAATACTAAAGTGACTTAGAAAAATATGAAAATTTTTTAAAAACTAATTCACCATTACATGAATCCTAAAAATTTATAAAAAGTTTATAAAAATTATTTTTAAACTATTTTACTAATTATTTACTTAATTATTAATTAAAATCTATTTTAACTAATTTAATTATGAAAAATACTAAATGAACAGTGAAAATTCTAAAAGTTTTTCTAAAAATAGTTTATGAATTATTTGACCTAGGGAAAAATATAAAAATCTACTATTGCTTAAAAATAACCAGAAAGAAAATTAATTTTTCGCTTTTTTAAATAAAACTAATTAAACTTATTTTAATTATTATAAATACTAAATTAACTCAGAAAATTATGAAAATTTTTATTAAACTATTTTAATATATTAGAAACTTAGGAAAATTATAAAAATGAATATTTCTTTTTGAAAAAGCTGAGCAATAAGCCAAATGGCTTAAATAGAAGCTAATATTGTTTTTAAATTTGTTTTTTTTTTTGGATTTTCTTATACAAAACTATTTTATTACTGAAAATATGAAACTTTTACAAAGACAACTAATTAGGAGCTTAAAAATAAGCAGTGTGCAAACCCAAAAATAAGACAGAAGTCCTAATAAGCTTAGAAATTGGATTTTTTATGCAATAAGCTATAAATGGAGGAATAAGAAATAAACTACTGAGATGAACACAAAATAAGCACAAAAGAATGAATAAGCACTTAGAAATAAGCCAGAGATACAAATAAGCACATATCCAAATACTGAGTACTAGACAGTCCAAAATGGGGACTTGCAGCCCTCTATGGGGTCCATAGGAGGGTTCAAAGGTCCAAAACAAAAGATGATCTGAAAATTTGACCTGAAGGGCTTTAAATTAGCCAAGGTTCAGGGCTTATGGCTTAATAATGAGCTTATGGTGGGCTTGTGAAAATGGCGTGTCTATACTGAGTACTCAATATACTGAGTGCTATCAGTATAACTTCAATGGCCAAATAAGCTAAGGGCAAAGGTTCACAGATACAAAATAAGCACTGGTATGTCGAGTTGGTCTAATAAGCTATCTAAAAATCCAATGGTGAGATCTGGGGCCCACTGGTTAAGCCAGAATAAGCTTATGAAACTTGGGCAAATGCCCTGGTGCAGGGGAGGGTGTCAGCCCTGCAGCCTCAAATAAGCACTTGTATTAGCCATAGAAAAAATCTTAAAAATAAGCTAGAGGTGGATTTCAAAAGTTAAGCTAATAAACTTTAACTTGTAAAAAGCTCAAAGGTTACTTTGTAACACAAAAATCAGGAAAAATCTTTTTGCTATGAACACCTAGATTGACTTTGATCGATTTTGATTTGATCTAGCTCACTGAAAATGATATATTAAGCTAGTTAGAGACTAATTTAAGCATTCCTAACTATTTGTGAGTTGATTAGTGGCTTATGCTACAATTAAATCTTAACAGTGATCACTTAGGGTGAGATCAAAGGCAATTTTGACTTTTGAACAAAGAGGACCTGGTTTTTATGGTTGATATAACCTAATGAGACCTATTGTGACTTATATGAACCAAGAATAACAATAAAAACAGGCTAGAACACAGGGTTACAAGCAAATCCAAACAACCTGAGATAACTTTGATTTTGAAGTTTTGAATACAAATCGACACTAGGGGCTTTGGAACTGCTTTAAATTGATGTATTATGACTTAATAAACTAAAATAAGCACAGGGACATGAATTGAAACCACAAATGCTTAATGTACTTGATTATACTAAAAATGACAGTTGAAATGAGTTTTTGATCAACTCTCAATTCTAATTAACAAGCACTTGATATTAAGTAGCAAACTGATTTAAATATATCTAATTAGCACAAATAAGCATAAATAAGCAGACTATAAGCAATGGAACAGTAAATCAAGGAATATTGAAAAGATTCTTACAAAATGCAATCCTGCTATTACCATGGACCAAGGACCAAGTAACCAATCCTATTGCCTCACCTGAGGCTCTAACTCATGGCCATCCAAAATGCACTATGCTCCAGCCATCATCATCTTCAACCTGTATTTTTTTTATTTTTCTTCGATTTTTTTGATTTTCTTGTATTTTTGAGTTTAATGAGTAAATAACTTCCAAATGGTTTACAAATTTCCAAAATCTTATAATGGTACTGAGATTAGCTCAAGTAAACCTTAAACAATAACTTTCAACATTATCAAGCTTAAATGAGGTTTTTGAAATAAAAAACTAGCATAAACTGAACATAAGCTGCAAACTTGTAACTGATGTTTGAAATGGACTTTAATTATTGTAAAATTGCTTAGTACAGGGTTTTAAACTAAAGATTACAAAAGAGAATGACAAATTACACTATTCGACACTAAATTGAACTAATAAAACTACTACTCTGTCTTGGATCAAAAGTGTAGATTGGCAGGGACACCTCAACCCTGTGTACCATAATAGTACCCATCAACCCTACCCAGCAAAGGTTTGATGCCTACGAAATACCTCCACCCAATACCCAACCATGCTGCGGAACGAAATCGAACACGCATCCTTTGTTGGATCAAGACATCACATGGTTGAGCCCAGCCTTCTAAGGTAGCTGATGGATATCATTAGAGCGTGTGGTCCCCAAGTGAGGACATCCCGGTTGGTCACCCAACCCGGTACTACTCTCACATAGGCTCGCTTAACTTAATAAGCTTCACCCAGTGGACCATAAAGCCCCATGATAACTACTACTCTGTCTTCTGTGCTTCTTCTTCATTATATAAGCCAACCAAAGGTTCCCTTATGGTTTCTGAGCAATTCCCACAGCCATTGGATCAATTACACTCAATCTGAGCCCTCAACGTGTTTTGGCAGGAAAAGGTTAATTACAATTTGCTCTGATTATATACCAATTGGGGGGTAGCATTTAATGCTGAGGTAAAGGGTAAGGGATAGTGGCGTGGGCGGTGGGATGTGACGAAGATGGTGGGGGTGAGGTGACTGTTTGCAGGGTGTAAGTTGGGTAAGGAAGGAGGGAAGGGGTGCTTGGTTGACTTATTTGACCAGAGGGAGTATTAGAAAGGGTGTTGGGCCGATGGTATTTTGGGCCTAGCATTTGGACTGGATTTGTGGGTGGATTGGATTTGTGGTTGGATTTGTATTTTGGACTTATTAATAAAAATGGTCCGTTTGGTGTGGAAATAATACAATGACCAATTTTGTAATTTTGCCAAAAGTGAAGGACTGAAGTTGTGACTTTCCCAAGGTTATCCAAGGGGTGTAATTTGTCAATTGTGAATAGTACAAGGGCCATAGGTGTAAATTTCCATTTTTGAATGCCCAGCGACTGTTTTTTCCATTTTGGAAACTTCAGGGACTAAACTTGTAATTTCTTCAAACTTTTCACCCACGGACTAAACTTGACACTTGTGAATTCCCAAGGACCATAGTTGACTTTTTCTTCCAAAATCCAATGCTCAGGGGCCATTTATGCTAAATTCCAAACTTGAGGGACCATTTCTGCCAATTTTGCAAACTTTTGCTCCAAGGACTATTTTTGGCATTTTGTGATTCTTCAAGGTGTGTTTTGACAATCTGAGCTCAAAAGTCGTAATTTGCTTCCCCGGCTCTGGCTTTTTGATATGATTTCCAAACTCGTGCTCGTTTTTGTCCTTTTTTGCCTGATTTGTGCCAATTTCTGAAATATCCGTTCCTGCATGATCACAAACACAAAAACACAATATCTTTAGCATTTATGGTTAGTTTGTGCCTATTTTGGTCTTAAAATGGATAGGAAAAGGTTTGTGAATAACCACACACCAAATCCCCCCAGACTAAGGTATTAGCGTGTCCTCACGCAATGGGATCATTTCACGCTCTACATGATAAACAATTTTCATAACTCTTTCTACTAACATTGAAGAAGTATCAAAATGTTCAAAAAAGAGTACAAAATCATTTATTCTTGAGAACGCTCTGTTTTTCAGCTTTATTTTCTACACTAATATTTACGTACTTTTTACACTTGATATGTGACGGGATGTTTTGACTTTCATCATTTTTCAATAACGTTTAGGGTCACAGAGTAGAAAACATAGCTCAGAGAGAAGTGTCAATACGAATAGAATTCATCGTTCATGATTTTTCACCAGTTCCCATGCTAAACGGAAAAACAAAGTAATAGCTTGAATTACAAGTTAGAAGCTATCACTACTCATGGAAGTTACTTGTGTAATAACTTTTGGCTCCCGTCTTCATATTTTCCTCTAGTGATTTTATTTTTGGTGAGAGATGAATTTCTTCATATATTCTCGTTTTGATCATTTTTATTCCGATAAAGACACCATATTAAGACGCTAAGTAGTTTTCTATCTTTTCTTGAGAATCACTACTTTAAAAATGAGGTCTAAATCAAAGAGTTGGGATTCACACAGACTCATAGACGTTAGTTGAGGAGAAATACACGTGCACCTCATGTATCTAGTCTAGGACCCTGCACATGCACCTCACGCGCCATCAACTTAAGCACATGACTCACTCTTATTCATCATCATCTTTTTTTTTTTGATGACATAACTTTTCCTACATGACATGGGGTATTTCCACTCTAGACGTTCCTGAAATGAGGACCCAAAAGTTTTAGGTCAAGACCTCACATATTTCCGAAAAGAGGTTCAAAGTCCCGTTTTTAGAATTGAAGTTCATAGAATGACCTTGATGTGTACCCAACTTTTAAAACAAAGATTCTCTTAAGAAGATAAAGAACTAAGTTTCGTCAGAACATAATATCTTTAATTATTATTTTTACAGATATAGGGTGAGACAATTTTGTGGATGCAAAAAGCCACAAGTACCTACGATGAGCTCTAAAGAGAACCAACTACTCCACGCTTAGCATCTAACTTCTAAACAAACTCTATATTAGTAGCTCGCTGGCACAAATATTTCGACGCTTCAACTAACGGATGGTCACTAGTGCACTTCTTGGCTCGTTGGCGCGTTATTTGCATAACAGATGGTCACTAAGTCATACACTAGCTCGCTGGCGTGATTAGTCAATTAATCTAGTAATTGGATGGTCACTACCTCAGGAAATGAGATTCGCGGACGCTTAGCCTCACTGAGTTAAGGGAACAGCTAGGGCTCAATGTACCCAGTCATGTCAAAATTTCTATTCCTACTCTGCCCAGCGGAAAGTCAGAACAAAGTGTCAAAAGTTATTAAATTTTTGCAGAAAATTTTCAAATTTTTTCAATTTTTTGGTGCTTTTTGATGAAAATTTTTCATTTTTTTGGATTTTTGAGAAAAACGGAGTTGCATGAGTAAACGGCACATGAAAGGTGTGAGTCAAATCGAAGATACCCCCAGACTAAAGTTAAACGTTGTCCTCAATGTTTCAAAGGCGAGGGTCATCCTATGTTACATCTAAGGCCGTTTATTAATTATGCCAAAAGATAACGTTAGTAAAGGATATCAGATTTCTTGAACGATGAAGCTTTTATGAAGTAAGGACAAAAATACGACCACGAGAGCCTTCATGCTTCGGGAACAATTACCTGTACAAACACAACAACCATAAGACAAAAGGCGCAGAAGAGGTTGCCATCTTCCCGTTATTTTATTAGAAAGAAGAGAGAAGTCAGAAACATGGGTGAAAACCCATGTGCATGCTAATGTTTTTGTTCACCGAGTCTCTAGCTTGACTTGATCCCCGAATTCATTGGTTCGTGGGGAAAGTTTGGAGATCCGGGACAACCATGGGTGGTATGTCGCCTCCAAAGTAATGCTTCAACCTATGGCCGTTCACCTTGAAGTTGGGACCGTCGGTTTGAGATAATTCAATGGTTCCATATGGAAACACTTTTGTGATAGTGAAAGGCCTAGACCAACAGGTTTTTTATTTGCCTGAGAAAATCTTTAATCTTGAGTTAAAAAGAAGGACTCGATCACCAACGTTGAAAACGCGGTTCTTGATTTTTGAGTCATGGATCTTCTTTGTCTTTTCTTTGTAGATCAAAGAATTCTCGTAAGCCTGATCACGAAGTTCATTTAATTCATTTAATTGAACCTTGCGGTGATCACCCGCAGTCTTAAGGTCGAAGTTGGCATGTTTTAAGGCCTAGTAGGCTTTGTGCTCTAACTCAATCGGTAGATGACATGCCTTCCCGTAAACCAACTTGTATGGAGTACACCCGATGGGTGTTTTATAAGCTGTACAAAAAGCCCAGAGTGCATCATCTAGCTTATCCGACCAGGAGGCATGGTTTTCTCCTACTGTCCTCTCTAGAATTCTTTTTATTCCATGATTGGAAACTTCCACCTGCCCACTTGTTTGGGGGTGGTATGCAGTGGAAAGACGGTGAATGACACCGTACTTCTGCATGACTCTTGCAAACTGGTCATTGCAAAAGTGTGTAGCACGATCACTGATTATGGCACGTGGAGTTCCGAATCTGGCAAAAAGAGCTTTCAAAAATTTCACAACAACTCGGGCGTCATTGGTGGGTAAAGCCTTTGCTTCAACCCATTTGGAAAGATAATCGACGGCCACGAGTATATACTTATTCCCTCGTGAAGACGGGAATGGACCCATAAAATCAATGCCCAGATGTCAAATATTTCACAGACTTAGATGGTGTTTTGAGGCATCTCAACCTTCTTAGAAATATCCCCGTGACGCTAACAAGCGTCACAGGTTTTGACAAACTCATGGGCATCCTTGTAGATTGTAGGCCAGTAGAATCCAGAATCAAACACATTTTTGGCGGTGCAGTTTGGTCTATGATGTCCCCCAGTGGGTCCATCATGACAAGCTTTGAGGATATCCATGGCTTCTTGGCCATGGACACACCGCCGGATGACTTGATCTGCACAGATTTTGAATAGATAGGGATCATCCCAGAAGTAGTGATTAACATCTTTGAAGAACTTTTTCTTCTATTGGGATGACATCCCTTTGACAATGAAGTTACCCGCATGGTAATTTGTAAAGTCTGCAAACCATGGGGTCGCGGAATCACCATGAGTAGAGATCACATTGAGTGTTTCGAGGGGAAATGTTTCATTTATTATCTAGGTGAGGGTTCTCTAGTCGGGATAGATGATCAGCCGTTAGGATCTAAGCTCCTTTTTTATCACGTATAATGATATCAAATTCTTGCAGGGGGAGAACCCATCGAAGCAATCTTGGCTTTACATCTTGTTTAGCAAAGAGATATTTCATAGCCGAGTGATCCGTATACACTATGCACTTGGTCAGGATTAGGTATGGCCGAAACTTCTCGAAAGCATACACCACGGCTAAGAGTTCTTTTTCCGTAGTGGTATAGTGATTTTGAGCTTCAGTCATAGTTTTACTAGCATAATGTATAGGCTGAAAGTGTTTGGTTTTACGTTGCTCCAGGACTGCACCTATTGCAAAGTCACTAGCATCGCACATAAGTTCAAAGGGCAGGTCCCAATCAGGAGCAACAAGAATAGGTGCCTCAGTAAGCTTTTCTTTAGATTTTGGAAAGCGTCGATGTACTCGGGTGAAAAGATGAAAGGAGCATCTTTTTCAAGAAGATGGGTCATAGGCCAGGCGATTTTTGAAAAGTCTTGTATGAATCTACGATAAAAACCGGCATGACCGAAAAAGTTTCTAACACCTTTGACAGTAGTGGGAGGAGGCAGTTTAGCTATGACATCAACTTTAGCTCTATCAACCTCGATCCCACTTTGTAAATCTTATGGTCGAGGACAATGCCCTCTTTGACCATAAAATGGCTCTTCTCCCAATTTAGACATAAGTTTGTTTCTTTAAAACGCTTAAGCATGTTTTCTAAATGGAAGAGACAAGATTGGAATGAATCCCCAATGACCGAGAAGTCATCCATAAAGACCTCCATAGTTTTCCCGATCATATCGTGAAATATGGCCATCATGCACCTTTGGAACGTATCTGGAGCATTACATAAACCGAAAGGCATACGTCTATAGGAAAAAGTTTCGTAGGGGCACGTGAAGGTGGTCTTTTCTTGATCATGCGGATCAATGGGAATCTGAAAGTAACCCAAGAAACCGTCGAGGAAACAATAGTACTCATTCCCCGCTAATCTCTCGAGCATTTGGTCCATGAAGGGTAGAGGAAAGTGGTCTTTTCGGGTGGCATCATTTAACTTTCGATAGTCAATGCACACATGCCATCCCATAACCAATCGAGTTGGAATCAACTCATTTTATTCGTTTGTGACAACAGTAATGCCACCCTTTTTTGGAATGCAATGGATGGGACTAACCCAAGGACTGTCAGAGATAGGGTAAATCAATCTGGCATCAAGAAGTTTGAGAACTTCTTGTTTGATAACCTCATGAATTTTGGGATTAACCCGTATCTGTTGTTGAACTGCCGGCTTGAAATCATCCTCCATTAAGATTTTGTGAGTACAGAATTCAGGGTTAATACCCTTGATATCGAAGAGTTTCCACGCAATTGCTTGCTTGTGGGATTTCAAGACCTTTGTGAGAGCAGTTTTCTCCTCATTTTATAAATCTTTAGCAATAATGACGGGTAATTTATCATCACCCTCCAGGAATGCATATTCAAGATGAGGAGGCAAGTACTTAAGCTCGACCTCAGGAAAATCATCAGTTTTCTCAACATTTTTGATTTCCTCTTTATGAAGTGTATGTGAAAGAACGGGAGGAGGATAGGGATCTTGATTGAGCAACTTCTCAAGGAGAAGTATATCCCTTTCCGGGTCAATCTCTTGGTTCTCAATCCCCTCGGGAATTGAGTCACTTCGAAGAAAGGCCTCTATTTCCTCCAAGACGAAGTCACTTCCCTCAAACGGAGTGAGAGAAGGAGAAGAATTAGCAATTATGGGATGAGAGGAGGGAGTGGGATTGCCACTCAGAGAATCACCAGCGAAACCAAGAATTTCTTGAGAGTACTCCTCTGTTGCAACATCGATGACATCGATGCGGTTAACAGACTTTGAATCATAGTTCGAGGAGTATCTCGAGGTTTGTTCAAGGTTGAAAGTTATGGCTTCAGATACAACACGTAATGTGATTTCCTCATCGAATACATCGATCAAAGCACGACCCGTCCTAAGGAATCCTCATCCAAGAATGAGCGGCACCCTTGGATCCGCATCAAAATCAACAATCACGAAGTCTGCTGGAAAATGGAACTTTCCAACTTTGACAAATACGTCCTCGGCAATACTGAGGGGATGAGATATTGAACTATCTGCAAGCTCAAGATTCATGCAGGTGGGAGTAAGTTCCGGAAGAGAGAGTTTCTTCCATACTGAATGAGGCATTAGGTTGATGCTAGCACCAAGATCGGCCAAGGCATAGCATTCAACCATTCCCGGGAATATGCATGGAATGAGAAATTTTCTGGGATCTCCCAGCTTCTCGGGAAGATGTTTCAACAAAACTGCATAGCAGTTTTCATTGAGGGGAGTTTTTGCCATCTCGAACAGTTTTTCCTTATTACTCAACAGGTTTTTGATTGTGGATGCAAATTTGGGCATCAAGAGAATAGCATCCGCGAAGCTGATATCAAAGTGTAAGTCTTGAAAATTTTGGAGGAATTTTTCCATTTGATGGTTTGCTTTTTCGTGGAGCTTTTGATCTTGTAAACGTGACGGACATGGAATTAAAGGTTTTGGGTTTTCAACAAGAATCTTGGGAAGTTCAAATATGACCCTTGTTTTTTGCGGATCGGGGCTGGGATAACTGGAGGAGGGACGTCATTGGCACCTTCGTTGTTAGTAGGAAGTATCGTGTCCATTGTGGCCTCAGTTTCACGTTTCTCTACCTAGATAGGAGAAGAGGTAGACAGAGCCCTGGGTCCTTTATAAGAAACACCACTTCGGGTTGTGATCGCCTTAACATTGCCCCTCGGGTTAGCGATCGTGTTGCTCGGTAGTGTACCTAAGCCCGAGGGCCGATCATTTAAAGACTTCTTGAGTTCTGAGATTCGGCTAACCAACAATTTGTTCATTTCTTTTTGGGATTTCATAAATTGTTTCAACAACTCATCGGATGATGGTCCTGTTGAAACAACGGCTTGATTTTGGTTAGGAATATTTTGAGCACGGTTGTTTTGAAAATTCCCTTGATTTTGATTGTTATGACCATGAAAATTGTTTCCTTGTTGAAAATTACCCTGTTGGAAATTATTACCCTGATTAAAATGACCTTGATTATGGTTAAAATTTCCTTGGTTTTGATTTTGAAAGGCCTGGTTGTGACCGGAATGAAATTCCATTGATTTTGAAAACCTTGGTTCATTCGGTTTTTATTTTGATTAAAATTTTGATTCCGGTGTTGAGCATTCTGATTCTGAGACTAATTAAACCCGGGTGGTCCAAGGTAGTTATTGGAACGAAAGCTCAAAAGGTTATGGTCCCCTTGTGGTTGGTAAGAATTACCTCCCGCATTATAGGAACCTTGACCTACGTACACGTTTTCATGAGCGAAGCCACCGGAGGCTGGGCACTCAGTGTACAGGTATGGACCACCACAAGTTTCACAACTTGGGTTGACAACTTTGACGTGATGATTTTGATTTGACTGATGGATACGTAAAACTGCAGTGGACAAATCATCAAGTTTTTTAGCAAGGACAACTATATCATTGTTTGCTGGAGTGACTGATTTACATGAGTCATTCCTCTCAGCTGAGGAATCCCAAAAATCGTGATGGGCAGTCATGTTTTCGATCAAATCATAGCACTCTTCAGGGGTCCTTTTCATAAAGGTTCCCCCAGCAGCAGCATTGATGGTGTCACGGTGACGAAGTATCAAACCATTGTAGAAGGTATCTATAATGGTCACAAGAAGCATATTGTGATTGGGACATTGATCAATAGCAAGTTTATAGCGTTCCCATGCCTCAAATAAGGACTCGTCGGGAAGCTGTCTGAAGTTGTTGATATCATTTCTCAGCTTAGTTACCATGGACGGTGGAAAGTATTTTGCCAAGAATTTGGTAACCATCTCATCAAAAGTGTGGATCGAATTCTTTGTAAGACGATCGAACCAGGCAGTAGCATGATGAGTGAGAGAATAGGGGAAGAGATAAAGATGAAGGCCGTCTTCGGTGACGCCATTTTGTTTCATGCTTTGGGTGATGGTTAAAAATTTGTCAAGATGCTTGTTAACATCGTCACTTGGTAATCCGTGAAATTGACACGAGTTTTGGACTTGCTGAATCATGTGATGCTTGAGTCCAAAGTTCGTGGCCTCAATAGTGAGTGGTGCAATTGGTCCACCTCTCCCGTGCATGGTAGGTTGACACAACTCCTATATCGTTCAGAGATTAGGAGCTGTCTCATCCTTGGGAGGGTCAGGTGGGGGTGGTGGGGGCTCATCCATTTTTATTTTGGGTTCTTAAATAACTGTACATAACTCGGGTACGGTTCTTTGACGATTACGTTTTGTTTGTGAACGAGTGCGCATGCACTAAAAACAATGTCAATTAAAACAAGACCGAAGCAAAACAACAGGGAACTTAAACCAATAATCACAATATGAATGGCTTCTTTAAAAAAGGTACACCAATCAGAAGGATACAAAGGCAAATTTTAATCTTTAGTTTAGGAACTTATTAATGTTCATACCCCCAGTTGGTAGGTATTCAGCCTTGGTTTTTGACAATGTATTTTACGTAATTATTAATAACATAAAACAAAATGTTTTTGGCTTTTTGGGTTTGTGCGTGAAAAATAAATAAATAAATAAAACTTTTGGGAATATTTTTGGTATCGATTCGTTAACTGAAATCGTTTCCTTTAAAATTACTCACATGGTGGCGGGAGAGAAGAATGGATCTCTCTTCAGTTCGCAATTTAATGTCAGAACTTCCGTTTACCACCTGTATAGGTTGTAATCTTAAAGAATACGAAGTAATTTAACTTCACGATTTGTTTTGTTGTTTATGATTTTTTTGGTGTTGTTAACACTTTAAGAAAAGTGTAAATGAACTTTTTTGATATGATTAAGATTTTTACAAAAATTTACAAAGTGGTGAAATTTGTTCAAGGAGGGTTTTGAAAATCACTAAACCTAAACGTTTTTTGAAAACACGCAACAACCTCCTTGGAAGCGGCGCCAAAATTTGACTCCTCCGAAACCAACCTCACAAATTAACCGGGAATGGTCAACAACTCAAGCAGTAAGGGAGTGAGTTCAAGATATTAAATCCGTAGAAGTATAGGGAAATCCCTGGGTCGTTATGTCCCAGCGAGATTGAAATTGTGTTTTTGGAACGTTTATGGGAATCAGTGATTTGGAATAGTAACAAATAATGATTTGGGGTTTAATTACTCTACTGATTGATTGATATTCATTTAAATAAACACTATAAACAATTACAGGATTACAAATATAAATAAACCTAAACTGGAATTAAAACGGCTACGTACTGGGAAAAAGGTGATATTTAAACAAATTTAAACTAGAGGGGGTGAAAATGAAACTTTTACAAACTTAATATGTAACTTTTAGAAAGACAACTAATTTGGAGCTTAAAAATAAGCAATGTGCAAACCCAAAAATAAGACAGAAGTCCTAATAAGCTTTGAAATTTGATTTTTTATGCAATAGGCTACCAATAAGCTATAAATGGAGAAATGAGCTATAAACTATTGAGATGAACACAAAATAAGCCCAAAAGACTGAATAAGCACTCGGAAATAAGCCAGAGATATAAATAAGCACTTATCCGAATACTGAGTACTAGACAGTCCAAAATGGGGACTTGCAGCCCTCTGTAGGGTCCACAAGAGGGTTCAAAGGTCCAAAACAATAGATGATCTGAAAATTTGACCTGAAGGGCTTTCAAATAATCCAAGGTTCAGGGCTTATGGCTTAATAATGAGCTTATGATGGGCTTGTGAAAATGGGGTGTCTATACTGAGTACTTAGTATACTGAGTGCTATCAGTATAACTTCAATGGCCAAATAAGCTAAGGGCAAAGGTTCATAGATCCAAAATAAGCACTCGTATGTTGAGTTTGTCTAATAAACTATCTAAAAATCCAATGGTGAGGTTTGGGGCCCACTGGTTAAGCCAGAATGAGCTTATGAAACTTGGGCAAATTCCCTGGTGCAGGGGAGGGTGTCAGCCCTGCAGCCTAAAATAAGCACTTGTATAAGCCACAAAAAAAATCTTAAAAATAAGCCAGAGGTAGATTTAAAAAGTTAAGTTGATTGACTTTAACTTGTAAAAAGCTCAAAGCTTACTCTGTAACACAAAAATCAGGAAAAATCTTTGAAAAATTGACTTTCTGCCTAACTATGCAATTTGACTTTTTGCTGTGAACACTTAAATTGACTTTGATGGATTTTGATTTGATCTAGCTCACCGAAAATGATATATTAAGCTAGTTGGAGACTAATTTAAGCATTCCTAACTATTTGTGAGTTGATTAGAGGCTTATGCTACACTTAAATCTTAACAGTGATCACTTAGGGTGAGATCAAAGGCAATTTTGACTTTTGAACACAGAGGACCTGGTTTTTATAATTGATATGACCTAATGAGACCTATTGTGACTTATATGAACCAAGAATAACAATAAAAACAGGCTAGAACATAGGGCAACAAGCAAATCCAAACAACCTGAGATAACTTTGATTTTGAAGTTTTTAATACAAATCGACACTAGGGGCTTTGGAACTGCTTTAAATTGATGTATTATGACTTAATAAACTAAAAAAAGCACAGGGACATGAACTAAAACCACAAATGCTTAATGTACTTGATTATACTAAAAATGACAGTTGAAATTAGTTTTTGATCAACTCTCAATTCTAATTAACAAGCACTTGATATTAAGTAACAAACTGATTTAAATATATCTAATTAGCACAAATAATTATAAATAAGCAGACTATAATCAGTGGAACAGTAAATCAAGGAATATTGAAAAGATTCTTACAAAATGAAATCCTACTATTACCAAGAACCTAGGACCAATTAACCAATCCTATTGCCTCCCCTGAGGCTCTAAACCATGGCCATCCAAAATGCACCATGCTCCAGCCATCATCATCTTCAACCTGTATTTATTTATTTTTCTTTGATTTTTCTGATTTTTTTTTGTATTTTTGAGTTTAATGAATAACTTCCAAATGGTTTACAAACTTCCAAAATCTTATAATGGTACTGAGATTAGCTCAAGGAAACCTTAAACAATAACTTTCAACATTATCAAGCTTAAATGAGGTTCTTGAAATAAAAAACTAGCATAAAATGAACATAAGCTGCAAACCTGTAATTGATGTTTGAAATGGACTTTGATTAATGTAAAATTTCTTAGTACAAGGTTTTAAACAGAATATTACAAAAGAGCATGACAAATTACACTATTCAACACTAAATTGAACTAATAAAACTACTACTCTATCTTCTGTGCTTCTTCTTCATTATATAAGCCATCCAAAGGTTCCCATAGGGTTTCTGAGCAATTCCCACAGCCATTGGATCAATTACACTCAATCTGAGCCCTCCACATGTTTTGGCGGGAAAAGGTTAATTGCAATTTACTCTGATTATGTACAATTGAGGGGGTGGCAGCATTTAATGCTGAGGTGAAGGGTAAGGGATAGTGGTGTGGGCGGTGGGATGTGATGGAGATGGTGGGCGGGTGAGGTGACTGGTTGCAGGGTGCAAGTTGGGTGAGGAAGGAGGGATGGGGTGTTTGGTTGACTTATTTGACCGGAGGGAGTATTAGAAAGGGAGTTGGGCCGGTGCTATTTTGGGCCTAGGATTTGGACTGGATTTGTGGGTGGATTGGATTTGTGGTTGGATTTGGATTTTGGACTTATTAATAAAAATGGTCCGTTTGGTGTGGAAATAATACAAGGACCAATTTTGTAATTTTTCCAAAAGTGAGGGACTAAAGTTGTAACTTTTCCAAAGTTATCCAAGGGGTATAATTTATCAATTGTGAATTATGCAAGTGCCATAGGTGTAAATTTCCATTTTTGAATGCCCATGGACTATTTTTGCCATTTTGGAAACTTCAGGGATCCACTAAACTTGTAATTTTTTCAAACTTTTCACCCAGGGACTAAACTTGACACTTGTGAATTCCCAAGGACCATAGTTGACTTTTTTTTTTTTCCAAAATCCAATGCTCAGGGGCCATTTCAGCCAAATTCTATACTTGAGGGACCACCTTCCCCGGCTCTGGCTTTTTGATATGATTTCCAAACTCGTGCTCGTTTTTTTCCTTTTTGGCCTGATTTGTGCCAATTTCTGCAATATCCGTTCCTGCATGATCACAAACACAAAAACACAATATCTTTGGCATTTATGGTTAGTTTGTGTTTGTTTTGGTCTTAAAATGGACAGGAAAAGGTGTGTGAGTAAGCATACACTGTAGCACCCCCAACTCAAAATACGGCAGCTGACATGCTGGGGGCACTACGCGAATCGAAACCAGGCATCTTTATAGCTAACGACCACAACACGGAACGTTTAAAAGTGCCTCAAAACACATCATTCGTTTTACAAACCATTTTAGAGCACATAGGCTCTTTAACAAATAGCAGCAGAATAAAAATAAAAGTTTGCAGCGGAAGTTTAGCAGCGAAAAAACCAAGTGTAGTAGTAGAAATACAAAGTTTAGCAGCGGAAAGTAAATAAGTTAAGCAGCGGAAAATATTAAAGACACACCAAGGTTATACGAATGACATGAAAAATAAAGATAGTAGAAATGAAATAAGCTGCCTTGACAGAAAACTTCCTTCGTCCAGCCACTCCACCACGCCCAAGATCATAAAGCTCCAAAACATAATTAGTAGTAGTACCTGAGAAACACTTGCTTCAAAGTCAACACAAAGGTTGAGTATAATCCATAGGTTTAAAATAATAAAGTTGAGCACAAGGGTTTTAATCATATGATACAAGCAACAAATGCAAATACCAGGGTAATCAAGGTAACACCCACTATGTAGAGGCAACACGTGCATACATACGGTTGATGATACTAAACTCATGACACGCAAGACGTTAACCAAACCAATCGACAGTAACGGTGTACTGACATAAACAATAACCGCGGAATTTCATAATAATAAGTGCCCCCAAGGCTGAGTACTTGCCAATACCCAGCAAAACGAAAAATAGTACACCCGCATGTCAAGCCCTTGACAACTACGAATGGGATGGTCAGTCCTATAGGCCTATAAACTAAGTTCGCGCTCACCCGCAAGTGACTAATGGCTCATGATCTTAGGGTCTTTCCAGCTGCTTAGTACATCATCAGGAAATATATATATCATTCAGGAAAAGCATACCAAAAATACTTGTGCTCAGAAAACATTTAAAGCATGTGTCTCACCCCATGGGTTTATAAATAATTTAAATATAAAAAGCGGGGCTATGAATCACATCTTAACAATAGCAGCAGGAAACGAGATATAGCAACCAATCAATAATGCGTCACAGCAAAAGGGACCTCAGCACAACCTAATCAATATATATGGCATAACTCAGAACTAAACTCGAATATCTCCATAAACAATTCCTGAGTAAAAGTATTGTAAATACAATGGCATTTGAAAGAAAATAGATTTCGTAAAGTCTCGTGTGGGAGACAAGAAAGTTAGAAAGAAACAAGTCGGCGAAACGACCAAGTACGCATGAAAGAGGAAAGAACTCCTCGAAGAAAGTCGTCGAAAAGAAACGAAAAGAAAAGAAATAACATAGAAGAACTCACTCAAATAAAAATAAATAATAACACGTCACAACAAGTCTCGGATTTTACTCGTTTTCCCCAAAATAATATTGAAATAAAAGGTTTTGAAATAATAATAATGTTTGGTAAAATAATTTAAGTTTATAAAGAAATTTATAAAATTTCGGCATGACCTGCCCGTTTTTATAACATTTCCCGAGTCAACGACTCTTTATTTTTAAACAATATTAACATATGTAAATAAATATGATTGGATATATCATTCGCGTAGTCCATTAGTTGTTTAGGTTTTATCGACCATTTTGTATTTGTTCGGGTTCCAGGTACGTTAAGATCTTTACGGGCCTAACGTACCCTACCGTCTCGTGTACCAAACGGTCCATAACATCCAAATAGCCAAGGCCGTAAATCCAATACGTCCAATTCAAGCTCACAATCTCATAATACGGAATCATGTCCGATAACAAGTCCACTTAACTAATACAATTTATTTTATATTTCATATATATATTATCCGTTTTATTATTAGTTACCGTTTCTATAAAAATATATCCCGAGACTATTAATCAATACCCAAAAATAATCACCACAACAATTATAATAACTCTAAAACCAAACCCAAGTCGAAAGTAAATAATCCGAAACCAAATCAATTCCAAACCGAGCCTTAACCTCCTCGGCTCAAACTAAAACCATTCAAATCCGAACCAAACACAACCTAGTCTAGTTCAAACACCCAAAATAATAACAACAAAAAATATATCATCATCCCCCACCACCACCCGAGTCTCGGTGGTGGTGGTTGCCGGCTGTCGAGCACACCCAAACCCAAACGAAACCAAATTCAAACCAAATACAACCCAACTACTCCAAACACTCAAACAACAACAACAAACAATAATAATACTCCCTCCCCACCACCACCCAAGGTTCGGTGGTGATGACTCTTGGTTGCCGAGACACAACAAAACCAAACAGACCATCGATATCAAATCCAAACACAAAATTATACACCACTCGACACCACTTCGATCACACAATCAAAATAAACCAAACCCTCACCGAGTCACGAGTTGACTCAGTGAGTTCGTACCGAGTCGAGGCCAAACGAAAACAAGAAAGATCCACACGAGTTTTAGGTGTAAAAACATTAAATAAAAACATTTTTGTAAAAGGTTTTTAATATTAAAACCGAATTTAAATAAAAATAAAAACAAGGGTTTGAAAAATATTTAAATAAAATAGAAAAAGGAGGTGTGTGGGGGTGGTGTTACCGTCGAAAAAACAAAGAAAGAGAGGTGGTGGTGGTGTTCGGTGGTGATGTCGCGGTGGTGGGAGGTGCGTGGCAGTGGAGGGGGTTGATTGGGGTCGCGGGGGTGGTACGGTGGTGTCGGGGGTGTCCCGATCTATAAGATGGTGCAAGAAAGTGGGTGGCCAGAATAATTTTCCGGCGAGTTGGCCGGAACCTGCTGGTGCTCCGGCGGTGAGGACGGCCGGAAATGCAAGAGAGAGAGAGAATTATTTGTGGTGTGTGTGTGATTTAAATGAATAAAATGAGAAAATGGTATTAATAGGGGTATTTATATTAAAGAAAGGTATAGGGTGGTTTTTGTAATTAATGAAAGTGTAGGGTAAGAGTAGGGTATTATTCCAAGGACCAATATTGCCAATGTAGTAAACTTCTAACGCTAGACGCTCCGGGGCTCGAACGACATAGCAAACGGACTCAAAAATTTACGAAACTTGCGCCATTGTTCACAAAATATTTTTTCCAATAAAATCAAGCATAAACTTCAAAGTTTTTCCAAAACTTAAAATAATTCAAATAATTTGGCAAATGCAAAACAATTCGAGTGTTCTAGGGTGCTGAGTCAATCAAGGAATAAGTTCTCGTTTCCATTATATCTCACGTTTCCTCAAGCCCAAAAATTCACAAAATAAAAGTTTTAATGTGTCTCATGTACGAAAATAAATATTTTGGCCTGGGGGTTACATCACATACATCTAATTTAGAAATCCATCCCGGATTTAGTTTGAGTTGCCAGTCCCGGTTTTGAAAAGATTTGGGTATTTGCATTTAAACTCGTCCTCGCATTCCCAAGTATACTCCGGTCCTCTCTTGGAATTCCAACGAACCTTCATGAGAGGAATACGACTCTTCTTCAATCGCTTAACCTCGCGATCCATGATTTCAACGGGCTCCTAAAAAAAGGCAATTGCTCAACAATCTCAATCTCCTCAAGCGGAATTATAGCGGTCTCATCGGTCAAACACTTCTTCAAATTTGACACGTGGAAAGTAGCGTGAACTCTACTGAGCTCAGGCGGCAATTCTAGCTTATATGCCATGGGACCAATCCTCTTCACAATCTTAAATGGTCCTATATAATGGGGATTCAACTTTCCTCTCTTACCAAACCTGATCACACCTTTCCAAGGCGATACCTTCAACATAACCCTATCTCCTACCTGAAATTCCAGGGGTTTACGTCTCACATCTGCATAACTCTTATGACGGTCACGAGCAACTTTCAATCGGTCTTTAATCTGAGCAATCTTCTCGGTCGTCTCACGAACTAGATCTGGTCCAATAAGCTGTGCTTCTCCCACTTCATCCCAACATATAGGTGATCGGCACTTCCGACCATATAGTGCTTCAAACGGTGCGGCCTTAACACTCGCATGGTAACTATTGTTGTAGGAAAACTCAATCAAGGGCAAATGGAAATCCCATCCATTTCCGAAATCAATCGCACATGCACGTAACATATCTTCCAAAGTCTGGATGGTTCTCTCGCTTTGACCATCGATCTGTGGATGGTAAGCCGTACTCATGTCAAGGTTCGTGCCAAACGAATCTTGAAGTGACTTCCAAAAGTTCTAAGTAAACCTTCCGTCTCTATCTGAGATAATAGACACTGGCGCTCCATGTCAAGATACTATCTCTTTCACGTAGAGCCTGGTCAACTTTTCCATGCTGTAGTTCTATTTGATTGGCAAAAAGTGTGCGGATTTAGTCAATCGATCGACTATTACCCAAATAGCATCGAATCCTGTCGAAGTCCTTGGTAGCTTGGTGACAAAATCCATTGTTATTCTTTCCCATTTCCATTCTGGGATCTCAGGTTGTTCTAGTAAACCAGATGGTTTCTGATGTTCAGCCTTAACCTTGGCGTACGTAAGATACTTACGGCATAATCTGCAATCTCAGCTTTCATAATGGGCCACCAATATAACTTCTACACATCCTGATACATCTTGTCAGATCCTGGGTGAATAGAATACTTTGACTTATGAGACTCGAGCATAATCAAGTCTCTCAGTCCTCCGAACAAAGGTACCCAACTTCTTCCTTTGTAACACAAAGTTCCATCTGAACGTTTCTCAAGTTTCTCCTTTCTAATCATCCTATCAACTTTCTCCTCCTTAAGCTCTCCTCTTTTCACGACTTCCTCTTATGCTTGCAGAATCTGAGCTGGTAAATTCGAGTTAATCGTCAAAACTAAAGCTCGAACGCGTAACGGTTTCAAATGTTCCTTGCGGCTCAATGCATCAGCTACAACATTAGCTTTTCCAGGGTGGTATCGTATCTCGCAGTCATAATCGCTCAACGTCTCCAACCATCGTCGTTGTCGCATATTCAACTCCTTCTGATCCAATCTATACTGTAAACTCTTGTGGTCGGTAAAGACAACACACTTAGTACCATAAAGGTAATGTCTCCACAACTTGAGGGCAAAAACCATGGCTCCTAACTCCAAATCATGGGTGGTGTACTTCTCTTCATGAGTCTTAAGCTGTCGGGAAGCATATGCCATAACCTTCCCTCGTTGCATCAAAACTGCTCCTAACCCTTGATATGAGGCATCACAATAAACCACAAAATCTTCTACTCCATCTGGCAAGGCCAATATCGGTGCACTAAAAAGCTTCTGCTTCAAAGTCTGAAATGCCTTCTCTTCTTCCTCTCCCCATTCATACTTCTTATCCTTGTGAGTCAATGCGGTTAACGGTTTAGATATCTTGGAGAATCCCTCGATGAATCTCCTATAATACCCAGCCAATCCTAGAAATTGACGAATTTATGTGGTGTTAACCGGCGTTGCCCATTTCTCAATCGCCTCAATCTTAACAGGATCCACATCTAATCCTTCACTATCAATCACATGACCCAAAAATTTAACTTTCCGAATCCAAAACTCACACTTAGAGAACTTTGCGTACAACTGCTCGTCCTTGAGCAGCTTAAGAATCGTAGCCAAATGCTGTTTGTGCTCTTCCTCGCTCTTTGAGTAGATCAAAATATCATTGATAAAGACTATCACGAACTTATCTAGATAAGGCTTGGACACTCGGTTCATGAGGTCCATGAACACCGCAGGCGCATTGGTCAAACCAAAAGGCATAACTTGAAACTCCTAAGTTGGTGATAACCAGACCTCAAGTCAATCTTAGAATAGTAACTCGATCCTTGCAACTGATCAAACAAATCATCAATCCTTGGTAACGGGTAGCTGTTCTTCACGGTTAACTTATTCAATCCTCAGTAGTCGATGCACATCCTAAACAATCCATCCTTCTTCTTCACAAATAACACTGGAGCTCCCCAGGGCGAAGAACTCGGTCGAATAAATCTTTTATCCAACAGCTCTTGCAATTGCTTAGATAACTCCTACATTTTCGATGGCGCTAAACGATATGGTGCAGGCGCAATAGGTGCAGCTCCTGGAACTAAGTCGATGCGAAACTCCACTTGTCGGGATGTCGGGAGTCCCGGAAAATCTTCAGGAAATACTTCAGGAAACTCACGCACTACAGGAACATCCTCGAGTCGCTTCTCTCCCAACTCCTTCTTAGCCACGTGTGCTAGGAATGCGTGACATCCTTTCTCAAGATATTTCATGGTCTTGATACATGATATGATATTTAGGCGAGTTCCACTCCTATCATCTCGAACAATCAAAATCTCATCATTGAGAGGGATATCAACAACTAGTTCTAAACAAACAATGCTCGCTCTATTCTTGGATAACCAATCCATTCCAACTATCACATCAAAGCTTCCGAGCTCGATTGGCATCAAATCAATACTAAACGGGTGATCTAAAAGATTAAGGGTACAACCACGGATCACGGTGTGGGTATCTACTAGGTTACCATCAGCTAACTCAATACTATAGCTAACGTCTAATAAGGTAGGGGTAAGTCGAAGTAATGGCGCAATCTTAGAAGACACAAAACTCATATCGGCACCCGAATCAAACAAAACTTTAACACGAAGGTTGTTGAGAAGAAACGTACCAGTGACAACATTCGGATCTTGATGCGGCTCTCCATTTCCCATCACGTACACTCCACCTCGAGCACCTACATTTCCTTGTCCAACATTCTTCGGGCATTGCCCCCTGTAGTGTCTACGCTCTCCACATCCAAAACATGTAACCACAGGCTGGGCATTTGCTCCTGTCACCACAACCATGCTCCTACATAACCTCGCAAAATGACCAACCTTCTGAAACTTCGTACATCTCACAATACACGGTCCAGTATGATGCTGGTGGCACTTCCCACAAAGAGTTTGCTGTCCAACATTCGCTCCTCCTTATGCAGCCACAAATGCCTTAACAGTCTCCTGTCTCCTATTATGTTGGTGATGGTGATTGTCGTTACGGTACTGATTGTTGTTGTAGCGGTTGTTGGGGTTGTTATATTTGTTGTTCCTTCTGTTATCCTCCCATTTTCTCTTGTTGTCAAAGTGATTACTTTTCTGAACAGCACCATGCTTAGTCACCTGATCCATAAGGCGTTCCACCATGCTAATAGTATCATCTAAAGTCTCAGCATTGTACGATGTCACATTCCCTTGAATACTCACAGGCAATCCACCAATAAACTTCTCTAGCAACTTCTCATTATCGGGCACCATGTGAGCACAAAACACCTTCAACTCTTGGAAACGTCGCACATAAGTAGCAAGATCAGAACCCTTCACAGCCAAATAATAGAACTCAGTATCCAACTTCCTCAAATCACTACGAGAACAATACTTCTTAACCATAGCTTTCTTGAAATCTTCCCATGAAGTATTATAAGCTTCCTCCATTCCCTTTTTCTAAACGTAAGCATTCCACCAAGACAAGGCATGCTCCAACAATGTGCCTATCGCATACTTCACCCTATTGTTCTCAGTACAATTACTCCTATGAAACACCGATTCCACTTTCTCAAACCATTGAGTCAATCCAACAGCTCCTTCAGTTCCCTTGAAGGTAATAGGCTTACAATCCATGAATTCCTTAAAAGTGCAGAAATGGTTGTTGGGAACCGCTTGAGCTCTAGCCGGTCCAACATTCTGAGGAACACCTGCTTGCCTAGCAAGCGCTGCAGCAACACCCTCATCAATCATCTGCTGAATAGCAGCAGGGGTCATCTTCCTAGGAGGCATAATTCTATCAATCAATATAAAGCACAACACTTGTAAGTATTTGATTAATGTATCAGAATCATAGCACAAGATAAAGCATCGTCACATGAATAAAATCATAATATAGCATAAGTCAACATCAATAATAGTACATCATAGATTTCATACTTCACATTGGTCTTACAAGATATGCAAAACAAGTACAAGTTTCGAATAAAATCTACCAACTGAAGAATTCAGTTTAGCATATACTAGGTAAACTACTATTAAGATACCAACTACTATAAATGATCCAATCAATGATCTCCTGAACGATCCCCATACATAGCCATCACATCAATGCTGTCATAAGACCTAAAGCGGGTCATCCTCTCTGCATAGGCCTGTCTCTGCATCTCATGCAACTCACTCTATAACTCGCTGATACTAGTATGATAGTGTCGACTATCAATGTCCAAGAACACCTCCTTCATGGTCAACTTATCAACCATCTTCTACAACTCAACCATCTTCCTATCTAGCGAATCCATATGCTCCTGAAATGCAACACTCATCCGCTCCAACCAACTCAACCTCTCCACCTGCCTCTGAAGCTCCATATACATCTCTCCTGCAGCTCTCCTATCATCCTGAACCTCTCTCCTCAATCCTGCAACCTCAAACTGCCAATCACTCATACGCCTAGTGATACTCTTATGACTATTCCTACACCACTCTATATCCTGCCTCAGACGACTCATAGCAGCTCTAAGCTCTGACGGAGTAACACGGGCTGCGGTCGATGACTCACCAATCTCGTGCGTAGAAGTAACCTCAGCCTCAAGCGCGTATCCTAATGCCTCAGACGTATCCGACTCGTAAGTCACATCCGACACAACAGGCGAAGGCGGCGGGTGTCACACCCCGCCACAGCGGAAACGCGCGGGTGTAACTTCATGGATATCATCACAACACCTGGTGTCTATATAGAGAACAACTACATGTACAAAAATAGAGCAAAGTACAAACACAAAGTGTTGTAACAATACCCCAAAACAAAAATAACCAAAACAAAACATAACTCCAATCATAGATGATAAACCACTTCCAACGCAACTAGGTCTCGTCTAATCACTTCCTTATATCTTATCCTTAGAAAGCTCACCTGAAAATGATGCTTAAAACGTCAACATAATGTTGGTGAGATTCATAGGTTTGAGACTCAACACACAAGGCAACCGAATTCACTGCGATTACAAAATATAGCTGGACAAATAATTATAGTTATCATATAGCTACATGCATTTGCAAGTTAATATTCACACACAAAGGCAACAGCACTCATAAGGCAACCAATAGGACGGCTCGTGTCCTCCGACCCCAAAATAATTACAACAGGACGGCTCGTGTCCTCCGACCCCACAATGATTACATTAGGACGGCTCGTGTCCCCCGACCCCAATAAACATCAATTAGGTCGCATGCGCGAGCAACAGGATAAGCATCCTCCTAATTGGATCCCGTTAAACATCAATTAGGTCACATGCGCGAGCAACAGGATAAGCATCCTCCTAATTGGATCCCATATATATCCACACAAGCAAATAATCACACATAGCATGCATACGATAACATTATAGGTCCAAGCTCTTTAACACCACACACATAATCACAGTAAATCAAATCATTTAAGACAAGCATCATTCCCATCCCAAGTTTAAAACAAGTTAAAATATGGGACTATGAACTCACCTTAAACTCCGCAGCTTCCACAAAAACAATTCACAATCTATAGCACACAAAAATAATCCACATTACACAAGGTCAAGCTAAAAGCTACAACCCATGTAATACACATATGATGGATGTCTAAGACTCATATGACCCACCATGGATCCCCTAGACACCACACTAACCACTACCATAACTTAATACTCACTAAATCCCTTGTACTCTAAAACTCAGAAAACGCAGAATTTTTGAGTACATTCACTCACATAAAATCACGACAAATAAAGCTCAACAACTCACACCAAAAATTTACCATGGTCTCTCATAAGCATAGAAGCTAATCACAGAAGGCCATGGACCAATAACATACACAAGTACTCATAAGAAATTCAAACTTGTCAACTACTCAAATTCAGATCTGAACGCACACCAAAAAGTTTTGATTTTTAATAATTACTTCCACAAGTTTTTATCACGAATCCTCTTCGTGGTAGTCTAATATAACTTAAAACTTAACTATTAAAGAAGGCCTAGTCAAAATACCACTTTTACAACCACATGACACCTACAAACTTTTACCCAAAATCTGTACCGGTTTGACAGCTTTGACACCTTAACAAAGAAAAATCAAAAGACCGACTTCCCGACCTTAAAATCGATCGTGGCTGGACTTTTTGGAAAGATCTTTCATTATACTTCAATTTAGACTTAAAATTCGTGACTAACTCATCACCATCTTTTATTTACACTCACATCTTTATAGCCTTACAAATCTGTCCAAACCCTAACTCAATAACTAGCATGTTTTACGCTCAATTCTCTTAACCAATCATCATACTATTATCATTACTTGATCCCAACATGTTTAATAACATTAATTTACAGAAGTTAACACAAACCTTAATCCATCATACTTTATATTACATGAATTAGATCAATAACTAATTAATTGAATGAAAACTAGTATCGAAAATATACCTTGATCTTGATTTTAGCTTCAATAATAAAAACCCTAATTTTTTCTCCTTGTTCCCTTGTGTCGACTTCAATATGCAGGAAAAAGAGTTTTGGGAACTTTGATTTTGTATTTATAAGTATTTAGTGGATAATTACCTAACTTAGAGTTGTAATTGGGCTACAATTGGGTTTCCTTTTCCTTCTTTTTTCCCTAGCCGATTTTTTTACTACATATATATATATATATATATTTTTTTTATTAATTTATTTATTACACTCAAAACCTCATACTTTTCATATTTTATGTATTCCCATAACAAAACCTAGCGTCTTACGCGAAAAACCTTAATTTTACGATAAACCGGAAAATAATCATTTTCAAAATAAAGTTTCCAAAAATAAAATTTCACACTCTTTTTGAAATATAACTCATAAAAACAAATCCCACGTAACTTACTAACGCTCAATTACTTGAACGAAGCCTCGTTACGCAAAAACACAAAAACACCAAAACTACACAAATCATTTCTACACCACAAAGGTGATCAAAATGAACTTTCCCAAATTCCAAACTTTCCAAATCACAATAAAACCACTCACGCAAAGGGATTTAGTGCTAAAACTCACCTACATCACACTTATATCACTTCAAACACCTAGGACACACCAAACAAACGTCAACCGAGTCAAGACTATCAGTCAAACTGACCTGCCAAAACCACGGTTGTTACAGCGGGGGAACATCCTGATCCTCCTACCTAAACTCCTCATCATCATCATCGTCATCCATCTCCTCATCTCCATCATCCTCACTATCAACATCATCCTCTAAACCTACCTCATCATCTAAACCAACATCAACACCCAACTCAACATCAACATCCAACTCAACATCATCTTCTAAAGGCAATGGGTCAACAACGGGTGGGACCGGAACCTGATCACGGGGAACTGGGACAGACATGATACTCTACAAGAGAATAAGGAAACATAAAAATACTAGCCAAATTTTCGCGGAAAACCATTTTATATGCCAAAGCATGATAGTGGAAAAAGTCCAAACCAATCTCAATATAAAACATATATATATATATATATATATATATATATATATATATATATATATATATATATATATATATATATATATATATATATATAAAGTTTAAAAGAAATACCAGGGCGCGAAGTGGCACGAAAGGCTGTCGGCTTTCTGTCTCAAAACATTTTGACTCCAGGAAAAAGTTTATAGTCGAGTGCGAGCTCGTTCTCTATAAACATTGGCTCTGATACCATTCTGTAGCACCCCCAACTCAAAATACGGCAGCTGACATGCTGGGGGCACTACGCGAATCAAAACCAGGCATCTTTATAGCTAACGACCACAACACGGGACATTTAAAAGTGCCTCAAAACACATCATTCATTTTACAAACCATTTTAGAGCACATAGGGTCTTTAACAAATAGAAGCGGAATAAAAATAAAAGTTTGCAGCGGAAAATGACAAAGTTTAGCAGCAGAAAAACCAAGTGTTGTAGTAGAAATACAAAGTTTAGCAGCGGAAAATATTAAAGAAACACCAAGGTTTTACAAATGACATGAAAAATAAAGATAGTAGAAATGAAATAAGCTGCCTTGACAGAAAACTTCCTTCGTCCAGCCACTCCACCACGCCCAAGATCATAAAGCTCCAAAACTTAATTAGTAGTAGTACCTGAGAAACACATGCTTAAAAGTCAACACAAAGGTTGAGTGTAATCCATAGGTTTAAAATAATAAAGTTGAGCACAAGGGTTTTAATCATATGATATAAGCAACAAATGCAAATACCAGGGTAATCAAGGTAACACCCACTATGTAGAGGCAACACGTGCATACATACGGTTGATGATACTAAGCTCATGACACGCAAGACGTTAACTAAACCAATCGACAGTAACGATGTACTAACATAAACAATAACCGGGGAATTTTATAATAATAAGTGCCCCCAAGGGTGAGTACTTGCCAATACCCAGCAAAACGAAAAATAGTACACCCGCATGTCAAGCCCTTGACAACTACGAATGGGATGGTCAGTCCTATAGGCCTATAAACTAAGTTCGCGCTCACCTGCAGGTGACTAATGGCTCATGATCTGAGGGTCTTTCCAGCAAGACAAGCTACTTAGTACATTGTCAGGAAATATATATATCATTCAGGAAAAGCATACAAAAAAATACTTGTGCTCAGAAAACATTTAAAGCATGTGTCTCACCCCATGGGTTTATAAACAATTAAAATATAAAAAGCGGGGCTACGAATCACACCTTAACAATAGCAGCAGGAAACGAGATATAGCAACCAATCAATAATGCGTCACAGCAAAAGGGACCTCAGCAAACCTAATCAATATAAATGGCATAACTCAGAACTAAACTCGAATATCTCCATAAACAATTCTTGAGTAAAAGTTTTATAAATACAATGGCATTTGAAAGAAAAAAGATTTCGTAAAGTCTCGTGTGGGAGACAAGAAAGTGAGAAAGAAACAAGTCGGTGAAACGACCAAGTACGCATGAAAGACGAAAGAACTCCTCGAAGAAAGTCGTCGAAAAGAAATGAAAAGAAAAGAAATAACATAGAAGAACTCACTCAAATAAAAATAAATAATAACACATCACAATAAGTCTCGGATTTTACCCGTTTTTCCCAAAATAATATTGAAATAAAAGGTTTTGAAATAATAATAATGTTTGGTAAAATAATTTAAGTTTATAAAGAAGTTTATAAAATTTCGGCATGACCTGCCCGTTTATATAACATTTCCCGAGTCAACGACTCTTTATTTTTAAACAATATTAACATATATAAATAAATATGATTGGATATATCATTCGCGTAGTCCATTAGTTGTTTAGGTTTTATCGACCATTTTGTATTTGTTCGGGTTCCAGGTACGTTAAGATCTTTACGGGCCTAACGTACCCTACCGTCTCGTGTACCAAAGGGTCCATAACATCCAAATAACCAAGGCCGTAAATCCAATACGTCCGATTCAAGCTCACAATCTCATAATACGGAATCATGTCCGATAACAAGTCCACTTAACTAATATAATTTATTTTATATTTCATATATATATTATCCGTTTTATTATTAGTTACCGTTTCTATAAAAATATATCCCGAGACAATTAATCAATACCCAAAAATAATCACCACAACAATTATAATAACTCTAAAACCAAACCCAAGTCGAAACTAAATAATCCGAAAACAAATCAAATCCAAACCGAGCCTTAACCTCCTCGGCTCAAACCAAAACCATTCAAATCCGAACCAAACACAACCTAGTCTAGTTCAAACACCCAAAATAATAACAAGAACAATATATCATCATCCCCCACCACCACCCGAGTCTCGGTGGTGGTGGCTGCCGGCCGTCGAGCACACCCAAACACAAACGAAACCAAATTCAAACCAAATACAACCCAACTACTCCAAACACTCAAACAACAACAACAAACAATAATAATACTCCCTCCCCACCACCATCCAAGGCTCGGTGGTGGTGGCTCTTGGCTGCCGAGACACAACAAAACCAAACGGACCATCAATATCAAATCCAAACACAAAATTATACTCCTCTCGACACCTCTTCGATCACACAATCAAAATAAACCAACCCCTCACTGAGTCACGAGTTGACTCGGTGAGTTCGTACCGACTCGAGGCCAAATGAAAACAAGAAAGATCCACATGAGTTTTAGGTGTTAAAACATTAAATAAAAACATTTTTGTAAAAGGTTTTTAATATTAAAACCGAATTTAAATAAAAATAAAAACTAGGGTTTGAAAAATATTTTAAGAAAATAGAAAAAGGAGGTGTGTGGGGGTGGTGTTACCGTCGGAAAAACAAAGAAAGAGATGTGGTGGTGGTGTTCGGTGGTGATGTCGCGGCGGTGGGAGGCGCGTGGCTATGGAGGGGGTTGATTGGGGTCGCGGGGGTGGTACGGTGGTGTCGGGGGTGTCCTGATCTATAAGATGGTGCAAGAAAGTGGGTGGCCGGAATAATTTTCCGGCGAGTTGACCAGAACCTGCTGGTGCTCCGGTGGTGAGGGGCGGCCGGAAATGAAAGACAGAGAGAATTATTTGTGGGTGTATGTGTGATTTAAATGAATAAAATGAGAAAATTGTATTAATAGGGGTATTTATATTAAAGAAAGGTATAGGGTAGTTTTTGTAATTAATGAAAGTGTAGGGTAAGAGTAGGGTGTTATTCCAGGGACCAATATTGCTAATGTAGTAAACTTCTAACGCTAGACGCTCCGGGGCTCGAACGACATAGAAAACGGACTAAAAAATTTATGAAACTTGCGCCATTGTTCACGAAATAATTTTTCTAATAAAATCAAGCATAAACTTCAGAGTTTTTCCAAAACTCAAAGTAATTCAAATAATTTGACAAATGCAATACAATTCGAGTGTTCTAGATTGTGCTGAGTCAATCAAGGAATAAATTCCCATTTCCAATATATCTCACGTTTCCTCAAGCCCAAAAATTCACAAAAAAAAAAAAAGTTTTAGTGTGTCTCTGGTACGGAAATAAATATTTTGGCTAGTAATAAGTTTAGAAAAAGTACCGGGGGTTACACACACCATGAAACAACTCCACATATTAGAAATAGCATTTTTTTTCAGAAGTCACCAGGTCGTAGCGTCCAACATCACATGAGTGGAAACTATAGGAAGGACCATAATCACTGTTATAATAATACTACACCCTTTCAGGCAATATAAGTGTAACCGGTTCGTATGACATGTTAAATATAAATAAACTATGTCGATGTTTTATGATGATGCAAATATAAGATATATGAAGGTTGGGAGATGCAAGGAGAAAAATATACTTTATATTTTATACTTTAACGATAAATATTATCGGCTGGGCTTTTTGTTACCCTAAACGAATCAATTATTATCTATATAAACACATGGAGTTGTAAACCCTAATTTATTAATATACACACATTTTTTGTCATTTTAATTCCTCAAGGTTTGCTTGATATAGTTTTTATAATAATTACAAGCACACACTTTCTTAAACAGTTTTGCATTGTGCAAAGTTATTTAGTAAACTTTTTAATCATTGTCATGTGTGTTTACTGTGTTATTATTATTGATTATTAACAAAATTTATTTTATGCAAGTGTCTTTTTTAATTACTCGAATTTAGCATGGAAAATACTAAATAGAACGGAGAAGATGAGTTAACATGCTCCAAAGAATTTGTTAAGGATGATAAAGCCCAATTAAGTAATAACAAATTTTCCATGTTGGAAGTCAATTCTACAAATTTGGATGTGGAAGTTAATGATACTAAGAAAAGAGATGTTTCTGATATTGTTGATGTTGAGGTGCTAAATGTTGAAGACTTGAAAACAAAGGCCAAAAAAATGAAAACCGATGTTGACATGCTTTCTAGCATGAGATTAAAGGAGTGGTGGCATAAATGGAATTGGGAAAATTGCGAATCTAAAGAATCTGAATATGATTCTGATGAATGTTACTGTCCATTATGTCTAGGAACATGTAAATGTATTCCTAGAAAATGTAATTGCTTAAGGCATTAAGTTACATTTACATTATATAATAAAAAATATTTTATGTCTATATTTTATATTAATGATACTATCTTTTCTATTTTTATGTTAATGTTTTATGCTAATCTGATGAGGCGAAAAGTGTGCTGCTTTTAAGGGGTCATTTAAGCCCGAATTCGAGATTATTTGATCAAATATTTCCCTAAATCGTTCCTTTTGTCATTTTAGGTACTTTTGGAGATAAATCTGGAAAAGAAAGCGTTTGGATGTTTTTGGAGCATAAAAGTGAAGAAAACAGCAAAGTCTCAAATTCCTTGCTGGGAACAGTACCTGACGACGTCAAGCCTTAATACATGACGGCGTCAAGAGTGACAAAAGAGGTGGATGTGGAACTTATAACGTGACGGCCCAGAACATTTTCTTTGTTAATGGCCTGACTGCATCACCAAGGCCGTCAGGGTCCAAATACTAGTGACGGCCCAAAGCTTATTTCTACATGACGGCGACACAAGTGGATCTAGGCAATACGAATTTCTACTTGGCGGCTAGTTGACGACGTCAGAGGCTAATACATGACGCCGTCAGGATGCTTAGTCTATATATATTTTTCTAATTTTTCATTGTAAAGTGTGAAACAAGTTGTGGTATATCACACACAAACCCTAGGTCGAATTTCCTGCATATTGAAGGGGTTTCAAACCCTTCTTTCTTCCATGTTTGAATAAAGATAAGTACTTCAATAATCATTCAATATGTCTATGTATTGTTTGATTCTATCTTATGTTTATCTTTCTTTTAACATGTTAGGCTAGGCTTTTATTGTGTTTGCTTAGATGTAGTGAAACCTAGATGTTGATTATTAGTTGATTGTTTGATTATAATTGTTACGGATGATTGTATTCGATGTTAGGCTTAAGAAAACTGGCAGACTTCCATTGGTAACTTGCTTGAACGTCTTAAGAAACATGATCGGAGGTGTACTACGATTTTTGGTTGTATTTAATACATAAGTGAATTCTAATGATCCCATGTTAGGAGCTTTTAATCGGCTCGACATAGGAGTGAAGTAGGATCTTATAGAGTTAGGGAATATTGTACACGGCCCTACGACTGGTATTAAGGAATATAACTCGTCATCCATGCAATTGTAACAAGCTAATCAACCGGTAAAAGATATCTAGGGAGTAATGAAATCTAAGTAAACACAACTTTTCTCATCATTGTTTCCACTACATTAGCATATTAGTTTAATTTTCATTTCTTTTATTTTATTTTAATTGCATCTTTAGTTAATTTGGTTAGTTGGCTAGCAACTAATTCCACCCACTCCTTCAAAACCCGAGATTTTACTTGCTTTCCATAAAATATAAAAATACAAAAAGAATCATCGCTCACCTCTAGACCTAGTTTAGTAGGCTTTCTAATCCTAGCGACACTATTACTGAGTTGAACGATCAATCCCCCGGTACTTGTCACTATACTATACTACAACGATCAGGTACACTGCCTGGTGGGGGTTGTAAGCTTCTCAAGATCCCTTGAGAGGTAAAACCTGTTGCGAGGGCGCAATTCCCACATATCATAATCAAATTGTCTACATCTGTATACAACAGCGTATCAGAAAATGCTAATTCTCCCAAACATTAATGTGTATGTTCAAGGAATTAATTTACATTTATATTATGTAATAAAAGATGTTTTATGTCTATGTTTCATATTAATGATATTATCAACGTTTTATGCGATTCAAATTATCCTTTTTGTTTTAGCAGATGGTTTGGTTTAATTATGTGTAGCGTATCAGAAAATGTATTTTGTTTCTGACGAGTTTCATTTTTTATACGCAAAATAATTCCCATTTATGTAACTCTAAAATTTGGTGTCGCGTAGTCTTTGGCAACATGAGACGTACGTTCCAGAATGTTTTTAAAAAGATGGTTATCATATCCGATATATTTTCTATATGAGATATTTATTATTTGAATGTATTTTTTCTTTATTTATCAAAAGGTAAGTTTTACTCAACAAGAAACTTCTTTTTATTTAATTTTCCTTATTTATCGAGGGGTAACCTTTTCTTGATAAGAAACGTCTTACCAAATATAAGAGATACGTTTAGAAACTTTTAAAAACTATACTTATCTTCTTCATGATTTTGTCTACATTGCAATCACGTTTTAAAGTCTATATATACTCACCGAATAGAATTGTTAATTAACACTTAACCCTAATTCATATATCTGTATACCTGTATATACAAACTATGACGAAATCACCAACAACTTTTATTGGTCAATTAACACCTTAGGTAACTCCTTGGGCTATCAATGTAAAATTTTTAAGGTCATGGTGTTTCAGGGAAGCTTCCATGCCAATAACTCATCGCCATCTTGAGATGACTGTCTTGGATGAGAATGTTTTGTTTTTTTTCTCTTTATTTTAAATATATTTTTTATAAGTTATGCTTTTAAATTAATACTATTTTAAGCCGATTTAAAGGTTTTGTTTATTATATAATTCTTATTTTTCAGGGTAACAAGATTCATGTTGTCGTAAAGAAGGGTTGATTAACGTTTCTTGATAAGTATTTCAAAGACAATATGGTGGTTGTTATAAGTAATTTCAAAGTTATTCGTAATAACTCAAGTTACAAATACACAAACCATCCATACAAAATTAGTTTTGATAGAACTGCATCTACATGTCTGTCAAGCACATTTAATGGTGATGTTAATAACACTGGATTTGAGGTGACCAAGTTTTCTGACATAATATCAATGAATCTAGAACCGGAATTACCTGTTGGTATGTGCTACAATATATATACAATTTTATGTGTTGCCAATATTTTAATTTGATAATGCACATATATCCTTTACTGTTAACGTTATTTGTGTTGCAGATGTTGAGGGTGAGATATTTGGTTAGGAGTGTGAACTTAGAGAAAACAAAGTTTATGGATTTAAAACAAAGATGTTACCACTCAAACTTAAGGACGCATCGTAAGTTTACTCTAATCTCTTTTTTCTTATCATCTTTCTCTATATAATCCTACCTTATGAGCGTACCTTATGAGCGTTTAACATTACACTGAATAAACCATTTTTTGTATTTTTATCCTTTATTTTTCAGGGGGGTCGAGCTTACGTGTTTAGTAATTGGTATAATGGCACCAGATTTGCTTAAATACTTAAAGTCTACTAAAGATGATGACAAGCTTAAGGTGGATATAGGGAATGCAAGAGTTTTTGTGGATGAGAAAGGTATAGGTGTTTGTTTCATATTCATATTTTTCTTATGGAATAATATATTATAAAATAAATTTAATCACTAAATTAACATAAATAACTCGCATGTCCTCCTATGATATATATTAACCATCAGATTAGGAGTACGTTTGAAATCTTCAAACTCGAAATTGAAAATGTTTGAGGTGATAATTATAATAAATTGATAAATTTGTGATTATATTTTTACGTTGTAATTTTGTCAATTTAAAGATTTGGTTTTATTTTATACAGGTGGATTTCGAGAAACAATAAAGAGTGTCATAGTTCATGAGAAAAAACTTATGTTATCGATTTATTTATGTTTTATTATTGTGTTTAGTTTTTAATAAAAAGAATTACACGTGTTTGTTATATTTCAAACATTTGTATTATGGATATGTTTGTTCTTTATTTTGTTTTATAACCATATATCTTTCTTCTATGGTGATTTGTTTTTTAATTATGTTTTCCCATCACCATTAACAAATATAGTTTTTAACAATATATGATAATATAATTATTGATATCATGAAAATATATTGCGTTTATATTTGGAGTTTGCGAACCTACCACACTCATCCCCTCCTAAACACTGCACAAAACTCATCACTCCACTCAACACCGCTATCCTCACATCCACATTCCCACTCTCTAAACACTTCACAAAAAAATTATGCAAACCTCGCCAACTGCGCAAATATCAACAAAGCACTCTCTATCATCACATAATTCTTAGTAAACAATTCAAAAATGGTAATCACGCAAATGTTATGACAAATATAATCTTTATTTATCAGAAACTCATATTGAAAAGCCATATTTTATGTATCAGAAACATATAAATATTATGAAAATACGACTCATACTATAAGAATCACATTTTCCAACAGTAACAGTTACGTTATTTAACAATTCATATGATTAACAATAGTTGCATTCTGAACAGCTAAATGAATTTTTTTTTAAATATTTGTTTTTTGTTTTTTAATTATGTTCTTCCAGCACCATTAACAAATATAGTTTTTAACAATATATCATAGTATAATTATTAATATCATGCAAATATATTAATAAATAAAATTTTTAAAATAATAAAATTAAAATGATAAAGAAAAAAGATAAATAAAATGGAAAAAATTGTGATTTGAAAAAACATAAAAACGATAGTTATCTTAACTATATTTTTATATATTTAAATTCAAATTATGTCTATATAAGCACAAATATTAATAAACCCTAATGCATCAATACAAAGTGCGATTTAAAGTGTGACAATCGTTGACATAATTGAGAATTCAACTAAATAGATGATAATT
Organism: Artemisia argyi; assembly: GCA_030686995.1. Taxonomy (NCBI): domain Eukaryota; kingdom Viridiplantae; phylum Streptophyta; class Magnoliopsida; order Asterales; family Asteraceae; genus Artemisia; species Artemisia argyi. The sequence continues at coordinate 100,918,106 of CM060704.1, forward strand.
AATGTTCAAGTATTAAAGAAATATGTTTGCATATTACAACTATATTATAGTTTTGTTTATGTTTTTATTGTGTTCATTTGCACATCAGAATTAGATGTGTTTATTATATTTTGATTTATTATATTAAATTATTTCACTCACATATTATGAGCACATGAATCTAAAACTATAATAAAAAATAAATAAAAAGTTTCTTAAACACAAGTATATATTTATTTTAAATAAAATCTATAACAATTATATGCCTAATGATTGTAAATAATAATAATGATGATAAAGAAATCAAATATTCTACATTTATAATTCGAGCCTAAAAAAAAAAAAAAAATCTTTCTCACATTTTTATCATATCTTTGAGAAACTTCATTTTTCTTTCCACAATTTCCCTTATTTTGCCAAGTACAATTCCGAGCTTTGCCATCCTTTCACAGTCTTTTTAATTCAACAACAGATTATATCGTAAACTTTGGTCATGTAGTTTTTGACTTGACTAGCTTGCTTATTTCATCCATAATGGTATCTTTTGCATTTTCATCCGTAAACATATCTCTCATGAGGGACGTAATACGCTTCATAGTCCTCATATCAGCTTTAATATCAAGGTTAATTAGATCGATAAGTTTTTGTTATAGAGCCATTGGTGACTGTTTGGTGAGGATGGTTTAGTTAATAGTATATTTGTTATCTGATGTGAATTTGATTCAGAGTGTATGAGTTATTTAAGGTGTGAGAAATGGTAGTTGCATAGTTGTAAAAACGTTTGAAATCCGGTATTTATTATATAACTTAAGTTTACCAAGTTTTGAAAGAAAAGTTATTAGGGAAGTTAAGTTAACGTTCTGGACACGTTTTTTGAGTATGTTTATATTCCCAAATACATTCATTCATTAATTAAATTTAAATGTAACAAGATTTGGGATGAAATTTATAAAATTTAAGGCTTGGCCTGGCGTGTCGAGTTTATTTATATTCCCAAATGTTATAATTCATTAATTGTTCTTTACACGGATTGTATTTCATATGTGATGCATGTCGTCTTGATTTTGATGCACGTAATTACTTTCCCATCAAGTGTATGGTGTGACACGCTCATTTTTATATTTCTTCATATATTCTGATGAAGTAACTATGATACTGACGGAACCATTTGGTGGTTGTCTATCAGAAACACGTTATTGATATGTGTGTGTGTATCAATTCAACAGCACATTCTTAGCATATACATTTCTGAAAACGCATTTTTTCATTTTACAATAATAAAAAACATAAATTTCATTAATAGATCATCCATCTTCTATTATATATAAAATTAAAATTACATTAATAATCTTTCACATATCCTTTATATTTTCATAAAACTGAAACTTTACATTCATATATTCTGATGTATCTTTTTGAATCTCAACAAGATCTTCAAGAATTTTAAATTCTTTGTTACGAATATCAATAAGAAATGCTTCTGTCTTTTTACATATATTTGAATTTTCTGCCTTCGAGAGAACTTCAATGAGATTCCCTATTCCTTTTGTTGTTTTGATTATTTTCGTCACGATCGTGTGTACGGACTTTGATATCTCCAGTGTCAGTTTCATGATCGACTTGATAGAGCATCTTGGGTTGAAACTTAATGTTATTTTGCCATTTTTCTACAGGTTAAAAATAAAACTGTTTGATAGTGTATTGTGTTTGTAAAAAAAATGTGTATATGAATGATGCGTGTATGTGTATTTATATATAAAAGTTGTTTCCATGGGCTGATGTGCAGGCTCAATTATACATCATATGATTTCACATGCGAGATATGGGCCGTGGCCCAATGTTACATAAGGTAACATTTTTTTTTTTTTGTATCCATAAAATATTGTTTTTTTATACTAATGTTTTATATTAGTCTCCAATACGCGTGAATAATGAAACTTTGTGATATCGTGGTGTGTCACTTTATGTAGGAAAAATGTCTGAAAATGATAACCATGTTTTAGGTAGTGTTTTATGTTGTAAACCTAAAACTAATCTAACAAAAAGTAAACACAAAGCCCCGTGCGTGCATGGGGTTCTAAAACTAGTATTGAAGAAAATATGTAAAAAAATCATATAAAATTAGGTATTTAAATTGTGAAAAAGTAGGGGTGATATATATAATTTTAATGATTGAATGTAAAACGACGTTATATATTGATTGACCAATAAAAATTACATTAAAGCCGAAACATTTATAGAAAACTCTAACCTTAAATTTAGTTTTACCAACTTAAGTGCAAAATCAGTTTCCATAATAGTTTATGGCTTTAACTAATAATTAGAAACTTTATATATTTTTTGTTATAAAAACAACATTTATTACTATATTTTTAGTTTTTTAAAATCTTTTTATCATCATTATTACTAATATATACATTTCTCGTCCCCTTTGATGAACAGTAACCCGGGGTACTGTTCTTTCTACAGTAACGGGCCTTGGGCCTTTTTTTTTTTTTTTTTTTTTTTTTTTTTTTTTTTTTTTTTGGTTCGAGTGGGCATGCATACTAAGTCCAGGCCGTTTCATTTGTGGCCCCCTTTTTTGAGTTTACTCGGACCCGGGTGAGCATGCATACCTTAATATTGAAACATCCCGCGACAACGTGCGGGTTTAAAACCTCGTTAAATCAAATTAATCGCAACACCTTACCAACGGGTATACGCGAACAACATTTAACATTTAACATAGTGTTATAATAGAACGACAATAATATGTCCGAAAGTTATTAATCTTATAAACCGCATGCACGGGTTAAAAAATTAAATACCGCCAAAATTAGTATAAATCTTGCATAGAGATGAGATCAATATAGAACTCATATTTGCCATAGAATAAATGAATCAATCATAGCCACCAATTTTTATTTTCCATCTTTTAAAAAAAAACATATTTTGCAAACGGTAAATATTCAAGCTACAAAAAAATACTATCGCGATGAGAATTAAATCATCTTTCTATAGATATGCATTGTTATATACTTTCGATGATTTATTTTTAACAAACTTTTTTTTTAAATTTTTCGCAGAAAAATCTTATATGATTCGTAAAAATAACATACGATTTGATTTTTACAAATCACATATGATTCTTACGAATTATATATGATTTTTATATGATTTGATTTTAACGAATCACATATGATTTTTACAAATCATATATAATTTTTCTGGGCGGAAATTTTAAAATAAATAATAATAAAAAAAAATTATCGAAAGTATATAACAATGGATGTAATTCTCGTCGCGATGGTATTTTTTTTCGCATAACGATTTACGATTTGCGAGATATTTAATTTTTTTAAAAAATGGTGAAATTTTATTTTTTTATTTTGATTAAAAAAAAAAAAAAAAAAAAAAAAAAAAAAAAAAAAAAAAAGTGAGTAGGTGATATTGCTTGATTCGTTATATGATAAAAATTGGTTCTACATTGCATATGAAATTAAATTTGACTTATTTCTAAACCTCAAGCTAGGGGTGTTCATCGGTTCGGTTCTCGGTTAATCGGTTGATTCGGTTCGGGTTGTTCGTTAAAAAAAATTTTCGGGTCATAACCGAAAACCGAACTGAGAACCGAACCGAAGTTCGGTTCGGTTATGGGTCAAAACCAAAAACCGAAATTTGTACTTGAATTACACTATTTATATTTTTGTTAAATTTAATTATATATATTTTTGGGAAAAAAAATATTTCAAACATAAAAAAGTGTTTTTTATATTAGTATAAAATTTTAATGGATATTTTTTATATATAAAATAATATAAATATATAAAAAAATATATATATTTATATAAATTCGGTTTTCGGTTCGGTTTTCGGTTCAAATAGCCAAACCCATATCCAAAACAAAAACCGAATTTTTTATTCAGTTCAGTTCGGTTTTAACAAGTCCGGTTCGGTTATATATTCGGTTCAGTTTTTTTTATTCAATTCGGTTCGGTTTTCGGTTTATTCGGTCTATTACCCGACCCATGAACACCCCTACCTCACGCATTATAATATATATTAAACCACAAGGGAGGCGACGTCGTTTTGCCCCGTGGGTTTCCCGCCAAAATTACCAGGCTACTAAGGCCCAGTTCTTGAGCCTGTTTCTTTAATCCAGATCCACCCATTTATGCTATATCATCTGGAATTCTCGAGATACATCAAACCTCACCTCTCTGAAAGTCACACACACGCACATACAGTCAAAATCTGCAAAGGCCATTGATCGACTCTTCGGAGAAGACGACATGATCTTCAGTCCATAATATTATCAGGTAATAAAACCCTCTTTATAATTACTGTTTAATTTAGGTTTGATTTTACTAATTATTGTTCAATTTTAAGTCCATAATCTTTTTACTAATTAAACAGTAATTATAAAGAGGGTTGTGCTTTGAAGATCTTGCTGACAATTCTATGATTCTTATTAGGTAATAAAACCCTCTTTATAATTACTGTTTAATTTATGTTTGATTTTACTAATTATTGTTCAATCTTTTTTCTTTTTACAAAAATCCAGGGTTTTTTTTAATTGTCATTGATGATGTCGATTCTTAATTCGAGATTTGCCTATGAAAAGGCCAAAGGGGTTTTGGCGTTTTGCATCATTTGGAGAAGAATGGGTTGCATAAAGATGTGTAAATTAAAGTTTGTACGATTTGTTGTTTTAATTTTTTTGTTGGCTATTAACTTTTGCGTTATTGTATATTATGTAAAATGGAACTCTAAATTTGTTTTTGGGTTTTTGCAGGAATCGACCGTCTCAACTGCGGAGTTGGTATGATGGATTGGTTACCTTTCAGTGTTACCAAAAGTTGTGAGTTTATAAAAAAAAAAAAAAAAAAAAAAAAAAAAAATCAGTATAATGGTAACAATAACAGGTATCTTTTCAAACTAATTTTCTTGCTTTACTGTATATTTTATTGCAACTTTATATTTACCTGTAGAGGTTTTCTACTCTTTTTCCAGTAGGTAATGATTAAGGGGGTGTTTCGGTAATCGATTATGTTGGTTTTGGGATAGATTGAGGAAAATGATTAAGGGGGTGTTTCGATTAGCTTATTTCACCGCCCTACGGGACCATTTAAGTTGAGTAAATGAACATGAAAATACAGCTGCAGTTTTAGGGTATATTAACTTATGCGTTTTTTTGTGTCTATACAATGTTGACTATTCTGCTGCAAAAGACATGTAGTCTGTTGTTTGTATTGAGATCCAAATCTTGGCTTCACGATTTAAGGAAAAATCAACAAAGTCAGAAATGCGAAAATGCCACAAATGCGACAAATGTTGACTATTCTCCTTTTTCATCCCATTTTTCCTTAACGAAAAAATGCCACAAATGCGAAACCAACAAAGTCAGAAGCTTATATTGAGATTGTTAGGTGTAGTTACATGTATTATCCTGTATTCGCAATGAAATGCAAATACATTGTAGCTGATATTTTTTATGTGCAGGGAATCCATGTGTCGATATGGAAACCGGGTAATTATTTACCTTAAGTTAGTCCGACAAGGGCATTGGTCGCGGTTCATTTTGTGGAGTGTGAAATCAGGATCAACAAGTGACATATATATGACCAAGGATATCAACTACGGGTTAACTGCCCTGAGTTTACGGCCTTTATGCACATCGACTACGGCCCTATAGTTACTGTGGTAATTTGAGTCTGCAAGGTTAATTTAGTATGTGTTTATTCAAAGCTTTACTTGGATAATTAGCTAAAAAGGTGATGACTTTAAAATTTCGCTAAAAAACTTAACTTGGACACGTAGCTCAAATTAGTCCTGCAAGGGCATGGGTGGTACATGTGGATTGACTCACGCGTCATGCTGGGTCTGAGTTACGGGTGCATCAGGAATGTTCACTGTTACCCGTTGACAATATCAGGTTTGGTTGGGACAGGATGGGTTTGGAGGGTTACGTTGACCTGCGTGTTGGTTTTAGTTTTAATTCTATAAAATACACAAGTTCTGCTAGATCTTCTGTGTGTTATTGGGTGTTTGGATGCATGTTTATATTGAACGCCAAAATAAGCGGCGGGGTCATTAGCAGCAGGATACATTCATAAAATGAAAGATTTGGTTAACAAAATTAATTAAATGCGCTAATTCAAAAACCAGGTATGAAAACAAAGAATTTGGGTTTTATACTTATTATTTATTTATTCATTCATTTTTGTTCTTATGCAATTAAGATGACTTGATGTTGTAGTGTTGATTGGTTTTTGTAATTCGGTGCAGGGTGATTTGAGGTGCAAATGGTTTACTGTCTCTCAAGATATTGACAAGCTGAGACTATTCCTAAATTTAGTAGATTGGATCATGATGATCTTTATAGACCCATTGATATTTATCTCAAGGTATACCATTTTCTACCATTTTTACTTTTAACTTAAACATGTTGGAAAAAGGATATGCATTGATTTTTGAAGGTCAAGAGTTGTGTTATGGATAAGTTGCACTCAGACAGTTGGTAGACAGGAATTGATCTATGTATATGTCCCGTTTGAGTCTCTTATGGATTCCTGTAAATTCTACTTTCAAAAATGACTATTTTAACTTCAAAAAGTTACATTTCTATATCAAGATGTTATATATTATATCTATGATGTTCAGTTTATAAAAAATGGTTATAGTTGAAATCTTTACTTATGCTATGGAAGCTGAGAAAGCTAAGAAGGCATATAATGGATATGCAAAGTTTTGATTTTTTTTATGATTTCTGCGGGCGGTTGGTTGATTTCTTATTATTAGGATTAGATAACTAGCTATAACAAAATCCGGATAAGTAGGTTTTGGTAGAGTGTTTGGGATTGCCTACTTGCTTTAAAACGGTACCCAATCAGTTTCCAATAGGGTGTTTAGAATTTGCTAATTGCCTTAAACATATGCTATACATAGATAAGCACTTATATAAGCAATCACAAACATGAAACACCCCAAATTTGTGAACTATATTGAAGCATCTACAAAAATAACCAATTCCATCTTTTGTAGTATGTGACTGAAGTATGTTCTGAAGCATGCTCCGGTTTGCTTATCAAAGTATCCCTATTATTTATGTATGAAGTTATCGATATATGGTAAAACTATGTCGTTTGAAAAAAAATCTACACACTGCTTAATCAAATGCAGTTATGCATTATAATACTTCCTTAAACAGCTTAGTAATCAAATTAGAGGGTGCAAGCGTTGAGAAAAAATAAGATACATAGGTTTTTGCTGTAGCGAGGTGTTTTGATCTACATAGTTTAGTGGACCAGGATATGAATTCTATCATTGAAGATACCGGTATTGACCTTCTTACTTTATCTCTATTGTATGGTGACATAATCTATTTTTCATTTGTTTATGCATCATGAGGGCGGGCAGAAAAAAAGGACGGAGTTACTAAAAATGAGGGGACCAAGGAACGAAGTAAGGATATTGAAGTGGTACTAACGTAAGCTTATATTTAACTTTTTCTACATACGATAGCTACCACTTATCTATTCACTTACTACTGTAGTATGAGCTACAAAATTTCTAAGGGGGGTGTTTGGGATTGCTGGGGACGTTGCAAAAGTTTTATCTTTAAACGGGTGTTTGGTCTTTTTATTGGGTGCTTATGTCTGCTGCAAAACTATAGTTTTAAGGATGTTAGCAACTAACGATTGAGTGTGTTTTGCTGTGGGAAATTATGGTTTGGAAATAGGTCAAATGTTTCAATATAAATGACTTAGCTAATGATGTTTATCACTCTTACCTTTGGTCTATATTTTACCCAATATATTACGTGCATTCTACATTTTTAGCTCACATATATTATCAGATAGAAGACTGAAGTTACTTGATAAATGCTTACATAAATTTGCCATGGTCTTACACTTATTAATTGGGCTCCTCATTTGTGGGTTTTTTATTTGCAGACAATCAGTAAGCACACACAAAATTTTACCCAAATTTGACATTGCCCAATTAGAATACTGAAGTTATTTCACATAGGCTTGTACAAATTTTTACCATGTTAATGTTCAGTGATTTTGGTCTTTATTTGACTGCAACTATAAGGCTCATTGACTTTAGTGAGCTCAGTTGGGACATGTTGCATTTAATATTTTTCATAAGTCTATAATTCTTGATACCATTGAAAAAATACTAATATTTCATGCATACTGCAGATCTTATGCTTTCACCTGTCTATGAAACTGTCATGGGTATGTTTGAAGTGGCCTCTGACCCAACTGGTGGCAAATCTGATGATATGGACAGTAAAGAAGCTATCCTTCCAGGTGTCAATCTTCTATTTGACAGATCTAAGTTGCATCCTTTTGACATCGGTGCTTGCCTTCAGGCTCGACAACCAGTATCTTTAATTGTAGAGGCTTCACTCACCTCTTATGCGTCTTCTGGTATCAAATACGAGGCAAATGCAAACTTCCATGCAAAAGTGTACATACAGAGTTCTATGTAAACTAATCGAGACAAACAACTTTGCTTTCGGCTTCAGTTATGCCATTTTGTAGATTTAGTGTTGAAAAAGCTCTGTAGTGCTGCTGAATGTTCAGGTATGGAATTGCACTCTCTTAAAACATTATTTAACACTTTAAAACACAAGTTTACTCTTTTAGTAAATTAGTATATAAGTCAATATTTAGAACATAACAATTTAAAAAAGTACCCCGCGAGGCCGCAACGCGGCCGGCTGCCGCCTTACTTGTTCATGTTAAATCACAATCATAAACCTATCATTTGTCAAAAAAAACGTGAGTTTCTTGAGCTCTCTACATCCGGCCCACCTAATGCACTATGAGGCTCAGAAATAGTAGCAATACCGGCCGAAAGAATAGCCCAAGAAACAGTGGCTGACTAGCTGTTAAGAAAGTTTCAAGTTTGGTCAAGTTAGAGTTTGTTAGATTACTAGTGTAACTCGTTTAAACAGCTATGCCTATACTGGTTAGTTTTGTTAAGAACAAATGGCACAAAAAGGCATCAAAGTTAGGGTTCATATACAATCAAGGTATCCAACTTTTTTTCTTGCATATAAAGGTTCTCAATTTTTTTGTTTTGGCGGATTGGGGTTTTTTGCTAACCCCTGTTACTAACTAACCAGATATTATGTTAACTAAAAATTAAAATACTTTTAAAACTTTTATAAAAATAGAAGGGTTGATTTGTAATTATTTTTTTTTATAAACAGATTTGGGGAAAACGTTCTACCCCAAATTCCAAATTAGGGCTAACTTCAATTAGGGCAAAATCTGAATTAGGGCAAATTTAATTTCTTCCCCAAAAGTAAAACATGGCAAACTCATCAAATTCATCAAACTATTCTAATTGGGTGTACTGGAATCGAAGAAATGTAGGTTGGGAAAAAGACAATTTGATCAATCGTGTTTGTGTCATGTGCGAATGTGGTGATGAAAGTGGTAAGTGGACTTCTTGGACTGAAAAGAATCCAGGCAGAAGGTTTTTGGGATGTCCCAACTATAAGGTAAAATAGAAGGGTTAATTTTGTTGACATAAATAATGTGTGAAAACGTTATTCATATCTTTCGATATCTTTATATTTTGACGATCACAAAATGTAAAATCGTCAATCGTATAATTACTACGTAAACAAGTATTAAGCTAGTTTATATCACTATATCCAACTTAATCACTTAAGGTATGGATAAACAAGTGCTTAATACATCTCATGATCAAAGGGGTATTTAATTAACTAACACAAAGTTTATTTAATTATATAAACATATTATATATTTTTGAAAAACACTTTTGGTAATTAAGAAAAATGTTTTATTCATACTAAATATATGAATTCAAATTTTTAACCAAAATCAGTTAGTTTTTCACCAAATAAACTTTCCCCACTAAAAGACAAAGATTCTGGCCGTTTCAGCTGGGCGGCCCCCTTAATTATAAGGGGCGGTCCCCTTAAAATTAAGGGGACCGGCCTTGATTTAAGGGGACCGGCCACGCTCCTCTGTCAGAATCTTTTGCCTATAAATACCACCTTAAACCTGGATTTTTTCCTCACCTTTTGCATGAAATTTTCAGATCTATAACTCTCTAAAGATCCTCTAAAACCCTTTGATCATTTGTATATTAATCCTTGTTTCAAGTGATTCAATCCCTCATCATCCATTCTCATCCAAAGTGCAAAAGAAGAACACTCTTTCTACAACCAAGTTCAAGAAGTGTTGAAGAGTTGTTGTGCATAGTGTATATATACATTCATTTGTGAATATTGTGTTGTGCTTGTTATATATTGTTTAGAAGATATAGAAGTTGTGTAGGAAGTAGAAGCTGATTAGTAGTGAACTAGGTTAGTTGTGAAGATTGGTGTGAAGTAGAAGATCGGTGTGAAGTAGAAGATTGGTGTGTAGAAGATAGGTGTGAAGAAGATTGGTGTGTAGTATATTGGTGTGAAGAAGTTATGTAGAAGTAGTGATCAAGTTGTGAAGTTATTGTGGTATGTAAATTGGTGTGTAAGGTTTTCTCCGCCAAAAGGGAGTTTGTTGACATAGTGAAGAAAACTCTCGAGTAGGTGACTCGGGGAGTGGAGTAGGAACAAGGAAGGTGTCCTTGTAGCCGAACCACTATAAATCCTTGTGTTGTGGTTTGATCTTTCCAACTCTTCTCATTACTCATTTATTTATCTTTACTATATTAGCTTTATTAGTTAGTTACCATACAATTGTTCATATAGTGCAAGTATTGAGTTCACATAAACTAGAATCGAAGTTTTTAAAACAAACTTGTGTTTATAAATTTAAAAGGACGTAAAACTATTCAATCCCCCCCCCCCTTCTAGTTTTCCACAATTGGTATCAGGAGCCACGTCTAGCAAGATTTTTAAAATATATTGTATTTTAAAACTTGTAACGATCTATGGAATCTGAAAAATATTTAGAAGGGCAATCTATGCAAAGACCACCACTATTTGAAAGTGATGGATTTTTATATTGGAAAAATCGATTCAAAACTTATGTGAAATCAAAAGATCTAGATCTTTGGCATGTTATTACCAATGGTGATTTTTTACCTATTCAAAATAACCCCGAAACTAAGAAAGATGAAATCGTACCTTTTGAAAAACAAAATGATGATTTAAAAAGAAAACTTGCAAAAAATAATGAAGCAAAAATGGTTATTTACAATGCGCTACCACGTAAAGAGTACGAAAGGATCTTTTTGTGTGAAACCGCAAAAGAAATTTGGAACTCTTTATTAATAACCCACCAAGGTAATAATCAAGTCAAAGATAACAACATAGATCTACTTGTTCAACAATAAGAGCAATTCACGATTCCGGAAGAGGAATCAATTGATAATGCTTTTGCTAGATTTAACACTATAATCACAAGTTTAAAAGCACTTGATGAAAATTTCTCTAGTAAGAATTTTGTTAGGAAGTTTCTTAGAGCTCTTCACCCAAAATGGCGAGCTAAAGTGACGGCTATTGAAGAATCAAAGAATTTGTCAACGCTACAACTTGATGAATTAATTGGTAATTTAAAAGTCTACGAAGCAATAATAAAGAAGGACTCCGAATTGGTTAAAGGGAAACGAGAGCAAAGCAAGTCAATCGCCTTGAAAGCTAGAAAGGAATCCAACAACGAAGATAGCTCATCTTCCGAAAGCGAAGACGAAGAATATGCCATGGCCGTAAGAGATTTCAAGAAATTCTTCAAAAGGCGAGGAAGATTCGTTAGACAACCACACGATGAAAGAAGAACATCTCAAAAGAATAATGATGAGAAGTATAGCAAGAATGAGAGAAAATGTTTCAAGTGTGGTGATCCGAATCACCTTATTGGAAAATGTCCAATGATGACAAGAGATCAAAATCAAAGAGCATTTGTTGGAGGTGCTTGGAGTGATAGCGATGAAGATGAGAAAGAAACAACAAAGGAAGAAAAGTGTCTTATGGCTAAAACATCAAGTGAGGTACGTTCCGAAACCGAATATTTTAGTGATGAAAATCTTTCATTAGATGAAAAAGATTTAGATAGTGAATACAATAGATTATGCAAACTAGGACAACAAGTTATGGGTAAAAACAAATCACTAAAATACATAAACAACCAATTAGAAAATGAAGTACTTTAACTAAAAATTAAAATACATCAACTTGAAAAAGGTAAAGAAACTTTTGAAGAATGTAAATCATGTCAAGAGCTTAGAAATGAAAACAACAAACTTAAGGAAGAAATTTGCAAACTTGATAAATTTGAAAATAGTAGTAACTCACTTAGTAAAATTTTAAGTATTCAAAGAATATCCGGAGATAAAACTGGTCTAGGTTTTAACTCAACCGAAGCCTCAACAAGTGAAGTTAAAAATGTTAAATTTGAAAGCGAACTCAAGGAACTAAAACCTTTAAAATCTAATCCTAAGTATATACTCATAAATGATAAGAAAATACCTCTTGCTAGTAATGAAGAAATAAAACCGTTTTATAAACCATCTTTAAAAACCGAAGTAGGATCGTCCAAAACTAAAACAAGATCTAAAACTCCACCACCTAGGAAACCGAATAATTCTTACCCTAGACCTAAAACACCTCAACCAAGAGTAAACCAAAATAGACGAAACTTTAACAATAATCAACAAATGTGGAACTTCAATCCATGGGGAATGTTTCCACCATATATGCACCCAAGTCAAATACAAAACATGTTCGGGACAAATAACTTTGGTCAAATGAGACAATGGGGACCAACGTAAAAATTTTTGCCATTCATACATGGAAGTCTTTGATGTCACCCCGTGTTCGGACTTTCCTTTGAAGATTTTGAAGTTAAACGCATTGAAGACAAAAGGTACACATTTCCTTTTATTTCCTTGTCAACAAATGCATGCTTAGTTTAGTATCTAGTTTTTATGTGATTTTGATTGGTTCATTATTCCCTTTAGGTTTTATTTCTATACATATATATACTTATTTACTTATACTATATCTAAATATATATATACATATATATACACTTAGCTATATCTAGGATCTTATAACCTAGAAAATTCATTTGTTGATTTTCTAGAACTAGAAATTGTTCATTTACAAACCTTTTCTTTTCCCCATTTGCCTTATTGAACTTTAACGTTCAACAACACGCATGCTGATGAAGAGAGATGAGTCAAAAAATCTATGGATGAAACAAACTCCCGGCTTCCGTTGCATATGTCTCCCTCCTTTATTCTCGTCTTATAAGCCCATACTACATACATATATATATACATATACTTATGAACCTTCCACAACTTTCTTGCGTACTTGACAACTTGATAAATTTCATCCGAAATGATCAAGAAAATTTAATTGGCAAAATGTCAAGTAAAAGTGTCAAGTAATTCCTTTCGTGCGAATACCCTCCAACGTATTTTTGATTAAATATAAATCTAATACATACATATAAATATTTTCTTATTCTTTCCAGAAACCAAAATCACAAAAATCAAATTTTGGAGGGCGGCCCCCTTAATGTTTAAGGGGACCGGCAGCCAAATGAAGGGCGGCCCCCTTAATGTTTAAGGGGGCCGGCCATCTGATAGCTCAAACCTGTTTTTACCTTTGTTCCTTTTGCCAAACACTCCACTTTTTCATACTCCCCTTCCCCTGCTTCTGCTGTGACGAAAACCAAAACCCAAAAACATCTCAAATCACTTCAAAATCACATAATTCGGGTTAATTCGCAAAGGGAAAATTCATCTAACACTATCACCATTACGTATTGTAAATTTTTCATAACACATTTCATCAAATTTCATCTTATTTGGTCATACTCATGATTATGCATGTTTTATAAAATTCGTCAATTTCACAATTTCTTTCGTATTAAGTCTTAAAACTCCATAACCAAATGCTTCCCCTAGGAATAGAATGATTTATCAACACTAGAAACTTGTAATTATAAACTATCATGTCAAAAATTTTTGAAAAACTTCATACACTCCTTTTCAAAAATTTTAGCAAACTCATTGTTGATTAATGATTTGAAAACGTGTTAAAACAAATCACATTATACTTTTGTAACTTGTAAAACTTGAAATTATATTTTTCGACCAAGAAAAATTATATTGGTTCACGATATAGGGGTGTTTGGATTATGTCCAAATAATATCGAAACCTAGATATTATAATTTTTATAAAACTTTGTTATAACTATAAACCTAAAATTGCTAATCGGACTTGTCAAGATATATAATTCATATATATATTGACATACTAGTGGTATAAGTCAATAGTTAAGGAAGCGTTTGGTTTATTACTAAAAATGACATTTTTAAGTAAAAAAACAAACCATCTTTTTCAAAAACAAATCACATGCATAAGAAACTCGCAAGAAATAGCTAGTTTTACAATCTAATGTAAATCTAGTAAATTTCATGATATATTAAGATGTTTAAAAGGGCATTTGGATTTGTCCATAACTACTTATTAAACATCGTAAAGTATATCTAGAACGAGTTAAAAACAATATTAAGGAACATGGTAATCTACTTCTTAGGATTAGTAACGAAGTATGTTTGCGTTCCAACATAAGCCTTAACAATGTACATATACTTTTATCTTTCTTTATATTTATTTATTTATTTATTTTTATTTTTTTTGTATTGTTGATGTGTTTAGATGAAAATGCCAAAAGCAACTACTGAAGATCTTTCTCACACTAAAAATTACATTCCTAAAGTTTCCCAACTCCCTACCACATCTCCTTCCATTGGACTTATATATCATCAAATTGAAGATAGAAATGTTCATGAAGGACGTGTAGTAGATCTTGCCTTTGCTCAATCTGACTACATAAATCGCGTGTTTACAAGCATCAACTTCAATTGTCTTTATGAAATAAATGAACCTATCATTCCTCGCTTCATAATGGATTTCTATAGCCAAGTCACCATCCAAGCCAATGATCTTGGTTTCATCACCATCTCTTTCATGATTCAAAATGAATTTATCACCCTAACTCTCGAACAATTTGGTCATATCCTCCAAATTCCTTTTAAAGGTCAAGCCGTTTTCACAAACGAGTGGGACCTCGAATCTCTTAATCGCTATCGACCAACCTTCGGTCCCTATCTCGACGAAATTCCTCATCCCGTCGAAATTCGTCAAATCCTTGGTGTGGAACGTGCCACCACAAGCCGAAAAATAAAATCCAAAAACGTTCAAATCTCTCCATACCTACTTCTCCTCAAGGAATTAAGCCCCCACATGAAGCGTTGGGAAGAACTCATTCGTGAGAATGCGTTTGGTACTGGAGGTCACCGGGACCATATCCCGGCGTGCCTTGCTCACATGTTGTATTGTATAGCTGTCGAAAAGCCGTACAATTTGGCCTACTTCTTTATCAAACGGATTGAGTGTGCTAGAAAAACTCCCAAAGCCAACCTTCCATATGGAATGTTCCTCACTCGTCTCTATCGTCATGTTATCGAGTACTACCCCGATCTTGACAATAGTATCTATGAGTCCATCTACCCCACTCTACGTCCTCTCGCTCTAAAACAAGATCGACGAACTCGAAGTGACAAGGGTAAACCTCGTCGTCATAGCATTCATGGATCATCCTCAAGGCAAGACGATGACGATGAGGAGGAAAACATCCATGATGCTAGTACCCCTTCGTTTTCTGAGTTCGTTGACAATTTAGAGGATCTTGACTATCCCGAGTATTCTACCCCATCTCCTAGTGATCAAACCGAAGAAGTGCTTCATGAACGAACTACCGAGATGCTTAGAAGACAAAAGAGTTTACATGAAGAAGTTAGAGGTGGCTTCAAATCTATCGGAAAGACTTTGAAGGGTATCTTCGGGAAGAAAAATAGATGATATGCTTGGATTATGTTTGTTAAACAATATTTAATTTTTATGTCTTGTGTGCTATTTGTCCGAAATACATTCGGAAGTACTTGTTAGTTTCTTGGAATAATTGTTTGGATAAATGATTAGTATGTTAACTTGCTTATTATGTTTAATATATGCTTATGAATGCATGCTTTAACTCTTAATTTATATATATACTTGCATGATTAGCTTATATATATATATATATATATATATATATATATATATATATATATATATATATATATATATATATATATATATATATATATATATATATCATGTTTGCTTCATAATAGACCAAAACAAATGTGAAATGTCCAAATGGTGCTTGCTGCAAATACAAAACAGAACACAACATTTTTCCAAAAAAATTTTGAAAAATTTTTGGTTTCTGGGTCGTCAGATGGGCGGCCCCCTTAAAATTAAGGGGACCGGCCTCCATTTAAGGGGACCGGCCATCTGAAACAGTTTTTACACTGTTCTCTTTTGCATCTTGTGATCCCTTTTGCTAGTCCCAGCTACCATTTCCCTTAAAAACTAAACTGATTTTGGAATATAACATTACAATTTCAAATTAATTCCACTTCTAAACATGTTTTCCCACTATATAATCCCCATGCATGTTTAATTCACATTCCATCATCCTCAAACATTCATCAAACATCATCATGTCATCACCAAGAACCACCTATTCAAACAATGCCAAGAAACAAAAACTTGTCATCATTCCACCAAACAACTCTTCATTGATCTTACAAATGAAGACAACACCACTCCATCTCCACCACCTCAATGTTCATCTCCTAGTGCACCAAATGCACCCTCCAAAACACCTTCAACAAATGGAAACTCCACTTCCTCCATACCATCCACTTCATCCATCAATGACTACATCAACACCCACTTATCTCTTCCGACAATTGATCAACCATCACAACCTACCAATGAAAACACAACTCTTGCACTTACTCTCTCATTATCACCATTAACACATCTTGATGCACATTTCTCATCATCTCCTATCAATCCACCAACCTATAACCCCGTCCCATTGTAACAACCCGCATTTTCGGGACATTTCTCCTATTCACTATTCATCGGTTACTATTCATCGGTCACTATTCATCATTTTACTATTCATCGTTTTCGGAGTCAGTTTGTAATTCCGAGAAGCGTTCAGAAATTTTACTATTCATGTGACACTATTCATTCCCGAAGGGAAATCACTATTCATGATCAACGTTCGTCTTTTCGTAAACTGAGTTTACGAGTCTTTCAATTCGCGTAATCAGTTAGGTTTAGCTGCGAATTCATGCATCATTCATTAATGACACTTGATATAGACTGGAATAGTCTACACATCATCATCACTTGAGAGCCTACACGGATATGCATTATTTCCATTTACGTATGCTTAATTGGTAATTAACGATACCACTCAGTTTTACTACTAACGTATACCCAATACTCCCGACTATGATCCTAACATATTTACATACTCATAATAATAATATAAAAATTATATTATTATTTTACCCGGCGTTTTCTAAACAATTACTATATTTCACGGTCGGAGCTTATAACTCCGCCGGTTTGCGTTATTTCAATACGATAATTATTTCAACACCCGATTCTCATCAGGAATATTATTTTACAACTTTTACAACTTAGTCGTATTTTATTTCACCCCGTTAACATTTATTTTTAGTTAACTCGGTACCCGATAACACCTAATACACAACAAAACCAACTAATACTTACACTTGGGGACAAGATCATTAATGAGCTCACAAAACACCCTTGTTTTACTCCTTTTGGCCGCCCCCCCCCCCCCCCCCCTCCTAGCCCCCCTTAAAAGATGGATCTTGTCCTTGGATATTTATGACCATGTTTGACCACATCTAGCTATATAAACCATGAACTAGTTGCTCATTTTTGGTTACAAAGAAAAAAAAATGTAATCACCTCCTACACACATATACAAATCGACCCAACCAAGAACACAAGAAGATCCACAAATTTTTGAAGATCAAATGTTTAACCAAGTCCTAATCAAGATCTAGTTGGGGTTTTGTGGTAAAAACCCTATGTTTCTTAACATAATCATCTTCAAATCACCTCAAATATTCAAGTAAGCTTCAAAAATACTTTTGATCTTTTCATACTTTTATTTACTTTATATTTTTATGTATTTTCAAGATATATTGGTAAAACATGCAAGTATGTAAGATCCATACCACTTGTTACTCATGTTGTTTTTATAAACACTAGATCTATAATTTTCACTAGTAATCTCATGAGATCCACCATTTTTGGTGAAGACTAGGAACCCATGACACCCTAAGAAGGTGTATGGTAGGATTGGGTACTTGTGGAGTTGATTTGAGATAGTTTGGTTAAGCTTTGAACAACCCTTGAACTAGAAAAGTTGATTTTGACAAACTTTCAAAGCTGCTGTCCGTTTCTGTAAAACGTGGGAAACTCAGGGTCTAGGGTGTAACTTTGGACCCAAGATTTAGAAAATACATTCCAAGACGAAACTATGGCCGAAAACGGGGATAAAATCCGAGTTACGACGAAAAAGATATGCTATTTTCAAGATTTACGACGAAAACTATATTTTCTGAAAAATTGAATCTGTCCCGACTTTCTAGTTAAGGAAAACTGAGATTAAATGATATCTTGACTAGCCGAGACCTTGAAAAACCTAAATTATACTTGAATACCTTCGCGGGGATATAAAGAACATAGAAAACGGGCTTATAACGAAAAAGATACGAGTGTTTGAAATCCGACGATATATATAAATTTCCATCAGCTTTTGTACACTAATAGAGTTTTGACGTAAACTGTCTTTGCGAGACACCACTTTCACGGCTGTTTTTCTTTATGATCGGATTAGTTTGAGTCCGAGCCGTAGTTTTATGAAATCAAGATCTCTCAGCTAGCTTTTCAAATCAATTGGCCGTTTGATCATTGGACTTGTAACGAATAAACTACGACCTCATCTATATACCCGATAAACTATATATATTTTGACAGCTTTTGCTATAATGAAATTTGCTAAGTGTTGAACATAATATTTTCAAATAGCAACAATAAGAGTCGATTCTCTCATTGATCAAGACCCGTATAGCCAAAACTTAAATAACACGACTTCAAGATATTGTTACAAGGTTTTCAAAAACGCCGAGCTTCACCATTAACACTTAACGTACAATATTTCGCGACTAGTTTTGCGAGGCCATTTTGGTCATATTTTCAAGTAATGAAAATGTTATTTTTGCGGCGAAAACCTTATATTTACCGACAAAACACCAAACGAGGATCGTGGAGTACCGTTTCAACATATCTACACGAAAAGTGGTTATTAACTTAACGAGACGTCAAAAATGTATTTTTGACGATAAACACTATTTTCAAAACTAACGAGTGGTATCGATAACATACGTACTTGCATGTGTAGCATCATTTCATTTCTTACATTTGAAACTATCATTCATTAGGTTGCGATTAGAGATCGTGCCTCATTTCAGTGTATCCACTTTTGTCATCATAGCTATCGCACCAGGTGAGTTCATACCC
This sequence comes from Artemisia argyi, assembly GCA_030686995.1. Lineage (NCBI taxonomy): Eukaryota > Viridiplantae > Streptophyta > Magnoliopsida > Asterales > Asteraceae > Artemisia > Artemisia argyi. The sequence goes on from CM060704.1 coordinate 100,937,535, forward strand.
CCCTACTTTTACCTGTTTGTATAACTGTTTTGGGGGAGAATACATGCTCGTTTTTTACTAAACTCAATACTTGAATGCGCAATTGTTTACTTAAACACTACTGTTTCTTTGAAGGCTTGATTGATTATTTAAATGCACCTATGGGTATATCAGTTGCATACTTGATTATTTTCTCGCATACACAAGCGTTTTATAAACATGCAACACACTTTATGAACTCTTGCTTTTATGCAACACACTTTATGAACTCTTGCTTTTATGCAACACACTTTGTGAACTATTGCTTTTATGCAAACACTTTTATGGACCATACTGAAACTTATGTTGTATCTAAACTATTACGCGGATTAGCCTAAGCCCTTGAATCCCACTATGCCCAAACTCATGAACCGTCAATTCCTGCTGGGAAGCGCGAATGTTATAAATAGATCTATTGGTGGTGACTCCCCCGTTCGGTTTGACCGGATAGGCAAACGCGAGCGTATAACATGTCGAATTACAAGTGTAACGGGATAAACACTTGCCGGGCCTTTATGTTTAACATGCTTCTAGAGCATGCACACTGTTATAGCTTCGGTTGCATGAACTTAGCACTAGCGTAATAGACTATTTTTCTATGTGATATTATATTTGTTGTAATGATCACACACTCTACTCATGGTCCACAATCCTGATTTTACTGTAAGGTAAACTTTATTTTTATGACATTGTGAGTTACACAATGGTCACAAAACTTTATTTTTATGACATTGTGAGTTACACAATGGTCTCAAAACTTTATTTTTATGACATTGTGAGTTACACAATGGTCACAAAACTTTATTTTTATGACATTGTGAGTTACACAATGGTCACAAAACTTTATTTTTATGACATTGTGAGTTACACAATGGTCACAAAACTCTCTATTGTACTCACAACACTATTGTTTTAATACAAACTTATGAACTCACCAACCTCGTGTTGACACTCTTTAGCATGTATTTTCAGGTATTAAGAAATGGCACGCTACTGGAGGTTTTGGCAGGGCATGGCATGGTCATAGAAGACTCTGATATTCACTTGGGGACCGTTTTAAATTATTTTACGGGCCTACTTCCGCACTACTTTTAACGATGTAAATTCAAGACTTTTGGTTAAATGATTTTATTCTAAATGATTGAAGTGAGAACCATTTTTAAACTTGTGTTGTAATACCAATTGAGTTACACCCCAGCTACATGTACGCTTCCGCTGGACCCGATTTTGGGGGTGTGACAGATTGGTATCAGAGCTTTGGCTATAGCGAATTAAGTGTTTTTAAAACCTAGACTATAGCTACTTCCACGAAAACATAACCCTATGACCGTCACGTGCCTGCCTGCCAAGCTGAAGCCTCATTTGTGGTTAGTTGCTGACATAGGTGATGAGATTTGTGTCTCATTATCTGATATGTATTATATTCACTTATTATAGTTGATTACTATAATTGTCTTCCATATAAGCATGCTCATGTATCGTATATGTCACCACGTTATGCTTTTCCTTGCATAGCTTCATAATTTGACCTCGAGTTTGGTCACTTGCTTTTGTCATTCAGAACGTCTTGGTATTTGGGAAGGACATAGTCTTAGTATAACTGAGCTGAGTATTTCAAAATTCATGGAACCTCGGTGGAATATAGACTGGTCATCTATATTCAACCTGGGATAGTGAGATATAGGCTGACCACTTATGTCTGGCTCAGAAATGAATTTTGCAATACTGAGAATGGTTATAATAAAATTCTGTCTGGATTGAATTCTCTACTCAATTCCCAAATGTTTCAATTACGTATGTGTAAACACTCGTTGGCAGAACATTCATACTTTTCACTATCTCGTTAACCACCGATTGGAAGCACGCCAACTGGTCATTTCATCTCATGGACATTTACGTCTATGCACGATACACTTATATCACAGTACTTTCTTTTATCACAATCTCATTTTGTCGCAGTTGTCACAATCTTTCCCCTTCTCACCCTTATTATCATTTCCTTTCCCCATTCCCCATATATAAGGAATTAGCTAACACTCTATAGACTCCGATGTCACTTATTCCTCACTACTCCCTATATTGATAAGTGGATATTATCAATGACCTCCCTAGGAAAAACTTTCCATACCATCTATAAGGAGGATCCCTCGGTACATTGAAATCATTCAAAACTCAACAGAAATCTCAAGATATCACAAAACCATTCGAACCACTATCACTGGCCTGATTGCCACAATTCCACCATCTGGAAAGTATTGGCTTGACTGAATTACAAGATTAGTTTCGATGCGAATGCTCACAAAGCAACACTATAGAGATACATCCAACCTCCTAACCAAGACTATAGAACCTTCAGTTGAACATGTCCTCACCAATAGACTTTATTGAAACATGTTAGACACCTATGCATTTGTGCAGACATACATACCTGGCTATTTTTATCCTCTTGATACGTTCACTTTAAATGGATTTTTCTCCAAACTACCGTTATACAAAACACTTTTCTGAGGCACTTATTTTGACAAGCAAATTCCTTTTGGTTAATCTTTCACAAAACTATTGAATGATTAGAAAATTTTAAACATCAATCTTTGGTCAACCATATTATTCACCTTATGTTGAAAACTGTCCTATCTTTCATAACTATTAAATTTTGAAACATCAAGAAATACGTTACTTTAAAGGGAAGGTTTATGAACAAAACACACAATCTCAAAACAAACTTTGAAAATCAATCACTATATTACATCTCTTATACCTTTAGGAGTTTGTGATTCGATGATATATAACTTGGGGAAAATCTTAGTAATGGAGACTAAGCATTGTAGGTGGAGAAAGATTCAATCCATGACATCCTGCGGAGGATCGCAACCTTATCCTAGTCTATTATTTTCAACAACACCCTTTGACGGACTTAACCTTGTAAGTCTTTCAAAACAAGATTCATGATATCCATTTCAATTATTTCTAATAGAGGCATTTGATTCACCTCGAACTCCTAGCGATTTCATTAAGATTCCTTTGGAACCACGCCACCTATTATCTTCAGACCAATGGTCGGAATTGGAGGTTGATTCAAACATAGGGAGATATGCCCAAATCGGGTGTGATTGACACTAGAAATGGTTGGACTAACCATTTGCCATAAATCAAATTCAGTTGCAACCTTAGTTACCACATGAGTGTAGAGACTACACCATTTGAAGCACTTTATGGCCGAAGTGCCAACATCCATTGACGGATTGAAATTGGGAAAAGCCCAACTCTCTAGTCCAGTAAGCATTCATGAACCCGATATACACTGGACCATTCAACATTTCTGACAGAGTAGGCCTGGTGGCCGTCAGACTTGAACCTTGTTAGAGCTCAATAGCTCACACGATAAGGATCATCATCTTTTCACCAATACCACTCCAGAGACCAACACAAACTGAACTTCGGGACGAAGTTCCTTTTAAGGGGGTGAGACTGTAACAACCCGCATTTTCGGGACATTTCTCCTATTCACTATTCATTGGTTACTATTCATCATTTACTATTCATTGGTCACTATTCATCATTTTACTATTCATCGTTTTCGGAGTCAGTTTGTGATTCCGAGAAGCGTTCAGAAATTTTACTATTCATGTGACACTATTCATTCCCGAAGGGAAATCACTATTCATGATCAACGTTCGTCTTTTCGTAAACTGAGTTTACGAGTCTTTCAATTCGCGTAATCAGTTAGGTTTAGCTGCGAATTCATGCATCATTCATTAATGACACTTGATATAGACTGGAATAGTCTACACATCATCATCACTTGAGAGCCTACACGGATATGCATTATTTCCATTTACGTATGCTTAATTGGTAATTAACGATACCACTCAGTTTTACTACTAACGTATACCCAATACTCCCGACTATGATCCTAACATATTTACATACTCATAATAATAATATAAAAATTATATTATTATTTTACCCGGCGTTTTCTAAACAATTACTATATTTCACGGTCGGAGCTTATAACTCCGCCGGTTTGCGTTATTTCAATACGATAATTATTTCAACACCCGATTCTCATCAGGAATATTATTTTACAACTTTTACAACTTAGTCGTATTTTATTTCACCCCGTTAACATTTATTTTTAGTTAACTCGGTACCCGATAACACCTAATACACAACAAAACCAACTAATACTTACACTTGGGGACAAGATCATTAATGAGCTCACAAAACACCCTTGTTTTACTCCTTTTGGCCGCCCCCCCCCCCCCCCCCCCTCCTAGCCCCCCTTAAAAGATGGATCTTGTCCTTGGATATTTATGACCATGTTTGACCACATCTAGCTATATAAACCATGAACTAGTTGCTCATTTTTGGTTACAAAGAAAAAAAAATGTAATCACCTCCTACACACATATACAAATCGACCCAACCAAGAACACAAGAAGATCCACAAATTTTTGAAGATCAAGTGTTTAACCAAGTCCTAATCAAGATCTAGTTGGGGTTTTGTGGTAAAAACCCTATGTTTCTTAACATAATCATCTTCAAATCACCTCAAATATTCAAGTAAGCTTCAAAAATACTTTTGATCTTTTCATACTTTTATTTACTTTATATTTTTATGTATTTTCAAGATATATTGGTAAAACATGCAAGTATGTAAGATCCATACCACTTGTTACTCATGTTGTTTTTATAAACACTAGATCTATAATTTTCACTAGTAATCTCATGAGATCCACCATTTTTGGTGAAGACTAGGAACCCATGACACCCTAAGAAGGTGTATGGTAGGATTGGGTACTTGTGGAGTTGATTTGAGATAGTTTGGTTAAGCTTTGAACAACCCTTGAACTAGAAAAGTTGATTTTGACAAACTTTCAAAGCTGCTGTCCATTTCTGTAAAACGTGGGAAACTCAGGGTCTAGGGTGTAACTTTGGACCCAAGATTTAGAAAATACATTCCAAGACGAAACTATGGCCGAAAACGGGGATAAAATCCGAGTTACGACGAAAAAGATATGCTATTTTCAAGATTTACGACGAAAACTATATTTTCTGAAAAATTGAATCTGTCCCGACTTTCTAGTTAAGGAAAACTGAGATTAAATGATATCTTGACTAGCCGAGACCTTGAAAAACCTAAAGTATACTTGAATACCTTCGCGGGGATATAAAGAACATAGAAAACGGGCTTATAACGAAAAAGATACGAGTGTTTGAAATCCGACGATATATATAAATTTCCATCAGCTTTTGTACACTAATAGAGTTTTGACGTAAACTGTCTTTGCGAGACACCACTTTCACGGCTGTTTTTCTTTATGATCGGATTAGTTTGAGTCCGAGCCGTAGTTTTATGAAATCAAGATCTCTCAGCTAGCTTTTCAAATCAATTGGCCGTTTGATCATTGGACTTGTAACGAATAAACTACGACCTCATCTATATACCCGATAAACTATATATATTTTGACAGCTTTTGCTATAATGAAATTTGCTAAGTGTTGAACATAATATTTTCAAATAGCAACAATAAGAGTCGATTCTCTCATTGATCAAGACCCGTATAGCCAAAACTTAAATAACACGACTTCAAGATATTGTTACAAGGTTTTCAAAAACGCCGAGCTTCACCATTAACACTTAACGTACAATATTTCGCGACTAGTTTTGCGAGGCCATTTTGGTCATATTTTCAAGTAATGAAAATGTTATTTTTGCGGCGAAAACCTTATATTTACCGACAAAACACCAAACGAGGATCGTGGAGTACCGTTTCAACATATCTACACGAAAAGTGGTTATTAACTTAACGAGACGTCAAAAATGTATTTTTGACGATAAACACTATTTTCAAAACTAACGAGTGGTATCGATAACATACGTACTTGCATGTGTAGCATCATTTCATTTCTTACATTTGAAACTATCATTCATTAGGTTGCGATTAGAGATCGTGCCTCATTTCAGTGTATCCACTTTTGTCATCATAGCTATCGCACCAGGTGAGTTCATACCCCCCTACTTTTACCTGTTTGTATAACTGTTTTGGGGGAGAATACATGCTCGTTTTTTACTAAACTCAATCCTTGAATGCGCAATTGTTTACTTAAACACTACTGTTTCTTTGAAGGCTTGATTGATTATTTAAATGCACCTATGGGTATATCAGTTGCATACTTGATTATTTTCTCGCATACACAAGCGTTTTATAAACATGCAACACACTTTATGAACTCTTGCTTTTATGCAACACACTTTATGAACTCTTGCTTTTATGCAACACACTTTGTGAACTATTGCTTTTATGCAAACACTTTTATGGACCATACTGAAACTTATGTTGTATCTAAACTATTACGCGGATTAGCCTAAGCCCTTGAATCCCACTATGCCCAAACTCATGAACCGTCAATTCCTGCTGGGAAGCGCGAATGTTATAAATAGATCTATTGGTGGTGACTCCCCCGTTCGGTTTGACCGGATAGGCAAACGCGAGCGTATAACATGTCGAATTACAAATGTAACGGGATAAACACTTGCCGGGCCTTTATGTTTAACATGCTTCTAGAGCATGCACACTGTTATAGCTTCGGTTGCATGAACTTAGCGCTAGCGTAATAGACTATTTTTCTATGTGATATTATATTTGTTGTAATGATCACACACTCTACTCATGGTCCACAATCCTGATTTTACTGTAAGGTAAACTTTATTTTTATGACATTGTGAGTTACACAATGGTCACAAAACTTTATTTTTATGACATTGTGAGTTACACAATGGTCTCAAAACTTTATTTTTATGACATTGTGAGTTACACAATGGTCACAAAACTTTATTTTTATGACATTGTGAGTTACACAATGGTCACAAAACTCTCTATTGTACTCACAACACTATGATTCTAAGCCTTTAAGGCTTTTGTTAGTTGCATTACTTGTTATGGTTGTTAATGTAATGCTTGATGTATCTTTTTCATATTATTAATGTTATGGTTATGTTTAGTCTCTACTCTTGCATGCTATATACATATATTTGTTGCTTGCCACTAAATATTTTTGCAAGATATCCATATCTCGATTCCTTTTGGCCTCAAAACGAGAGGGAGTATACTTCGAGGGGGAGCTTACATTAACATGGGATAACCTTTTTGATGGTAACAAAAAGGGGAAGAAGTGATATAAACTCACAATAATACTTGAATATATACTAATTTTCTATTAATGAGTTTAAATTTTGTAATCATCAAAAAGGGGGAGATTGTTGACATAAATAATGTGTGAAAACGTTATTCATATCTTTCGATATCTCTATATTTTGACGATCACAAAATGTAAAATCGTCAATCGTATAATTACTACGTAAACAAGTATTAAGCTAGTTTATATCACTATATCCAACTTAATCACTTAAGGTATGGATAAACAAGTGCTTAATACATCTCATGATCAAAGGGGTATTTAATTAACTAACACAAAGTTTATTTAATTATATAAACATATTATATATTTTTGAAAAACACTTTTGGTAATTAAGAAAAATGTTTTATTCATACAAAATATATGAATTCAAATTTTTAACCAAAATCAGTTAGTTTTTCACTAAATAAACTTTCCCCACTAAAAGACAAAGATTCTGGCCATTTCAGCTGGGCGACCCCCTTAATTATAAGGGGCGGTCCCCTTAAAATTAAGGGGACCGGCCTTGATTTAAGGGGACCGGCCACGCTCCTCTGTCAGAATCTTTTGCCTATAAATACCACCTTAAACCTGGATTTTTGCCTCACTTTTTGCACGAAATTTTCAGATCTATAACTCTCTAAAGATCCTCTAAAACCCTTTGATCATTTGTATATTAATCCTTGTTTCAAGTGATTCAATCCCTCATCATCCATTCTCATCCAAAGTGCAAAAGAAGAACACTCTTTCTACAACCAAGTTCAAGAAGTGTTGAAGAGTTGTTGTGCATAGTATATATATACATTCATTTGTGAATATTGTGTTGTGCTTGTTATATATTGTTTAGAAGATATAGAAGTTGTGTAGGAAGTAGAAGCTGATTAGTAGTGAACTAGGTTAGTTGTGAAGATTGGTGTGAAGTAGAAGATCGGTGTGAAGTAGAAGATTGGTGTGTAGAAGATAGGCGTGAAGAAGATTGGTGTGTAGTATATTGGTGTGAAGAAGTTGTGTAGAAGTAGTGATCAAGTTGTGAAGTTATTGTGGTGTGTAAGGTTTTCTCCGCCAAAAGGGAGTTTGTTGACATAGTGAAGAAAACTCTCGAGTAGGTGACTCGGGCAGTGGAGTAGGAACAAGGAAGGTGTCCTTGTAGCCGAACCACTATAAATCCTTGCGTTGTGGTTTGATCTTTCCAACTCTTCTCATTACTCATTTATTTATCTTTACTATATTAGCTTTGTTAGTTAGTTACCATACAATTGTTCATATAGTGCAAGTATTGAGTTCACATAAACTAGAATCGAAGTTTTTAAAACAAACTTGTGTTTATAAATTTAAAAGGACGTAAAACTATTCAACCCCCCCCCCCCCCTTCTAGTTTTCCACAAATTTGCTTTTAATGGTTTGTGAAAACATGTTTTGACTTTATTTTTATTAAATAGGCAATAAAGCATTGTGAATTCTTTCACTGGTGGGATCCAGATTTACCAAGTGAGCATTACAAAGAAAAACTGGCAGAGGTGGAAAAAAAATGAAGAAGGAAGCTGTTCAATTTGAGGTGAAAAAAAAGAGCTTGGAAGAAGAAGTGACAGTGTTGAAGTCTACAGTGAATATGCAATCTAGGGTTATCTTTGTACTATTAGGAATACTTTTCATTATTATTATGAAAGCTTTTTAGGTTAGTATGATCAATGAATGTATTGAAAAGGTTTCCTTTTGATGAACTAAGATGTATTAACTTTGATCAATGAATATGAATGTGTTTAATGTTTTAATTTTAAGTGCAGTAACATGTTTATATTTGAAAAGTTTATGCTTTTGCTGATATGAGTAAAAGGTAGTGATACAAATGCCAATGCCTTGAATAAAGAAGTGTTGCAGGTTTACATTGCAGCCATGAATTAGACACTGATACATTGCAGGCATGAGTAAACAACTTTTTCATGTTCAGGACACAGGAAAAAGACAGTGATACTTTGCATACAATAAATAAAGGACTTTTGTAGATTTTCACTATTTTTTTCAACTCACATGTTTAACAGTGTTGTTGGTATTGACTGTGTTGATGATTCTAAACATTATATAAAGGCATAATAAACACATCATTTGCAACTCACCTTTTTAAGAAAAATTACAAGTGAGAAAATGAGTAAAAACAAGAAACCAAGTTTCATATTTAACTGCACAATGTCATTTCTCATATCTTTTTATTTTTTATTTTATTTTTTTTTGGGTGCAGAAACCATATCCATTTCTAGTGATTCATCTAGATGGGCAAATTATTTTCCACCAATGGCTTACTCATGCTCAGAGGTTGATTCAGTCATGAATCAAACTCCCAAAGAGACTGCAAAGCAAGAATTTGCTAACAGAATTCAGGTGTTAGGCTTGGGGAATAAGAAAACTTGTGCTAAAAATGGAATCAAGGTATTTGAGCCTAAAAAGTCAACTGAAGCAAGTGCTAGTCAAAAAGGAAAGGGCAAAAAGAAGTTTTGACCCTTAAAAGTCAACTGATACAAGTGCAAGTGCATGTGCATGTGGCATAGTTTAGTATGTATGGCTTAAGCATGTCTTAATGCCTTTAAATAAATCTATTGTATCCTGTTACAATATTATGAATGCAATGGATATCATGCTTATGTTTTAAGTTAAAATGCAATGGATATCATGATATGGACCATAACAGATGTCATTAATAGTTACTAAGTTATTACAAGTACTTAGGTAATAAGTAGTTACATTACAAACATAAAGACTACAAAAAAAAGGGACATTACAAACATAAAGACTACATTTATTCTACATCAAATGCTTCATCTGGTGTGAGTCCTTGACCTTCATAATCCAGGATGACTTTCCTATTATAATTGTTCATTGACAATCTTTGAGAAGTCTTTTTAGGCGGCCTGAATCCTGCATTATATTGACCTTGCCAAAATTCATCATACCTCCTTTTCAACCTTACTTCATCCTCATTGACACTGATACATTGCAGGCATGAGTAAACAACTTTTTCATGTTCAGGGCACATGAAAAAGACAGTGATACATTGCATACAATAAATAAAGGACTTTTGCAGATTTTCACTGTTTTTTTCAACTCACATGTTTAACAGTGTTGTTGGTATTGACTGTGTTGATGATTCTAAACATTATATAAAGGCATAATAAACACATCATTTGCAACTCACCTTTTTAAGAAAAATTACAAGTGAGAAAATGAGCAAAAACAAGAAACCAAGTTTCATGTTTAACTGCACAATGTCATTTCTCATATCTTTTTAAAAAAAAAAATTTTATTTTTTTTGGGTGCAGAAACCATATCCATTTCTAGTGATTCATCTAGACGGGCTAATTATTTTCCACCAATGGCTTACTCAAGCTCAGAGGTTGATTCAGTCATGAATCAAACTCCGAAAGAGACTGCAAAGCAAGAATTTGCTAACAGAATTCAGGTGTTAGGCTTTGGGAATAAGAAAACTTGTGCTGAAAATGGAATCAAGGTATTTGAGCCTAAAAAGTCAACTGAAGCAAGTGCTAGTCAAAAAGGAAAGGGCAAAAAGAAGTTTTGACCCTTAAAAGTCAACTGATGCAAGTGCAAGTGCAAGTGCATGCAATACCATTACCACTTCCCCTTCCTCTTCCACTATTTGATCCACTAGAACTTCCCCTTCCACTGCTACCCCCTGCACTTGTGGATCCCATCCATATACCATCCCTAGCAGTCACAACCTTTTTCTTTCTACTACAACATGGGGTTCTGGAATTGACTGGGTCATTAACCATAGGTCTGCATTTCTTTTTTTTTGTGGATTATGTGTTGGTGTTGCTGGTTGACCTTCTGGATTAGGTGTTTGTGTGGATGGTTCACCTGTTTCCGTAGCTTTAGTACACCTTTTTTTGTTATGATCCATTCCACCACAGTTTTGACATGTCATTGTTCTTGGAGGCCTAGCTACATGTGTATTATTTTTCAACTCTGACTTATCCTTTCTCCTATTTAAAGTGGGTCTACCTGGCATCCTTCTTTTTAATGGGGGTTTCATGGGCACATCCTTCCTTTTTTCCACACATCACTACCACCCACTGGCAAAATATTGAACTTATAGATATTTTTGTATGTGCTTACCTTGAATGAGTTGCTCACATACTCTTCTGGCTGCTTGTTTATGAAATAAATGCCTGTTATGCCAGTTAACTGCCATTGCCTGCAAGTGCATTCCCTCTTTTCTAAGTCCACACCATAGGCTTCTTGGTTCGCTTGCCTTATTTCAAACTGTTGCTATCCACTTGGATTCAAAATCCATTTCCTGTTAGTGTAATACAAGTTAACATAAAGGTTGAATTTATTCATATCAGCATACATTTATAAGTATATACCTTTGAATCTTCTTGTTCAACTCCAAAACCTTGATGATGTTAGGACAAATATTACTTGTCCAGTTTTCACATTCCTTCATCAAAGTGTAATTCCTTGTCATCACATATGATTTGATGTCTTCAAGCATTCCAATTATTGGTTTTCTCCTTGCATTCTTTATATGAGAATTGAAAGATTCGCTCAGACCATTTTCAACAGCATCACAATCCATTCCTATCAAACACATTACAAATAATAAGTTAGTTGAGGTCATGTAATTATTCAAATAAGATGCAACAAATATAAAGACTATACCTTCGTTGAAGTATGATCTTGACCATGTCCATGGTTCTTTATCCATCAAATACTGATAAGCTACTTCACAGGCATTCTTGATTTCTTCCATTGTATTTAAGAATCTCTGATGATTAGCAGACTTTGATGCTTGCCAAAACAGTTTTCTAAATAGAACACCAGGGTAGACCTTTGAAAAATTGGCATAAATATGCCTAGCACATAACCTATGTTCTACTAATGGGACCACTCTCTTAACAGCATGGTAAAGTCCCTTGTGTCCATCAGATATAAATGTGACCCCTTTCCCATATTTTAATTCAAGGTCTTTTGCTAACAACTTAATAAACCATTCCCAAGTGACTATATTCTCAACTTGTACAACAGCCCATGCAATTGGGTATATTTGATTATTACCATCCCTCCCAATAGCTACCAACAGTTGACCTTGGCACACCCCTTTCAAAAAACACCCATCCATACCTATAACCTTTCTGCATCCTGCTTTCCAACCCTGTTTCAAATTATGAAAACAAATATAGAAACTATTGAACATGTGTGTACCATCCATTAAAGGATCAATGCGTAACTGCACTGTGGTACCAGGGTTGGTTTGTCTTAGTTCACCAGCATAATCAACCAACATGTCATACTGATCTCTAACATTCTTCTTAAGACTATATATTGCAATCCTTCTAGCTCTGGTACACTGATTGTTTGTTGTCTTAACCCTATATTTTTTCATCACCATTTCTTGCAGATCAACCACTTTGATATCAGGATACACCCTGATTTTGTCTACAAATTGTCTTACAATCCATTTTGAAGTCACTAAATGACCAAGATTACACTGTCTACTGCAAGTGTGCTCATTAACTAGGGTTCTTATATGCCAAGAATTGCCATCATGCATATTAACAGCTCTTAACCTAAAAGGACAACAAGGCTTAGTGGGATCTCTAGGAACTTTTTTCTTTCTTCTCTGTTTTTCATCAAACCCACACCTAACCAGCAACTTTTCATTATCACTTTTTTCATACCAAAGTTGGTATCCATTGGCAACAGCATAAAAGGTAAGACAGTCTTTTAGTTGATCTAAGTCTGCATACAATTCACCCAATCTAGGTTTCTTTAACTTCCAGTGTATGTTTGGGTCATGGACAGGATAATCTCTTTTATTAGGGTCAAACACAATCTCATCCTCATCACTCATGGGCAAATCCTCATCTGGTGTAACCTCTGGTTCAACATGAGGTTTCTCTTTTTGAAATTCATCACCTAGGTCTGAAAATAAAGGATTTACTTCATGCTCATTCTCATTACTTTCATTTTCCAACACAAACTTACTTTCATCAAATACACCAATTTCATTTGTTGCCCTTGTTTTTTTCTTTTCATCTAAAATTTGTCTTTCCTTTATCTTAACCTGCCTCAACTCTTTTTCACCCTCAGATAAATGATCAAGTGATGCAACATCACTTTCATCATCTGTGTCTTTGTAATAACTAGCAGGGTTTAAAATTACAACAACATAATCACCAGTGTATTCTACTAAAGATTCATTCTTATGAGAAACATATAATGCTATGATACCTTCATCACTACTTTCCCACTTTTCAACAAACAGCCTAAGATCATCATCAGAATTAATACATTTTAACCCATTATTAAAGTAATACAAGCTAGACACTACTGAACCTATGTTGTTTCCAACAATATTTTTCAACTCACTAGAGGTTAAAGGGGTCACATCAACAGTGGTTGTAAGCATATCAGCATTATGATAGGTTAAAGGTTTCAGCCTGAAATACCCGTTATAATAAACATCCAATGATAATGTACCACCTTTGGATGAAGAAGCCATCCTGCAAAACATAGAAAATTAACACAAACAGTCAATTTGTGCTTAACTTAGACGTTATTAACATAATTAAAAACAACATTTAGTATTAATTACCTTTAAGAACACAAAATAAGGTTCATATTTTGTGAATCGTATTGTTAACCGTTTTAGGGTTTATGTGTGGGGGAAAATGGTGTGTAGTCGTTATTATAAAAACGAGATTTAAAATGTTCAGATATGGTCCTTAATATTTTACAAATGTATCACTTTTTAGGGGTGTTTAAAACTTGGGTTAGTTAGTAACGGGTGTTAGCAAAAAACCTCAATCCGCAAAAAAAAAAAAAAAAAAAAAAAAAAAAAAAAAAGTTTGATACCTTGATTGTATATGGACCCTAACTTTAATACATTTTTGTGTCATTTGCCCTTTTGTTAAATATGTATTTCTTCTAAGAAAATTATTTCAACCACGAACCACCTCTTACTTAAAAAAATCTCATTGCTGATTTATTTATCTCAGCAAATTATATCAGTTAGAAAATATTTCGCAACAATGAAAAATTTGGAATTTGAGTAACTCAACTCAACAGTGCTACTTAATTGGAACAGTGATAAAACATTTTAAATGTATTCTTATAAACCATTGGTTGTTTATGTACTTTCAATGTCAAAAGTTCTAACATCAACATCAAATTATGATAAGGCTATGCCACATATGTTATTTTTTTTGTTTGTAGCATTGTTACCATTTTGCTCCCAACGCTGGTCAGCCTTTCTTAATAACTAAAGTACACTTAGGTTCACTTTCTTTCTTCTAAAGCCGAAACACCAAATGTTATCATCAAATTCATCAAAAGAGTACAAGTTGGTCTACAACTCAAGTCCGATATGTAAGAACAGACAATGGAACGGAGTTCATGAATCAGATTCTTCAGAATTTCTTTGATTCTATTGGCATTACTCATCAGAGATCCATAGCTTACACTCCTAAACACAATGGTGTAGTTGAAAGATTAAACCGTGCATTAGTAGAAGCTGCAAGAATAATGCTATCCTCCACCAACCTACCATTAAATCTTTGGTCTGAAGCTGTGTCAACCGCTTGTTTCACATAAAACCGGTCTATCATTAACAAATGATTTAACAAAACTCCATATCACATCCTTCACAAACGAAAACCCGATGTAAACTACCTTCGCACCTTTGGTTGTCAATGTTACCTTTTAAATGATTGAGAAGATATTGGTAAACTAAAAGAAAAAGGGGATGTTGGAATTTTCCTTGGATATTCCACACAATCAAGTGTATATCGTATTTACAATCGAAGAACAAAATTGATACAAGAGACAATCCATGTTCATTTCGACGAAGTAGAAGAAATGGCTTCTGATCATGCAAGTTCAGAACCCGTGCAAACGACTATGACTTCCAAACAACTCGGTACATGACTCGTGCCTAACTCAACATCATCAACTACAAAACTTAATCATATACCAAAGGAAGCGTTAGATGGACTGTTTGAAAACTTCCATAATGAATCATATGGAGGAAAATAGATGAAAGTGTCTACATTATCCGCTACAACTACGATTATCAAAGTAAACAATGAAGAAGACATACCATCTCCAGTATCCGGTTCATCAACAACTACTTATGAAGCTACTGATCCCACACCAGATACCCCTCCAATAACATATTCAACAAGACTGTTCTTCAAACAATGCCACTCCAACCTCCCATATAAATGTTGATCAAATAATTATCAATGCATCGTCTGAAGAGGAACCATTCATCAATCCATTTGAGACTCCCAAACAAGAGGTTGGAGGACCATATGAGCCGCAAAACAGTGATTCTTCAAACATTCAACAACTTTACCAATCACATCCGTACAGAAGAAGATGGAATCAAGATCACCCTCTACAACAAATAATTGGAAATCCTTCTCAACCAGTTCAAACAAGAAGATCTTCAACTGATTTGTGTTTCTACAATTCCTTCCTAAGTAGGATAGAACCTATCAATGTCAAAGCTACACTTGCAGATCTAGACTGGATAGTTGCAATGCAAGAAGAAATTGACCAATTTACAAGACATGCGTTTGGTGAAGGATTCCACGTCCTCTTGGAATACTCATAATTGCTCTGAAATGGATCCTAGAGAACAAACATGACGAAGATGGTAATGTTATCCAAAACAAGTCTCGTCTTGTTGCCAAAGGTTATAATCAAGAAGAAGGAATCAACTTTGATGAATCATTTGCACCAATTGCTAGGATCGAAGCAATACACTTATGGCCTATGCAGATCATAAATCTTTCACTGTATACCAAATGGATGTGAAAATGGCCTTTTTGTATGGGGAGTTAGAGGAAAAGGTGTATGTAAGTCAACCAGAAGGCCTCGTTGATCCATATCACCTGGATGATGTCTATGTTCTTGACAAATCCATCTGCGGACTCAAGCAAGCACCTGGTGCATGGTACAAAGTGTTGTCAGAATACCTACTTAAACACAAATTCATCAAAGGTTCAATCGATCCAACTCTATTTATAAGACGTAAAGGTGATGACATCATGTTAATCCCAATTTATGTCGATGATATCATTTTTGGATCTATAAATCCTAAATATTGTAAAAAGTTTGAAAATATCATGTGAGAAATTTGAGATGAGCATGATGGGTGAGTTAAAATTATTTTTGGGTCTACGAATTAATCAAACTCCTCGTGTTATCTTTATTCACCAACACAAATACATGATGGAAATTTTGAAAAAGTTTGGAATGGATAAATCTGACTCCATAAGTACACCAATGCCTCATAAGCCTAAATTAGATGAAGATAGAGGAGGTAAACCAATTGATGCTACAAAATACCATAGTATGATTGGTTCCTTTATTTATCTTACAGCTAATCGGCCTGATATTCATTTTACTGCCTGCATGTGTGCCCGTTACCAATCAAGGCCAATGGAAAAGCACCTCATTGTTTTAAAAAGGATCTTTCATTATCTCAAAGGAACCACTCACCCTGGCCCTTGTGTATCTGAAAGATACCGGTTTTGTACTAATTGCCTATTCAGATGCAGATTATGCAGGTTATCAAATTGATTGCAAAAGTACTTCTAGATCTGTATAATTCTTGGGGGAGAAATTAATCAGCTGGTCTTTAAAGAAGCAGAATCATGTGGCACTATCAACTATTGAAGCTGAATACATTTCCCTATCCAGATGTTGTGCACAAGTATTATGGAAGAAAACACAATTGACGGACTATGGTTTCTTCTACGACAAAATCCTAATTTATTGTGATTCACAAAGTGCCATTGCCATCTGTCACACCCCCAATTTACCTGACTTGCAGCGGAATGGAATACCTGGGGGTGTCTGTCATAGCACCACAGTTACAGTTACATTGAACGACCTAAAGTGTCGTTTGGAAAATACTGCATTTGATCATTGAAATAATTCAGAGTTTACAAAATGAGGTCCCCAAAATGTGTTGCATGTTTATGAAAAACAAGTCGTACTAGATCAAATGTTTACATAAGTGCATGAAATAATGATGAGACTCGTCGACTCCGCGACTCCATGAAGGTCCAAATGCATGTCTCATGAGCTACCTTAATAACCTGAAATACATTGCTAAAACGTCAACACGAATGTTGGTGAATTCCATAGGTTTGTAAAATGTACTGATGTACGGCCACCACAAGTAAAATGCAAGATAAAAATCTCGTGAAAATTGTACAATAGCCTTAAGCTCATGACACCGAAGCTATGACTGATGAAATTCTATGCCCCTCCCGAATGTTCTGCCGAAACATTCAAATGTAAAAGACATGACATGCATCCGCTTACTGTTGGTATCCACTACCACGGATGGAGGCGTCACCCTCGATAGATCTATCCACTCACTCTCGCTTAACGGTAAATTAACGGTTCATGATGTTACAGGGGACTTTTCACATGGCAAGGTAACTTAAGCTATGTACATGTTTGAATACTTGGGCTCGTACTGAAATGATTGATGCAATGTATTCCCCCCGTGGGATTTGAAAACAATCAAAAATGTTGAATTGAAAACGGGGCTATGAAAACTCACCTTAACTGATGAAACCGTGATGAAATGAAAT
This sequence comes from Artemisia argyi, assembly GCA_030686995.1. Lineage (NCBI taxonomy): Eukaryota > Viridiplantae > Streptophyta > Magnoliopsida > Asterales > Asteraceae > Artemisia > Artemisia argyi. The sequence goes on from CM060704.1 coordinate 100,955,357, forward strand.
GAACACCAATGAACAATTTGCTGTCGTAACCCAATATGATGGTACCATGAACATGTACTGAGCTGAAAAACAAGGCGCGCATACTAGCCGCAACCTAATATGAATGATGTACGATCTACTTTAGATCATGAAATGATGTTATGAATGTCCATGCACATGTTTACTATACCACTCTACTCTTTGAAAAACACTTGTTGTTACCAAAAGTATATATTCCAAGACTTAGGAAAATATTGCTATTAGAAAATATAAATGACTAGTTATAATATATATACTTATATATATATATATATAACGTAAGTTTCCTTGTTAGCGTTGAAATACTCGGGTTGTAATCCTTGAAATGATGAAAACATACTCATAATAACTAATACTACGTTAGTTATAAAGCTCGGTACTTGATATTACTTCTAGCTCAAAAATGTACTTCGTAGTTTTTGCGCCAAATTTAATAAAAGCTGTCAATTATAAAATGGTTTTAGCCGATATTCAAACGAGTATATCTTTGTCGTTACTTGTCCGTTTTACTTGTTCTTTATGTCCACGGTTACGTCTTAGTATGTAGTAATATATTTTGGAAAGCTCGGCTCCTCCGGGTTACGTCTAAAGTCTCTTTTTGTACCATGAAAAACGTCCAACAGCAACTATTTTCAGAAAAATACTTTTCGTCAACAATCTTGCAAAAATCATAACTTCTTCGTTATAAGCTCTTTTTAATCCGTTCTTTCGCCTACGGATTCGTTTTTGAAAGTATTTTCTAAAAATTTTGCCAAAGTTTCCTTGGTGTTTACTGATTTTCCAGATTTTTACAAAACGGGACAGCATGTCTAAAATAGGTTCCAAATCAAGTTTCCAAGGTTAAAAACCAATTTCTACCATCACCAAACCTCTTGTAATCACCACATGACTAATCTAATCTTACCATACACCTTCTTAGGGTGCCATGGACTCCTAACCAAGTTATTAGAGCTAGGGGATTCATAACAAATAAGTTAGGGTTTGTATGTTTGTTTTTAGCCAAAATAAAGTGTGGTATAGCTACTTGTACATGGTTTTTAGCATGATACTTATGTAATACATGTAAAAATAGGATGATTCATGAAAAAATAAAGATGAAAACTTACTTGACCAAATGAGATGATTATAGGATGATTATGCTTGATGTTCTTGTGTTTTTGTTGCTTGATTCTTGATTAGGCTTGTAAAATGAACAACTTTTGTATTTTACTTCATGAAAAATGATCACTTGATCAATGAGTTTGATTATGGTCGTGGGTTTGAGAAGAGGGCAAGAGAAAGATGAACTTTGATCTTTGTTAAAAAGTGAGATTATGATTATGTGATTTTTAGTAAAGTTAAGTTTTTAGGTTTATTAGTATTCTAATAAAAATTAAAGCATGGGGTTAAAGGGATGGTCATGTGGCCGGTTTTTGGTGTGAAAGGGAGTAGCCAAAACGGTTTTGATCACTTAGAAAATATAGTGTAGCGTTAAGTGTTATTACGCGTTATTCGTTAAAATCGGGTACCGGGTTTAATAGCAATAAACGTTCACGAAGTTAACCGGGGTGAAATAAAGTTATAATAATGTTAAAAACATATTAAAAATATGTTGGGTACATTTACTGAGTGATCGGGTGATTAATGTTTAGTTTTAACGAAAACCGTCGTTATATTCATACGCGTACGTTATAAATAAAATAAATTTCCAAAATACTGGGTAACTGAATGTTATAACTTTTATGATGTTAAAATGGATATAAAAATATGTCGGGACCATTGTGGGAATATTTAGATATATTCGTCGTGTATAAACCGGGTGTTAACGTTTACTATAATTACTTATACGTAAAAACGTTAAATGTACTGAATATATATAAATTTGAAAATCCTAAGAGTGGTATAACATGTAAATGACCTACTGATGATATGCAGACTATCTCCAGTCCGTATGCAGTGTCAAGGACACTTATGAAATGAATTCGCACCTAAACCAATCCGGTTACGCGAATTTGAATACTCGTAAACTAAATTTACGATGAAATGTGTAATGCACGTGAATGATGAAATCTTTTCCCGCAATGAATAGTGTTCCGTGAATAGTAAATTTCCCAAAAGTTTCTCAGAATATCAAATTGACCTTGAAAACGATGAATAGTAAACTGATGAATAGTGTTTTGATGAATAGTGTTTGATGAATAGTGTTTTTCCAAAGTTCGGGAAATGACCTGAAATGGTGAGTTGTGACAGTCTTCCCCCCTAAAAGGAACTTCGTCCCGAAGTTCAGTTTATGTTGGTCTCTGAGAATGTATTGGTGAAAAGGTGATGATATTCGAGAATTCCAGCGAACTCTAACGATAGGAATTCGACTCTGTTTCACTGTTTGACCACATGGTCCATGATTTTTGTTGGTTCTCTTACCAGGTCTAAGATTGTCATTTGGGTTGGATCCCTTCCAATGGAATCATGAGTGACTCATCTGAAAGTCATTTCTGGGGATCTGAAAATGTGAAATATGTTCGTGTAATCCTGTTGTTCTCTGGCAATGTTCAAATCTAACAGCCACCTGCCTGCAATATAAATGGTCCAGTGTATATTGGTGTATCTTTCCAAGTTTTCTGAACGATAACATGCCTTTCCTAGGCAGAACTTTCTGCATAACTCTGTAGAACTTGAAGTTTTAATGGTTTATGACTTATTGAACTTGTAACTGATTCTTGACTTGTAGAAAATTTCTGGTTATCTCATGAATGCCTACTGAACTAATGAGTTGAGCTTTTTCTGAGTTTGGCCCATCAATCGATGGTCTGCGCTTCTTAATGGTTTAAATGTGATACTGGTAATATATACTGCTGAATTCTGCCAGAACTCAAGTTTGTATGCTAGTTGGTCGATTCTAAAATGAATCTTAATTAGTCCAATATGCTAAAGGTTCAACCTTTCTTGTTATCCAATTTGTATCGTGCCAATCCAAGGCAAAGCTTTTAACTTAGTTTGTTCTCCTACCTGAATCTGGATGGTTTGTTGTTCAAGATATCCAATCCAAATGATGTGTGTTATGTACCATCTGACTTCTGCCAGTTTCCCGTTGTTGGTGTGATAACTATTGCTGTAGATGAATTTGATTCATGTTGAGTGATTAGTCCAACCATTTCTAGGGTCAATCACTCATGCTCTGAGCATACCTTCCTATGTTTAAATTGTTCTCTCGCTTTGACCATCGTTCTGAGGATGATAGTGATGTTTACATCTAAATGGGTTTATGAAGGAAATCCTGAAATGATTACCTGAAGTCCACAGTGAATTAGGTTTCCTTAACAGGAAAAACTGAAATGGGTACAATAAACCTTTGTGACTAATTCCATAACGTTCGGTCCTTCGAACTTGGCGTTATCTGAAGGGATAGAATATAGGTAACAATTTGATTCCTTGTGTTTTGTTCCAACGGATGATAAGACATATGTTCCTCTTTGTCTAGTGGGTTTGGTCTTCACTACTGAAGTTCGTGATCAATTTGTGATGTTCCTCCTAATTCCTTCATCACATATTCCAAATATTCTTTATTGTCAAGTCACAAATCCTAAATGCATAAGCGATGTTGTAGGGAAGTTGGTTCTGGAAATTTGTCTCACGATTGTGAGCTTTGGTTGAAATCTTTTTCTGAATAAACGAATTTAGAAAATGGAGCAAATGATTTATTGGGTAATATTTTCTTGATGATTCAAAATCCAGTAGTTATGAAATAGGAACTGTTTTCAAACATGTTGTGATTAAGACTGCTTACCAAAGTTTGATGTCTATGTATATTTCTCATTGTACAATAGTGTTGTTAAAGATTGACCAAAAAGGATCGTACTTGTTCAAAATAGGAATTTCAGAAATCATTTTTCCACAAGGTAGGTGATTTATGTAAACGCATCAACTTTATTTAAAAGTGAAAACACTGAAAAAGATAAAATGGTAGAATAGGAAATGTTCGCTTAAATGCATATATGTCTAACACTTAGTTCCTGAGGTTGGATAATGTCTATTGATGGTTATCTGGCATAACTTCAAGCATAGGTATTTAGACTAACTTAAGTCCTGAAACAGTTTATCGTTGTAATTGGCAATACGAAGGTATCACTTGCTGTTGTGTCGATGAATGTCTATTCTGTTTTCCCATGAAGATGAGGAGATATTTTCCGGTTTGATCCCTTGCTTGGTATGAAAGTGAGGTTACCTGAAATTTCTAATGACATAATGCCTTAGAGGAATCTACATCGATATTCTTGATTCAAACAATTGTCCTTTGTGAAAACTTACTGCAGGAAAGTTCATGTATGGATGAGGCCATGTTTAAATGAAATGCTCTACAGTCTCAATTTGAAGCTTGGTGTATTTCTATTGTGTTGTCCTGCGGACATCTATATTGAGTTCAATCCTGTAGCTCAGTCTAGCTAGTACCCTTAAACAATAGAATTTGACAACTAAGTCAGAGATGGTGATTCGGATAGTCTCGCAGTATCTTAGAATTGTTGTTGAGTTATGAATTCTCTCTCTATATACTTCTAGTTCTGGTTAGTAGTTCTGTAATCCTTTCATTGCTTTTATTGTATAAAGGAATCCTGCATGTAATTGATATGGAAAGTCTCTTCTAGGGAAGTCAATGGGAAAATCCAACTTAATGGCTAAGTGAGTGACTGGTGGGGTAAGTATCCAGGGATAGTTTGGCAAAAGGGATGTTTATGAAAGAGTTCCTTTGTTTACAAAACTTTTGGATGAAGATTGTTATTAACAATCCTTTGAAAAGGTAATTATTTCCTTCATGGCATAATCCTTCCTGAATTTTACATAGGTGATCAGGCTATGTATAATTGAGGACTAATGATGCGATGTTGGATTTTGTCAAAATATCATAACTTTCCTCAAAAGTTTTAGATGGTGTTCAACGCATTGTTATAAAAATGGTGTCCTGATGTTTTGTTTCAGGTAACATGAAAATTGCTTCGCGTAACAATAGTAAATACTTGGTGTAATGACAGAAAAATCAATTTATAGGATGGAATTAAAATAGCTTTCTTCAGAAATTTTTCTGTAAAACAATTTCCCCATATGATAGTAAAATAGCTTGAATGGTGTATTGGATACGTGAGTGAATCTTGTCGAATGGTAATAGTCTACTAATTCGTCAAAAACGAAATCAACCTAATTCCTGATGAGACAATGCTAAAATGTTGCGAAACAATTGAAGTCTGAGCAATTGGGATAGAAAATGGAGTAAACGAAGGTTATGATTATCACCTAGGTAACAAAGGATAAATACTACATTGGATAGGAAAGTGCTTAATACCACTAGGTCATGTCATCGTACCAACGGTAAGTACAAAAGGAAAGATACAACCCTAAAAGGGCTCGAACTACGGTTTTTATATTGAAACAAAGCTCCTCCTGCTGAAGCATTGTTGTTATCCTTGATGTTGCTAATATCCTGACGGTTCTCTTTCAACAGCTCACGCTATTCCTCGAGCGATTCAGTCTTGATTCCCAGTTCCTGATTTTTCCTTGTTCCTTAGTTCCGGGCAGTCATTCTTGAAATGCCCTAAGTTTCCACATTTGAAGCAACTCCCTGGGATTTTCTGATTTGTGAGTTTCCTTTGCCTCGATCGCCATTTTGATGGCTTCAGACATGGTATCGGGTTCCCATGCGATGACCAACATACGAATTTCATTTGAGAGTCTCCCAATGTACCATTCAAGTTTTCTTGCTTTCCGGTTCTTCCATTGCAGAACCTAGTCGTGTTGATTCATAAAAATGAGTAGTGTACTTGTCAACATCATTTCCTACCATGATAAAGTTTTGTGTTTCCTGTTCCCTTGTTCGTAATTCACTTCTTACACAAAGTGTTATACCCGTCATCCTTCTTAGTTTCTCCCAAGAGTGTGAGTAGGCAGTATCAACTCCTACCATCTTAATATGTTTCGTCCACCATTCCTGGGCATGATTCTGAAAAGTGTATGTGGCGAACTTAACCTTGTATTCCTTACGACAGTCGCCACCTTGAAATATTGTTTCTATGTCTTCGAACCATTTGAGAAGTTTCTTTGTGTTTCTAGTTCCGCTAAAGGAGGGAGGATTGCACCCCATAAATTTCCACGTGAGTAAGTTCCTTAGTGAGGGCGGTGGTTATGTTCTTGGCAATGACTTGTCCAACAGTAGCTTGCGTCATGCTTGAAGTGGTTTGCTTAGATCTCTCTTCATCAAATCATAAGTGACCATGAGGGTATATAGTTAATCAAAGCCATCATATTCACAACACATGAATATAATACATGAAAATTTCGGTCTACGTGAACCGGTATCACAAATAGCACAACCATTTCTTACATAGTAGAGTCACACTTGATATATTTGTTTGTACAACATTCAAAAGACAGCAAGTTCTTTAGACTATGTCCCACACTTTCTGTGGCTAGGATAATAGTAGAAGCTAGTGAGGATATAAGTCTGGTCCAGGGACTTCCTGGTGTCCCTCTGTGTGAAATCAGGTTTGTGGCATCATAAGGTCGAGATAGTCCTGAAGTGGTGTCTGAAGTTGTGCATCTATCAAATCTTAGATAATGTAGGTTCTGAACCATTCCTGAAGAATCTGCGGATGTTTCTGTTGAGTCCGTGTTATTGGTATTATCTACTAGATGTCATCTAGTTCATGGCAAGTGGGAATGGAAAAGGAAATGACAATGATGGTACTAGTGAATGAAATACTAACCTCTTTCGCGCTACCTCGCGACATCCAAAAGGTAAAACTAAAGTACACACTGTGGGAAAGCCAATAGTGTAATAAGTAACTGATGGTGGTGATAGTACCTGAGTAGTAAGTGCCCTACTAGTGATGGAAAGAAAACACACTATCTTCCTTGCAATTAGCATCCTAATAAGTCCATTACGATTAATTCTGAATACACTACCAAAAGGCATTCTATGTACGGGCTGAATGATAGGAAGACTCTGTTCCTATGGCAAATCAATAGTACTAATGGTGGTGTAAGTGCAACTGATGGTATAATGGTAGTGGAAGATGACAAGGCATCTTCAATGTTGGAATCCGATAAAAGGATGTCAGGGTGAGTATCTGAAGGCATGTCACTTGTGAACCAGGTCAATAAAATGATATACATATACGGATATGAGTATAAATAACTCGCACAGGGGATGTATAAAACAACATGTATCATGATTATGCACTTATGATGAAATGATGAGATGCTATGATGATGTGGTTATAGTCTAGGGTCCAAGATACATCCTAGTTCGCTATAACCTTAGCTCTGATGCCAATCTGTCACACCCCCAATTTACCTGACTTGCAGCGGAATGGAATACCTGGGGGTGTCTGTCATAGCACCACAGTTACAGTTACATTGAACGACCTAAAGTGTCGTTTGGAAAATACTGCATTTGATCATTGAAATAATTCAGAGTTTACAAAATGAGGTCCCCAAAATGTGTTGCATGTTTATGAAAAACAAGTCGTACTAGATCAAATGTTTACATAAGTGCATGAAATAATGATGAGACTCGTCGACTCCGCGACTCCATGAAGGTCCAAATGCATGTCTCATGAGCTACCTTAATAACCTGAAATACATTGCTAAAACGTCAACACGAATGTTGGTGAATTCCATAGGTTTGTAAAATGTACTGATGTACGGCCACCACAAGTAAAATGCAAGATAAAAATCTCGTGAAAATTGTACAATTGCCTTAAGCTCATGACACCGAAGCTATGACTGATGAAATTCTATGCCCCTCCCGAATGTTCTGCCGAAACATTCAAATGTAAAAGACATGACATGCATCCGCTTACTGTTGGTATCCACTACCACGGATGGAGGCGTCACCCTCGATAGATCTATCCACTCACTCTCGCTTAACGGTAAATTAACGGTTCATGATGTTACAGGGGACTTTTCACATGGCAAGGTAACTTAAGCTATGTACATGTTTGAATACTTGGGCTCGTACTGAAATGATTGATGCAATGTATTCCCCCCGTGGGATTTGAAAACAATCAAAAATGTTGAATTGAAAACGGGGCTATGAAAACTCACCTTAACTGATGAAACCGTGATGAAATGAAATGAACACCAATGAACAATTTGCTGTCGTAACCCAATATGATGGTACCATGAACATGTACTGAGCTGAAAAACAAGGCGCGCATACTAGCCGCAACCTAATATGAATGATGTACGATCTACTTTAGATCATGAAATGATGTTATGAATGTCCATGCACATGTTTACTATACCACTCTACTCTTTGAAAAACACTTGTTGTTACCAAAAGTATATATTCCAAGACTTAGGAAAATATTGCTATTAGAAAATATAAATGACTAGTTATAATATATATACTTATATATATATATAACGTAAGTTTCCTTGTTAGCGTTGAAATACTCGGGTTGTAATCCTTGAAATGATGAAAACATACTCATAATAACTAATACTACGTTAGTTATAAAGCTCGGTACTTGATATTACTTCTAGCTCAAAAATGTACTTCGTAGTTTTTGCGCCAAATTTAATAAAAGCTGTCAATTATAAAATGGTTTTAGCCGATATTCAAACGAGTATATCTTTGTCGTTACTTGTCCGTTTTACTTGTTCTTTATGTCCACGGTTACGTCTTAGTATGTAGTAATATATTTTGGAAAGCTCGGCTCCTCCGGGTTACGTCTAAAGTCTCTTTTTGTACCATGAAAAACGTCCAACAGCAACTATTTTCAGAAAAATACTTTTCGTCAACAATCTTGCAAAAATCATAACTTCTTCGTTATAAGCTCTTTTTAATCCGTTCTTTCGCCTACGGATTCGTTTTTGAAAGTATTTTCTAAAAATTTTGCCAAAGTTTCCTTGGTGTTTACTGATTTTCCAGATTTTTACAAAACGGGACAGCATGTCTAAAATAGGTTCCAAATCAAGTTTCCAAGGTTAAAAACCAATTTCTACCATCACCAAACCTCTTGTAATCACCACATGACTAATCTAATCTTACCATACACCTTCTTAGGGTGCCATGGACTCCTAACCAAGTTATTAGAGCTAGGGGATTCATAACAAATAAGTTAGGGTTTGTATGTTTGTTTTTAGCCAAAATAAAGTGTGGTATAGCTACTTGTACATGGTTTTTAGCATGATACTTATGTAATACATGTAAAAATAGGATGATTCATGAAAAAATAAAGATGAAAACTTACTTGACCAAATGAGATGATTATAGGATGATTATGCTTGATGTTCTTGTGTTTTTGTTGCTTGATTCTTGATTAGGCTTGTAAAATGAACAACTTTTGTATTTTACTTCATGAAAAATGATCACTTGATCAATGAGTTTGATTATGGTCGTGGGTTTGAGAAGAGGGCAAGAGAAAGATGAACTTTGATCTTTGTTAAAAAGTGAGATTATGATTATGTGATTTTTAGTAAAGTTAAGTTTTTAGGTTTATTAGTATTCTAATAAAAATTAAAGCATGGGGTTAAAGGGATGGTCATGTGGCCGGTTTTTGGTGTGAAAGGGAGTAGCCAAAACGGTTTTGATCACTTAGAAAATATAGTGTAGCGTTAAGTGTTATTACGCGTTATTCGTTAAAATCGGGTACCGGGTTTAATAGCAATAAACGTTCACGAAGTTAACCGGGGTGAAATAAAGTTATAATAATGTTAAAAACATATTAAAAATATGTTGGGTACATTTACTGAGTGATCGGGTGATTAATGTTTAGTTTTAACGAAAACCGTCGTTATATTCATACGCGTACGTTATAAATAAAATAAATTTCCAAAATACTGGGTAACTGAATGTTATAACTTTTATGATGTTAAAATGGATATAAAAATATGTCGGGACCATTGTGGGAATATTTAGATATATTCGTCGTGTATAAACCGGGTGTTAACGTTTACTATAATTACTTATACGTAAAAACGTTAAATGTACTGAATATATATAAATTTGAAAATCCTAAGAGTGGTATAACATGTAAATGACCTACTGATGATATGCAGACTATCTCCAGTCCGTATGCAGTGTCAAGGACACTTATGAAATGAATTCGCACCTAAACCAATCCGGTTACGCGAATTTGAATACTCGTAAACTAAATTTACGATGAAATGTGTAATGCACGTGAATGATGAAATCTTTTCCCGCAATGAATAGTGTTCCGTGAATAGTAAATTTCCCAAAAGTTTCTCAGAATATCAAATTGACCTTGAAAACGATGAATAGTAAACTGATGAATAGTGTTTTGATGAATAGTGTTTGATGAATAGTGTTTTTCCAAAGTTCGGGAAATGACCTGAAATGGTGAGTTGTGACACCATCTCTTGTAACATGATACAACATTCAAGAACAAAGCACATTGCAATCAGATACCACTACATCAAGGAGCATGTAGAAGGACAGACCGTGGAATTCTACTTTATGAAAACTGACTATCAAACTGCCGACTTCTTCACAAAAGCTTTGCCGCCAGAAAGATTCGAATACCTAAGACAACGTTTAGGAATGGCAAGAATTCGTGACGAACATGATGAGGAAACTCAAAAGGTCAAAGAAGTCTGTTGGGTTCTGAGATTCTACTGCTCAGAATTTAACTAAGTGTCAAACTGCTGCTGATACCAAACTGCTGCTAAGGATAATGATTCTGCTGCTAGTATAATCAAACTGCTGCTATGAGAGACTGCTGCTGGAGAACCTGCTGCTATAGAGATAGACTTGTATACACGAGTGGATAATTATAGAATAGATTATTTGTATATCTTATACGTTTAAAATATTCTTATCTTGTGTAGAAAGTCATTGTAAACCTAATAGGACTCCTTGGCATATAAAAGGAGGTACCTAGGATTAGAAAAGGTACGTATTACTTTGTTCTCGTTTACACTTCAAGGTTAAAAACCCTAGCATTGTTGTGTGCTCGTATTATTAATATATTGAAGTGTTGATAGTGATTAAACTGTTCTTCTTAAGTTAAGCTTTAATATTTCGCGTTATAGCTTAAGTGTTAACTCAAGTCAACTTCTATAAAGATCGTTTGCTCAACTGGGATCAACAAGTGGTATCAGAGCTTGTGATCTAGAAGTGGTAATCAAGAAGAATTTGTTCATTACAAGTTAACTGTTCTAAATCAATTGCTAAAGATGGGTGACGACACACACATGGTAATTGCTTCAAAGGTTCCCATGCTCAATCCTGGAGAGTATGAGCTGTGGAAGATGAGGATTAGATAGTACATTCGCATAATTGACTTCAACATGTGGAATGTGATTGTGAATGGTGACTCTTTACCAAAAAAAGGTCCTGATGGGAAAGAGATACCTATCAAGACTGCAGAAGAAAACGCATTGAGGAAGATGGAAATCAAGGCACATAGTATTCTCTTAACGGGAATACCGAATGAATTTCAATTGGACTTTGATGGCTGTGAGACTGCAAAAGCCTTGATGGATGCTGTGGAATTCAGGTTTGGAAGTAATAATGCTACTAAGAAGTCAAGGAAGAATATGTTGAAACATCAATTTGAGAATTTCTCTGCTACAAGTGGAGAAAGGATTGATGGTACATACAACAGGCTTAATCAACTTGTTAGTCACTTAAAGCTTGTTGGTTATGTAGTTCCCCAAGAAGATGTAAACCTCAAGTTTCTTAGAAGTCTTGCACCTGAATGGAGTACGCATACAGTTGTTTAGAGGAATAAGCCTGATTTTGAAACTATGAAGTTAGAAAGCCTCTACAACAATTTGAAGGTGTATGAACCTGAGCTGACTTCTTCAACTACTTCATCTTCTAGTACTCAAAATCTTGCATTTGTATCTTCAAAGTCTAAAGGATCTCAAGATTCACACTCTACTGCTTATGGGGTATTTGCTGCTACATTGGATAGATCTGCTGCTAGTTCCACTGATAATGATTCCATCAGTGATGCTGCCATATGTGCATTCTTGGCTGATCTAACAACCAACAGAAGGTCACAGGTACTCAATAAAGATATGGATCATATTGATCCTGATGATCTTGAAGAAATTGATCTTAAATGGCAGATGGCCATGTTGACCTTAAGAGCAAGAAAATTCTTGAAGAGGACAGGAAGAGAAGTCAAGTGCAGGGCTAAAGAAAATCTGGGTTTTGACAAGTCAAAGATGGAGTGCTACAACTGCAACAGGAAGGGCCACTTTGCCAGAGAATGTAGAGCTCCAAAGAAGAATGCTAAAACTCCAAAGAAGACCTCTGAAGAATCAAAGAACACCACTACTGCATTGGTATCTTGTGATGGGTTGGGTGATTATGATTGGAGTGACACGGCTGAGGAAGAACCAAATTACTCTTTGGTAGCTCAAGTCAAGCCTAAAGTGCATAACTTTGCACTTATGGCCTATGCATCATCTTCTTCTGGATCTGACTCTGAGGTAACTAATGATTCTAATCTATCTGTATGTTCTTTTAAATCATGTGTTGACACTGTAGAAGAACTTAAGTCTAGGAATGAGAGTCTAATAAAAGAAGTTGAGCACCTAAAGCTTGATAACTTAGGTTACAAAGTAGGTATTCAAAATGTGGAAAGAAGATTAGAATATCTCAAACAGTGTAAGCTAGAATATACAGATAGAATTAAACAACAGGATGTTGAGATCTATAAGAAAAACAGTGAGATTGAATTTCTCAAGAATAAGTTAGAAGAAGCAGAAAAATATAGGGATGCAGCTCTTGCTGATAAAGAAAAACATATAGTAAGAGTAAATAAACAACAATTTGCTTCGGATTTGGTTAATAAATCAATTGAGAGTACTTTGATGAGAAAAGGAAGTGGAATAGGCTACAATGAAGTTGCTCCTCCAGTTAAGAGTGCCTATGCTCCACCAGGAAAAGAACTGTCTTTTATAAGTGAGTTAGATATGGAAAAACCTGTAGGTGAACCTAGTGTCATAGAAACACCTAAGGTTGAAGTTAGAAAATTTCCAGAGGCTCCTATTATTGAAGACTGGAATTCAAATAGTGATGAGGAACAGGTTGAACTAAAACAAAGTTTGAAAAAGGAAGAAATTCTTGTAAAAGTTGAACCTAAAATTGAACAGGTTAAGTTTGTGAGACCTGTGTTGGGTGTAACACCCCCAATTCAATGATGTTGCGGAATTCAAACTGGGTGTTACTCGACGGCACAACAGTCATAATAATAGAAAACAAACTCTAATTGAGTCGTTTTAAAAGATTTATCATTCAAATTATATAAATATCAGAGATTACAAAATGAGGTCCCAGATGGTTCCATGTTTGCAATTTACATTAAATGAGTTTTTGAATGATAATAAAATTTATATCCCTCTTGAATATCCGTGCTCCTCCGTGCCAGCCTCGTTCATTATGGACCTGAAATACATGCTTAAAACAGTCAACACAAAGGTTGAGTGGAATTCGTAGAGTTTGTAGTTAAATCGTTGAACACAATAATCGTAGTGTGAGCTATAGACTCACACTCATGGTTAGAAAACAAAACCGTTATTATTGCACTAAGCTCATGCAAACAAAGCATTAACATCGAACCAAAAATTGGCATTATAGAAGCCCTACCAAGGTAATATTGCCATTATACCTCTAAATATCAAATATAGTGCATTTGTTTGAACTCGTAGTTGTTCAACACAAATGGGATCCGTCAATCCCAATAGATCTATTCACAATATTCGCGCTCACTATAGCTAGTGACTAATGGTTCATGATATAGGGACTTCAAACATGGCAATCGTTACTTAGTGACAATAAAACATAGTCGAGTAAGCATACAGTAGAAAGCATTGTGTTTGAGTAGAAAAATAATAGCATGTATCCCCCCCATGGGTTTGTAAAATAGTTAAACAAGAGAAAGTGGGGCTACGAACTCACCGTGAGTTATGTAGTAAGTAGTGAAAATGGTAGTAGAATCGCGAAGGTCTTTATGAGCAACCTATAATAGAATGTTGCGACTTAGGTTTGGAGTAATGTCAAAGAATATAAAGAATTGCCTATATATGTCTTGCATTTAGTCCATGATGTAGTACTTAGTATATAGTGTAAGTCTTTGAATAAAAATGGTTTATGAAACATGTATAGTTTGTATATCGCTTACTACCGCTCGGGCTGACATAATTCAGAGGTCACGCAGTAAACGTTCGAGGAGCTAGGACACTTTAATTCGTATATCCAGCAACTCGTTGATCCGTTTACCGAAATGAAACCCTTCACATGAAGCTCCCTACTGTTGTAGTATTTGATAAAAATATATAAGTTTTTTATCCGAAAAGTTACATGTCCAAATAATTGAATAAACTTAGGAAAGTTTATTTTAAATGAAGATTGTTATTTCAATAAGTTTCTTAAGTCTAGAAAGAATATTACTTGAAAAGTCTCATGGTCATTTTGATGGAGTAGATCCAAATTGTATGATTATGTTACAACTAACTCTTTAGTTCATGTTTTCGCCTTAGAAGGTTATATGGTCTTAAGCCATGGCTTTGCCGTGACTTTGGTCATTGTTACCATGGTCTTAGGACTCATCCTTGGCCTTAGCCATGGTTGGGGTCTTCGCTTTAAGGTCATTAGACCTCTTGGTTTTACTTAACCATAACCAATACATGGTACTTTAGGTATTAAAAGGGGTTGTTAAGAATTTGAAGAAAAATATCACTCTTTATGCGTTTTCAGGGTTCGAGCTTCTTTTTTCCAGAACGAAAACGTCGTTTCGGATAACTTTCCTGTTTTAACTTTTTGATGAATCGGACCAGAAGGGCCTCTTTCAAAAAGGTCAGATCGCTTACAGCTTGTTTTGGCAGTTTCGGCGTTTTTGTTTTGCTAACTTCTTTTGGTCGTATCTTTTGACTCGTATACTCGTTTGTAAGGAATTATTGAAGATACTACTGACAGGTTCCTGCAGAAGCTTAGAGTGTTTCTGCTGATGACTGGTTCCTGCGGACGTATAGAGATCCTACGGATAGAGTTAAACCGTAGATAGAAATTATGTAATTTAGGACAAGATATGTAGAATATCTTTTATTAGTTTATGATTATTTGTTTCTTGTAAGAAAGGTTAGGGTTTCCACTAGTATATAAGGAACCCTTGGTCATTGTAATACGTACGAGTTCTTATAACATTATTAGTAAATGTATTGATCTATAGAAGATCAAGTTTAGTATATAAAGTTTGTTTTTATATTCCGCAATAATTACAAGCTCACAGAGATTATCAAACTTAGTCTTACTGGTGATTACATTAGTAGGCTAATGATCTATTGGCTCGAGATCTATCAAGGTATAGATCCCTACAAGTGGTATCAGAGCCACGAGATACTTTCTGTAACCTCAACACAATCACATAACTTTTCACTCAGTACCAATGGGAGACAAACCAGGCAGTGATGTTACTCTCTCAGAAGTAGGCTCTCTCACTCAACAACTACAACAGGTGGCCTTCTCTAACAGCAATGCCAAGCTTCCTTTTTTTAGGAAGGATGAGTATGAGATCTGGGCCATGAAGATGCAAAACTGGATTGCAAGTGTTGACTATAACCTCTGGAATGTTATACTCAATGGTTGTCGTCCTAAAAAGCAAACTGTAGATGCTGATGGCAAAATTAAGATTTTGGAACCTGTTTCTGCTGAGGAAATTCTTGTTATTCAAAGGGAGAACAAAGCAAGAACCATACTGCTGCAGGCAATCCCTGATGACCACATGGGATATTTTCATTCCATGACTGATCCAAGAGAAATCTGGTGGGCTATAAAAGCTAGATTTGGGGGGAATGAAGAATCAAAAAGGATGAGAAAGAGTATGTTGAAGCAAGAATTCCAAGAATTCAAGATAACTGAAGAAGAAGGTCTCTACAAAGGTTATGACAGGTTTCAGAAGATTTTGAGTCACTTAAATCAGCTTCTAGCCAGACCTGACAATGAGGAGGTGAATTCCAGGTTTCTAAGAGCCTTGCCTCCCTCATGGTCTCAGGTGAGTATATCATTGAAAACTAAAGGTGGTCTTGACTACCTCAGTTTTGATGACTTGTACAACAAACTCAGAGCTTTGGAAGGCAACATAAAGGGATTCTCTCCATATGCAGCAACTCCTTCACAATCTGCATTTGTCAGCTCTAACTCAAACTACATGCCACATACCAATACAAGTCCATCCCTAGTACCACAGGTTTACTCAAGTCCATCCACTCCAAGTCAAAGTCTTCCTATTACCACATTGTCTTTTTCAAATGCTAATCCAATAACTCATCCAAAGATTAGTAATGTGATGGAAGATGTACTTCATTCATTTGTTGCTGAAGTTGATAAACAGCAACAAATAGCTTTTGAAGATTTTGAGCAGATTGATGAACTTGCTTTAGAAGAATTGGACTTAAAGTGGCAAATGGCTATGCTTTCCCTCAAGGTCAGAAGATTTGAGCAAAAGGTTGGTAAAAAGCTCAATGTTGATGGTAGAGATGCAGCTCGGTTTGACAGAAGAAAAGTGAAGTGCTATGCTTGTGGAGAAATTGGCCATTTTGCAAGAGAGTGCACAACCAAGAAGGGTGAAGCTAATACCAGATACTCAGCATACAAGAAGAAAGAGGTGGAGGCTGGTGAATCAAAAGCCTTGGTAACTGCTATAGATGCTGGTGTTGACTGGAATGAGCATGAAGATGCAACAAGCAGCCCTCCTCAAATCTCCTGCATGGCTAATTGTGATGACTTCGGCCTCATGGGAATCTCTCCTCAGGTATCTACTTGTGTTTGTGATTGTGATTCTAAATATACAACTCTAAAAGAAGCTTATGATGAAATGAAACCAAAATATAATGAGTGTTTTATTGAAGCTGCAACCTACAAAGAAGCTTTTAAAACCTTAGAACAACAGAAGATGTGGTTTTAGCAAAATCAATTGGCTTATGAGGAAAATATTAGAGTTTTAAGTAGAGATTTAGAATGTACTAGCAATGAATTAAAGTTTTCTGAAAAAGAAAAAGCTAGAATTGAGTCTGAGAAAGGTGTTTTGCAAGAGAAATTGGATAAAGAAGTAGCTAGGCATAAAGAGTGGCTAGTTTCAGGTGATAAATTATCTAGGTTACTCTACAGTAGTAAGTCTGTAACATCGGAGATAGGTCTAGGGTTTAAGAAATATGTTGGTCCAGAAGCAAATCACTATTTAGATAAGAAAAATCATAATTATTCTGTCCCAATAAACTATCTAAAGCAAGGTGAGATGCATGATGTACCAGGACCTATCAGAGGTGTATTTATGCCTACCACCAAAACCTCAGACTTTGATGGTTCACACCATCTGTTTGGCAAAAAGTCTAAAGACTTGCCAAATAAGTCTGAAGACCCTCCAACCATAGGAACCCCTAAGCCTACATCCCATAAGTTGGACTTACCAGAATCAAAGAAAAACACTGGCATTAGGATCAATGACTCCCCTGACTCTAGAAGTATATCTAGTAATGATTCTAACACTTATGTCTCTTGTTCTTCCAGGGACAAGGCCTCAGAGACCTCTAGTTATGCCGGCTGTGACTCCAAGACCAAGTCAGACTCACCCAAGTCCTCAATAAAGATTTCTGACAAGTCATCTTACAAGTCTGTGGACTCTGAAGTTGCTGCTGATGAAGTTCTTTCTAAGATAGCCTCTTCTGAAGATTTGTTATTTACTTCTTTTGAAAACAATTCCTTTCAGTGTTTACAAAACAATTCTATTTCTGGTGTTTCTTTGAATAATTCTGTGTTTAATAAGACATCTTTTGGATTTAATAAATCTTTTAAGAAGAAGAAGTGTTTTGTTTGTGGTAGCAAATTGCATTTGATTAAGGATTGTGATTTTCATGATAAGAGGATGGGTGTTTCTGTTGCTAATAATAAACCTAGACAAAAGTGGACTAACACTTGTACCAAACCCTCATTAGTTCCACAGGCAAATTATAATGTCAGCAGAATGCATTCCATTCTTGCTGATTGGTCTGTTCCTTCTGATAGGTCTGTTTCTGCTAGTAGATATATGAATACCAATAGAAATAGATATAGGTCAAGACCATTTTATGGATTTAATCATTGTTATGGATATAATGACCCAATGTTTTTGGGAAGGGCTAATTGGGATTCTGCTGAAAAGTCCTCAGCAGATTGTTCTTGGACATATAAAAGGCCATATAACTACAAGGATTCCAGGAATAATTATGGATCTAACTCATCTTCTTGGGTATGTCATAATGATCCACAGGGCAGGCTCAAGTCTTTCATGACTTAAGTCTCTTGACATTTTCATGTTGTTGTATATTAACTTTCTTTGTTGTAGGAACATCCTCTTCTTAATAAAGACTTAGGTATTGTTGATAGTGGCTGTTCAAGAAACATGTCTGGGAATCAGGAGAAGCTACATGACTTTGTGCCTATTAATGGAGGTATAGTGAGGTTTGGAAGTGGAGTAGGTAGGATCACTGGCAAAGGAACCATTAGAACTCTAAAGGTGGATTTTGAGAATGTCTACTATGTGAAGGAGCTTCAAGGATTCAATTTGTTCTCAGTTTCAAAAATGTGTGACAAAAAGCTTCCTGTACTTTTCACTGAAGAGGGGTGTCTCATTCTTTCATCTGAGTTCAAAATAACTGATGACAATCATGTATTGCTAAAGGCTCCAAGAAATCATAATCTTTATACATTTTACTTGAATAATGTCAAACCAGAAGGTGATCTAACATGTTTGGTGGCTAAAGCATCCTTGGATGAATCTACAAAATGGCATAGAAGGATGGCACATGTTAATTTCAAAGTCATCAACAAACTTGCTAAAGATGGACTTGTTCACGGACTTCCTTCCAAGATCTTCACCAATGAGCATAATTGTGTGGCTTGTAACAAGGGTAAGCAACACAAAGCTTCTTATAAAGCCATTACTGCTGTGAGCACAATCTCAGAACCATTGCAGCTACTTCACATGGATCTTTTTGGTCCAACGTCCATCAGGAGTATTGATCATAAGTACTACTGTTTGGTGATCACTGATGCTTTCAGCAGATTCAGTTGGACATTCTTCTTGGTGACTAAAGATCAAACCTTTCAGGCACTTAAAGAATTTATGGCTCTAATTGAAAACCAACTTAACAAGAAGATTAAGGGTATAAGGTGTGACAATGGGACAGAGTTCAAAAATACTAACCTCATTGAACTTTGTGGTTTAAAGGGTATTAAAAGAGACTATAGCACTCCTAGGACTCCACAACAGAATGGAGTTGCAAAAAGGAAGAATAGAACCCTTATAGAGGCTGCAAGATCTATGCTTGCTGACTCTAAACTCCCCACCATGTTTTGGACTGAGGCAGTTGGCACTGCTTGTTATGTATTGAATAGGGTGTTGATTACTAGGCCTCATAATAAGACACCCTATGAGCTACTGACAGGGAAGAAACCTACCATTGAACACTTGAAACCTTTTAGTTGTCAGGTGACCATTCTAAACACAAGTGATCACTTAGGCAAATTTGAAGCAAAAGCTGCTGAAGGGTATATCGTTGGTTACTCAGCTCATAGCAAGGCTTACAGGGTATATAACTTGGCTGCAAAGAAGATAGAAGAGACCCTTAACCTGAAATTTCTGGAGGAGAATGAAAATGTTCAGGGAAAAGGTCATGAATGGTATTTTGACCTTGATTACTTAACAGATTATTTGGGGTATACTAGACACAAAACTAACCCCTCTGCAGGTATACAAGTGTCATCTTCTAACAGTGCAAGTACCCTACAGGATGATTCAGACAGTGATTCAGAGAGTGATGAACCCACTATTGTTGTAACCACTCTACCAATTCAAATAGCAGATCCTCCTAACAAAGAAGCCTCTGATGCCAAATCTGCTGATGATGTGGAAAACTCAACCTATGCAGAAGATCTTGCTAGACTCAAAAAGCAAGAACATGCAGCTGCTGAGGAAGCTAAAAGACTTGGTCTTGAATTTGCTCAAGACACTGAAGCACTTTTAAAACAAGTTGCTGTTGAAGAGAGCAGAAAAACTAGTTCTGCTGATACATCTGCTGATGCAGCTGCTGATTCTGCTGAAGGCATTTCTGCTGCAGTCCCTGTTTCCACTAAAACTTCCACAAGCTTGGACGAACCTTATGGCAGGTTTCCACTTCCCTCAGATCTTGCTAATGTTGAGCAAGGTGATGGCATTTTTCAATCAGCTTCTTATGATGAAGACTTTGCTCCTACATTAACCAATCTTGATACTTCCATTGATGTTAATCTTGTTGCAACTAAAAGGATCAAAACCATTCATCCACAAGATAATACACTTGGTGATCCAAATGCTATGGTTCTCACCTGGAGTGCCATCAAAAATACCAAGTTTGGGCAATGTGCATTTCTGACTTATGTATCCACTCAGAAGAGAGACAGTCACACAGATCAGAAGCATTGTTTGTTTGCTTGTTTATTGTCCCAAGTTGAACCAACAAGCATTAAACAGGCTTTGAGTGAACCTAGTTGGGTTGAAGCTATGCAGGAAGAGATGCAACAATTCAAGAATCAAGATGTGTAGGTCCTTGTTGATCTTCCTGCAGGGAAAATTGCAATTGGGACCAAGTGGATCTTAAAATGCAAGAGGGATGCCAGAGGTATTGTGGTGAGAAATAAAGCAAGATTTGTGGATCAAGGTTTCAAACAAGAAGAAGGGATTGACTATACTGAGGTCTTTGCACCTATTGCTAGGGTTGAGGCAATTAGATTATTTTTAGCCTTTGCCTCATATATGGGGTTTAAGGTCTATCAGATGGATGTCAAGAGTGCCTTCCTCTATGGCAAAATTGAAGAGGAGGTATATGTTACTCAACCACAGGGCTTTGAAGACCCCCATCATCCTAAGAAGGTGTACAAAGTTGTCAAGGCACTTTATGGACTTCACCAAGCACCAAGAGCATGGTATGCTAGATTGTCTACATTTCTTTTGGAGCATGGCTACAGAAAAGGAGCTATTGACAAGACCCTCTTTATTAAGAAAAACTCCAGGGACATCATTCTAGTACAGGTTTATGTGGATGACATTATTTTTGGATCCACAAAGGAAGCATGGTGCAGGGAATTTGAAGAATTGATGAAAGGTAAATTTCAGATGAGTGCAATGGGGGAGTTAACCTTTTTCTTAGGGCTACAAGTCAAACAACAACCTGAAAGGATTTTTATCCATCAGGAAAAGTATGTTAAAGACATTTTGAAAAAGTTTGACTTTGAACTTCTGAGGACTGCTACTACTCCATATGAACCACCCAAGCTTAAGAATCCAAATGAGCAAGATGAGGCTGTGAATGTTCACCTTTATAGGTCCATGATTGGATCACTCATGTATCTCACAGCTTCTAGGCCTGACATTACCTTTGCTGTCAGTGCTTGCTCAAGACATCAAGTCACTCCACTGACTTCCCACCTATATGTAGAATATCTTTTATTAGTTTATGATTATTTGTTTCTTGTAAGAAAGGTTAGGGTTTCCACTAGTATATAAGGAACCCTAGGTCATTGTAATACGTACGAGTTCTTATAACATTATTAGTAAAAGTATTGATCTATAGAAGATCAAGTTTAGTATATAAAGTTTGTTTTTATATTCCGCAATAATTACAAGCTCACAGAGATTATCTAACTTAGTCTTACTGGTGATTACATTAGTAGGCTAACGATCTATTGGCTCGAGATCTATCAAGGTATAGATCCCTACATCATTTTAGGTGATTCAAATTGCTATGTTTTCCTTGTAAAATCCTTTATAACAGTAGGCAAGTGTCTAATATCATTGTTATAATATTTTGGTCATGGTTCTCAATATAAGTCACTAGTTTTCTTGTTTACTTTACATAAGTTAACATATTGTTTCCATAACTTGTTTTAATAGTTTTTATACATCATGAACATAATACAAAGACCATATATAGCATGAATGAAATATAATGAAAATGATATTGAGCAAGAAAGTGTATTATGGTTTCTTACAACTTTAGGCTTTCTAAGAAAGGAAAGTAACAAGTAAGGATAGGACATTGACTGAACAAGCTTCTCTAGCTTCCAACTTCTTCAAGCTCTTGACACTAACTTGTGACTACTTGAGAAGGCACTTGAAGTCTCTACAAGACACTTCTTGTGTGGATGGAAGAACTCCAAAGGATGGAAGAAACAAGGACTTTGGATCAATCAAAGCTTTACAAGAGCTTTGGAATTGATATGGAACTTGTATTCTTGAATAATACTTGAAGTAGAGAGAAAATCATGAATGTGTTTGTGTTTGTGATGGTATGAATGACCAAAGGGAGAGGGTAGGATTATATAGGGCCTTGAGAAGGTGCTAGGAAGGTGACTAACCAAGCTTGTTAGCTAAGCCTTGCAAGGTGTTGCCAGATTAGGCAAACTTGGAGCCTAAGTTGCAAGGTGTCATGATCTAGTGAAAGAAAGAGATGAAGAGTCTCCAAGACTCTTCCTGGAGTTGGTTAGGATGAGGAGGGGTGACTAGGTGGTTTAAACTTGGTATTATTTGGTTTACGGAGTCAGTTTTGGTCCTAGTAATCGATAACAGTAAGTTGTTAAGTCATGAAACTTAAAATGGGGTATCCTAAAAATATGAAACTTATAAATATGTTTAGAACTTATTAATATAACCAATCTTAGCATATTTAATGAGTGATAAGTTCTATCGGGTTGCTTAAACGCTGTTAAAACTGGAAACGCGGGTCTAAAACGCGTAATTCGCGTAAAACGCTGAACTAGAAAACGTAAAATTCCAAAACTTTTGGAATTGTCGAAAAATGAGAGAAAATCATATTTCTATTGTTTATAGTGTTTTATGGACATATCGGGATGCTCGAATGACGTTTAAACCTAAAAGTAAATCTCGGACACGGTTTCGTGATTTTTGCATAAATGATCCGACAAGTGTCAAACTCTCGGATTATCATTAAAATAGTTTAACTTACGAGAATATGAAATAAAAATTTCAGGAGTGAATAGTGAATAGTGAAAGTGAATAGTAATAGTGAATAGTAGAAATGAATAGTAAAATTTTCAGGAATAGAAGTTAACCTGAAAATGCGAATTGTTACAGTCTCTACCCCTTAAGGGAACTTCGTCCCGAAGTTCAGTTTATGTCAGGGTTTGAAGCGACGTCGGTGAAAAGGTAGGGTTTCTTGTGGCGAATGGTTTCTAAGGTAGCTAGTGATGTACTTTGATTCGTTGTTTCAGTGTATGGCGTAGGATGATTAATTGTCGTACTCTATCGTATGAATACTTATGAATTGCCTATGCTCACATGAAATCTGTTTTAAGATTATAGGTGAGAAGTTTCTTTCTAATAAAACATACAGGTGACTATTCCCAGCATAACATGATCCCTCTTAAATTAGACATAGGTGATCAGGTATGTATAATTTAGGACCGATAATGTGATGTTCAATTTAGTCACGTAGTATTGTGTTTCTTAAAAGTTTTAGATGGTATTCAATCTTGTAAAGTTGATGAGGGTGCTTGTGGTGTAACTGAGGATGATTTGAGCTTTAAAAGTGCATCAAGATCTGTTAATGAGTTTGTGGTTGCAACGGCTGTGAAGATAATGATGGTGAAAAGATGAACGAGGCTTGTGTTCTTCATTTTGGTTTGATGAGTTTTAGTGGTTTGAGATGAAGCTGGGTAAAGAAGACATGGGAGATATGATAAGAGGGTTTTTGATAATGGTTTTGTGTTTTCTTTGTTAGCGCCATGATTCTATTATATAAAAGATACGTCATGAGTAGAGAGTTGTAAAATAAGCATGATTTTTTATGGGAACTGATAGAATAATTACGTTGGAGGTTTGAATCATAACACATGATAGCATAAAGCAAGAGTTTTATTCATAAAACGTTGATTGATTACAAGATTGAAACTTATTACAAGTTTCTTCAAAATCTACTAACTGATACTTTCAGTTTAGTAATTACACCGTTTTACAACTACTGCTAGCTATTACATGGATTCTACAGAGTTTACTAACTGAGTCTAATTAGTTTAGTAGTACAAAAGATAACTAGTATCATCACACTAGTCTATTGCGGGTTAGAAGGTCCTAGCAGCTTTGATTGATTGGCAACTTCTTGGTTTAGTGTGTCATGGAGGTACGAGTCGATGGAGTTTGAGAGGCTATAGTGTCCATGCTGACATTCTTATTGGATCAATGGTGGTTGTGATACGATCCATAATGAGTGATCCAACTTATCACATGTAGGGATATAAAAGGGAAGTGATAGTGGTGGTGATAATAGCGCTAGTACATATTCATACTCATCATCCTCCTCGGAGTCTGCCCCAACCCAATTTTGTTCAAAATAATTAGAAGTATTCGGTGCAAAAATAGTTGGCATTGGTTCCTCCACTTCTTCGTTGGTTAAATCTTCGAAAGGTTCTTCTTCGTCATCAGAAGCGAAGGCATTTACGAAGTCAAATCCGAACTCGGGTGAGGGTGGTAAGACTTGGAAGTTATTAGGTAGAATGGGAACATAATCGGGAGAAGTGGGTGCGCACATGATTTCTATGAGAAGAATTACAATGTTAAAACAATTCTAACGTTTATGGGGAGTGCTCAAAATATGACAAGCGTATATATATCAATATACTAATATTTTCATGTAGCATAACATGCATAATAAGTCCATAATCGTCTGGAGGATGGAAGGCACGAAGATCAGAAGGCTATAAAAATATTTTTGCTTGTAATTGTGGTTATAGTTTAGGTCTCAATTAGACCCGTTTCTCTATAACCATGGCTCCGGTACCAATCTGTAACACCCCCAATTCAATGATGCAGTAGAATTCAAACTGGGTGTTACTCGACGGCACAACAGTCATAATAATAGAAAACGAACTCTAATTGAGTCGTTTTAAAAGATTTATCATTCAAATTATATAAATATCAGAGATTACAAAAGGAGGTCCCAGATGGTTCCATGTTTACAATTTACATTAAATGAGTTTTTGAATGATAATAAAATTTATAGCCCTCTTGAATATTCGTGCTCCTCCGTGCCAGCCTTGTTCATTATGGACCTGAAATACATGCTTAAAACAGTCAACACAAAGGTTGAATGGAATTCGTAGAGTTTGTAGTTAAATCGTTGAACACAATAATCGTAGTGTGAGCTATAGACTCACACTCATAGTTAGAAAACAAAACCATTATTATTGCACTAAGCTCAAGCAAACAAAACATTAACATCGAACCAAAAATTGGCATTATAGAAGCCCTACCAAGGTAATATTGCCATTATACCTCTAAATATCAAATATAGTGCATTTGTTTGAACTTGTAGTTGTTCAACACAAATGGGATCCGTCAATCCCAATAGATCTATTCACAATATTCGCGCTCACTATAGCTAGTGACTAATGGTTCATGATATAGGGACTTCAAACATGGCAATCGTTACTTAGTGACAATAAAACATAGTCGGGTAAGCATACAGTAGAAAGCATTGTGTTCGAGTAGAAAAATAATAACATGTATCCCCCCATGGGTTTGTAAAATAGTTAAACAATAGAAAGTGGGGCTACGAACTCACCGTGAGTTATGTAGTAAGTAGTGAAAATGGTAGTAGAATCACGAAGGTCTTTATGAGCAACCTATAATAGAATGTTGCGACTTAGGTTTGGAGTAATGTCAAAGAATATGAAGAATTGCCTGTATATGTCTTGCATTTAGTCCATGATGTAGTACTTAGTATATAGTGTAAGTCTTTGAATAAAAATGGTTTATGAAACATGTATAGTTTGTATATCGCATACTACCGTTCGGGCCGACATAATTCAGAGGTCACACAGTAAACGTTCGAGGAGCTAGGACGCTTTAATTCGTAAATCCAGCAACTCGTCAATCCGTTTACCGAAATGAAACCCTTCACATGAAGCTCCCTAGTGTTGTAGTATTTGATAAAAATGTATAAGTTTTTTATCCGAAAAGTTACATGTCCAAATAATTGAATAAACTTAGGAAAGTTTATTTTAAATGATGATTGTTATTTCAATGAGTTTCTTATGTCTAGAAAGAATATTACTTGAAAACTCTCATGGTCATTTTGATGGAGTAGATCCAAATTGTATGATTATGTTACAACTAACTCTTTAGTTCATGTTTTCGCCTTAGAAGGTTATATGGTCTTTAGCCATGGCTTTGCTGTGACTTTGGTCATTGTTACCATGGTCTTGAGACTCATCCTTGGCCTTAGCCGTGGTAGGGGTCTTCGCTTTAAGGTCATTAGACCTCTTGGTTTTACTTAACCATAACCAATACATGGTACTTTAGGTATAAAAAGGGGCTGTTAAGAATTTGAAGAAAAATATCACTCTTTATGCGTTTTCAGGGTTCGAGCTTCTTTCTTCCAGAACGAAAACATAATTTCGGACAACTTTCGTGTTTTAACTTTTTGATGAATCGGACCAGAAGGGCCTCTTTCAAAAAGGTCAGATAGCTTACAGCTTGTTTTGGCAGTTTCGGCGTTTTTGTTTTGCTAACTTCTTTTGGTCGTATCTTTTGACTCGTATACTCGTTTTAGGTGATTCAAATTGCTATGTTTTCCTTGTAAAATCCTTTATAACAGTAGGCAAGTGTCTAATATCATTGTTATAATATTTTGGTCGTGGTTCTCAACATAATTCACTAGTTTTCTTGTTTACTTTATATAAGTTAACATATAGTTTCCATAACTTGTTTTAATAGTTTTTATACATCATGAACATAATACAAAGACCATATATAGCATGAATGAAATATAATGAAAATTATATTATGCAAGAAAGTGTATTAGGGTTTCTTACAACTTTAGGCTTTCTAAGAAAGGAAAGTAACAAGTAAGGATAGGACTTTGATTGAACAAGCTTCTCTAGCTTCCAACTTCTTCAAGCTCTTGACACTAACTTGTGACTACTTGAGAAGGCACTTGAAGTCTCTACAAGACACTTCTTGTGTGGATGGAAGATCACCAAAGGATGGAAGAAACAAGGACTTTGGATCAAGCAAAGCTCTACAAGAGCTTTGGAATTGATATGGAACTTGTATTCTTGAATAATACTTGAAGTAGAGAGAAAATCATGAATGTTTTTGTGTTTGTGTTGGTATGAATGACCAAAGGGGTAGGGGAGGGTTATATAGGGCCTTGAGAAGGTGCTAGGAAGGTGACTAACCAAGCTTGTTAGCTAAGCCTTGCAAGGTGTTGCAAGATTAGGCAAACTTGGAGCCTAAGTTGCAAGGTGTCATGATCTAGTTAAAGAAAGAGATGAAGAGTCTCCAAGACTCTTCCTAGAGTTGGTTAGGATGAGGAGGGGTGACTAGGTGGTTTAAACTTGGTACTATCCGGTTTACGGAGTCAGTTTTGGTCTCGGTAATCGATAATAGTAAGTTGTTAAGTCATGAAACTTAAAATGGGGTATCCTAAAAATATGAAACTTATAAATATGTTTAGAACTTATTAATATAACCTATCTTAGCATATTTAATGAGTGATAAGTTCTATCGGGTTGCTTAAACGCTGTTAAAACTGAAAACGCGGGTCTAAAACGCGTAATTCGTGTAAAATGCTAAACTGGAAAACGTAAAATTTCAAAACTTTTGTAATTGTCGTAAAATGAGAGAAAATCATATTTCTATTGTTTATAGTGTTTTATGGATATATCGGGATGCTCGAATGACGTTTAAACCTAAAAGTAAATCTCGGACACGGTTTTACGATTTTTGCAGAAATGATCTGATAAGTGTCAAACTCTCGGATTATCATTAAAATAGTTTAACTTACGAGAATATGAAATAAAAATTTCGGGAGTGAATAGTGAAATTGAATAGTAATAGTGAATAGTAGAAATGAATAGTAAAATTTTCGGGAATAGAAGTTAACCTGAAAATGCGAATTGTTACATTGGGTAAGAGTATCTCTAAGAAAATGGCAGAATACAATGAGGTTCCTAGAGATCAGATGAAAAGATTTTATAATAAGCCTAGGGGTAATAAGAAAAACTTTAATAACCTAGTTTCAAATAATTTAGGTAATGAGTTTCAATTAAAGAAGAAGGCTTGTTATAAGTGTGGTCGCTTTGAACATTTGATTAATAGTTGTAAAGACCATCAAAAGTCAGTTTGGAATCAATACTCAAGGGTAAATCATTAATATGTTTCTAAAAATACTCACCCTCATCCTAATAGAAATATGATTTCAATGGCTGTGTTGTTAAGATCTGGTGCAACTAGATCTATTTTTGCTGCTAAATCAAATGGTGCTTTTAAAACCACAACTGGTTCTATAGCTGGCTCTGCTGCTGGTAAACATTCTACTGCTAGTAAGCATTTTGTTGCTAGTACAAAACTTTCTACTTCTGGGCCAAAAGTTTTAAAAAATACAGTTGTAGGAAATCATTTTTATGTTGTTAAGGCCTCAGCATGCTAGACTTGGAAACCTAAATCAACTGTTTTAAATAATGTTTCCAAAAACAGCAGTGCATCAATAGACTTAAAGAAATTTGACTATATTGATGCGCAAGGCAAATCCAAGTCAGTAATGGCTTGGGTCCCCAAGAGAAACTAATTTTTCTATTTTCATGTGTAGAGTAATCTACAGGATAAGCTAAAAGATATTGTTATAGTTGATAGTGGATGCTCTGGACACATGACAGGTGATGAGTCTCAACTTGAAGACTTTGAGCTTTTTGAAGGTGGTTATGTTGCTTTTGGGAATTGTTAGGTCACCATTTCACAACAAGTAATCACATAAACTTAGAGAGAGAAAGTTAGAGAGAGAAATAATGGATGGAACTTGTAATGATAATAGGAAATGTATTAAGCAAGAACCAACACCATCCTTGGAGGGTTTACAAGAGAATTTATACTCTTTGTCTAGGGCATCATACATGTTTCACATAATAACACTAATGGCCCTTAGACTTTGACAAAGCATGAATTCTAAATAAGAATAACATAAATCATATTAAATCTTAATGTACTAATATAATATTGCAACCTATTACAAAACTCAATGACCGACACTTGATTTAAACAAAATGTATTCCCAATAATCTCCCCCTAAGTGTTGGTCATCAAAGGTTGCCCGACATCGTCATCTTCTAAACTTTGACATATTAGTTGACGTCTTCAAAAAATTGTAGCAAAATCTTTCATTGTTCTTTGTTCTTTGTTCTTTGTTCTTTGTTGATATGGTGGTGATCATATTATGATTTCGTCACTTCTGTGTCTGTGGTGGTTGTCCGCCATTCCAACATGCTCATACATCTTTGGACTTTGACTTTCACATGCATGAAGTTCCTTTTCTTTCACTTTGATCTTTAGTCTCTTTACTTTGTAGATTCTTCTTTTTGGCGTAGAATCTTTCTTTGAACTTTGTGTAGCCTAGATCTTTGGGGGAGCTTTCATTGACTTCAACATGTATGCATGAGCATGCTGGAATCTACCATCATGGAGGTGATATGTACCTGCAGGTAAACAGTTAGCAATAATCAACCGGTACTTACAGATAAGGAATTAGAGATCGTCAACAGCATATTGTGAAGACTCCTTCTAATCCTTATCAAGGCTGTTCCCATATCAGATACTCCCGATGGAGCTTACGAGACCTACTTAGTAGCTCAAAGACTGGGCGAGTCGCTGGGGATCACTCCACAACTGTAGGCCGTTATGGAACCACCGCGAACACTAAGCGTAACCCGTGAAGGGTTACCGAAGTGACCTACTGTCAGGGCTGTTTGATGTTGACCCTGGCAGGAATTTCCGTTCAATCATTGAGAAATACATTTGTAAATTCTCTCATAAACGTTCTCGGCATATTGCTAAGATCTGCGAAGGAATTGATAATTTACAGCTGGTGTTCATTGATGTAGAACACCAGTTGTAGAAATACTAGGTGTTCCTAAGAGATCTTTGATGTATCTCATGGCTCTAGACTCGATAAGTGTACACTTAGGTTTCCTATGTGGAGACTAGGGAGGGGTCTCCTACTTCAATATCAACCATCTCTAAGAGATAAGTCGATAGATTACACCGGTTCCCCGTGAGAATGAAACAAGCTCTTTTAAGAGAACTTGAGTGGTTAAGAAGGTTTAGTGCATTGCGTCACTGGGTCCATTACATTTTTATCTTTAATACCAGTGTTGTCTTAGCAACAACCAGTAGCATACGAATTGAACCCGGTGTCTGCCCTAAGGTTGAACGTATGGAGGGCTATTTCTTTTCACCCTTTTCTTTACTTTTCTTTTTAATTCTTCAACTCCTTCTTTCCCCTTTTATTCTTTTCTCATTTTTTCATATCATACCTAAGGACTTCTAATTCTAACTATTGGTGATGTCCTTGGGTAGATCCCTCCAGCTCTAGCGGATC
Organism: Artemisia argyi; assembly: GCA_030686995.1. Lineage (NCBI taxonomy): Eukaryota > Viridiplantae > Streptophyta > Magnoliopsida > Asterales > Asteraceae > Artemisia > Artemisia argyi. The sequence goes on from CM060704.1 coordinate 100,985,780, forward strand.
ATAGGACGGTTTTCCTTAACCTTAGTCACCTTATAACTCCATGACTATCCTACAATTGCCATTGAAACCATTTATAGAAAATCTCTCAAAGTGTTTGTGATTATCAAACATTTTGTCTAACACTTTGAGAGTTTTGTGTTCATTTGAAGGGCTCCCCCTTCACATGTGCTCATGAGTATTTAATAAATTTGCACATGCGGGAGGAGCAAGCACTTTTTGAATTGATCCATTTTCAGTGAACAATACCGATTCGAGACACGCTTACATCACTAGTTAGACTAGCTTGAAGTTATTACCCGGCCTGGTCAAGTCCACAGAAAGTTTCTCGAAATGGTACATTTCTACTAAGACAAATCCTTTTCGAGACATGCTTACGTGGCTAGTTAAAGAGTTCCATTGTCAGCTTTTAGGTAACAACTAGCTCTTGTAACTAACTCGATGTTATTACCCGTCGAGGATAAGTCTTTTCGATTATTAACTTTTATGTTTCGTAAATTCTTGGGTCAATTCTGAGTCTAGCTCGAATGAGATTCGACCTTAAGAAATTCTGAGCATTCATATTTTAATCACTTTCACTCTTCTCCCCCTCAAAAATAGCATATGAAATGTTGTTTTTGTTAAACTTTTGATTAAAATATGCTTTTTGAGTCTTATGGGGAGATATCAACAAGAACTTTTGATTTCAAGAAACGATGAGTTATCAAGTGCTCCCCCTCAACAAGTGAGTACTTATTGAGGTGAAATACTTGTCTTTTGAGCAAAATTATGAAAATCATAAAATGTTTGATTAACTCTACTCAAAAGTAAGCTTTCGCTCCTTATATTAGGATTGAGGCACTGATTGGCTCCAAACGGTCAATCTAAATTGACCAAAGGATGGTCAACAAGGTCAAACTGCCTAGAGTCAATCTCCGCGGAATATAGGGTTTCCCCGGGTCGTTATGTCCCGACGAGGTGTGGATTGTATTCAAACGGGTTTGTGATCGGGTGAATTTGGACAGAAAAGGGTTTGTAAATGGTTATTCTAAGGAATCTACAAAGAAATAGCTTAAACAAGCTATATAGATGATTACGTGAAAGTTAGATGCCTAAAAACGTTTAATATCTAAAAACAGCGTACGTTTATATTTTAAAATAACGTAAACGTACAAAATAAAAAGTAAAAACTGAAATCTGAAAACCCACAAGGGGTGAAAATGACTTTTTTTACAAACTTAAGGATAAAAGAAAATTTTTAGAAAAAGAAAATAAATTTTTACACTAATTAATTACTTATTATTAATTAATTACTAATTAATACTAATTATTAATATTTAAATAACTTAAATATAATACAATATTAATATAATACTAGAAAAATGAAAATTAGATTTCTAAAATCATAAAATAACTAAAAACAAATTTTAAAATTAAAAATATGTCTTTTGTCTTTTTGTGATTTTTCAATTAATTAATTACTAATTAAATATTAATTACCTAATTAAACTAATTAAAATTATTAAAAATACTAAAAAGACTTAGATAATTATGAAATTTTTTATAAATCTAATTAACCATTGTAGGACTCCTAAAAAATTATAAAAAGTTTGTTTTACATTTTTTTACACTATTTTACTAATTAATATTCTAAATATTAAATAATTACTAATTAAACTATTTAAATTATAAAAACTAGAAGCTGAACAGTAGAAATTACAAGAAAATTCCAAAAAATATTTTATAACTTAGAATAGCTAGGAAAAATATAAAAACTAGGGTTTACTTTATAAAAACTAAGTTTGCTATTTAATACGTTAATATTAATTAATAATTAATAAAACTAATATTAAATCTAATAAATACCAAATGATAATATAAAAATCTGAGAAAATTACTGGAATTACTTTAAGATAAAAGGAAATTAAGAAAAATATTAAAATACAAAGTGCTTAATAAAAATCTAAAAAGGAAAATTAAAAAGTTAAATTACATTAAATAGAAACTATCACTTAATTTTAAATTTGGTTTTTCTGGATTTTTCTTTTATAAAACTATTTTAACACTAAAAACAAACAAATTTTATAAAAACAACTTTTTTAAAACTTAAAAATAAGCCAAATGCATGCAATAAGCTTGGGCAGTTGACTTATGTTGACCAAACAAGAAAATAAGCTCAAATTAGCTTAGGTGAGGTCCACAAGGGTGGAACTTGGTTCAGATGAGTTAGATAGCTTATAAAGAACTTAAAACAACAAGGATTGAGCACTAGATAAGCCAATAAGCTGATAAGCACTTCCAAGTGAACCACAGGCCACTCAGAAATGGGACAAACTATTAGGGAGGTTCTAGGTAGGTCCTAGTGAGCCTAAACTCAGGAGCTTGCTTGAAATGGATTGGGGGCCAGCTGGTGAGTTCAAAGAACCCAAGGAGGGCATGTGGGACACACTGTGGTGGTGTTGGATGGGGGTCTGCTGCACAGGGCATCACCTTGCCTTGCAGGTGTGTTTGATCAGGTGTGGGCCCCTCAGAAAAAAAATGGCAAAAATGAAGTGATGATGAAATCTTAAAGTTAAGCTGGGATACTACAAGTTCTGAAAATCACAAGGCCTAAAAACAAATACAAAATTCCAAACAAATCTTGGAAATTTTGCAATTCTATACAAAGGTTAAAGTTGACTTTTTGTGAAAAGCTTGATATTTTGACTTATTTGAACTTTGATTGAATCATACAAGCTAAATGAATTGTAATATGTTAATGTAAGACCAAATTGAGATGAATGAACAAGTTTTAAACCCAATGGGTGAGAATTGGCACCAATAGATCCAACAGTGGACTGTTGTGATGATCAATGGGTTATTTTGACTATTGCCTTGGGTAATGACCAAAATAATGGTTGAACTAAGCTTATATGAACCTAAATAACTAGTTTGAATCAAAAACTCACACTCTAACACAATGGAGCTCAGTGAGCAACCCTGAGCCAAACACTCCCTTATGGTTCATTGTCTTGTGATTTTCAAGGCAACACACTGTTTCAAACCATGATACTGACTCCTAGGGCTACAACATGGTAGAATAGACTTAAAGCAACACAAAAACAATGATAGTAACAACAAAACACTAGCAAACTTGATTATGCTAAAAATTTAGTGAAATGAAAAATATTAGCAACTATGAATCCAATGAACAAACAAACAATTTTAAACCATGATATCACTTAACAACAACAACTTAATATAAAAACACAGAGATTTAAGCAATTACATGACTTGAACAGTAAAATGCCAAAATGAACACAAAATGCTTACAAGATGGGATTCAAGTGAGAACTGTGAACCAAGGAACCAAATCATACCCTATTGACTTCCACAAGTCACTAACACCCTTTACAATCCAACATACACCTTTCTTTTTGCTTCTTCTTTTATTTTCAACTATTTTTTTTAGTTATTTTTTGGTATTTATGATTTTTCTTTACCAAACCAAATTAAATACATTGGGAACTTAATAAAGCTTAAGATTGAGCTACAGTGAGCTTGTGAAACATGAATGATACCTAGAAAGCTTGATCCATAATTTTAGCTAAAACCTGAAATTGATGATAAACTGAATTTGTACCAATATTTGAAATTAAGATTAAACAAACTTAATATTACACTGAAAATGTTGTTTACATCCCTTTTTAACTAAAAATTACAACATAAAAGTAATTTTAAGCCTAATTTGACATAAAATCGACACTACTACTATTCTAAAACTAAACTAATAACTTTTCTTCATTTCTTCTTGACTTTTATAGACCCTGGCATCATTCTCTTTCTTTCCCACTCCTTCACAGTCATTGGATAGGCTCAAATCAATCCAAGCCCTTCAAAATGGTTTTGGCGAGAAACTGTGTTTGACAGGTAATGGGGTTTGGTGTGGTCATTAATGAGGGGGGGTTGGTTTGAATTGGTGAGAAGTATTTAATGAAGTTGGTGGAGTTGGTGAGAACTTGGGAGGAGGGGGAGCAGGATTACAGGGATTAAGTGCTCAGGGACTATTTTTGCCAATTTTTGAAAGTTGGGGGACTGAAACTGCCAATTATGCAAACTTCGTACGTTTTTTATCTGTTTTTACTCATTTTGCATCTAAAACATATAAAACACAATTTTGAAACATTTTTAGTAATTTGATGCATATTTGAGTGTTTTTATATGTTTTGCAGTTCAGATTTGACCAAAAATGATGAGTGTTTGAGCACTCATCAGGCACTGAAGCGTACCTCAGGGTCCTTTCATTACAAGCACGGGTTGTACACTGTTATTTGTGCATAAACCAAAGTTATAATAAAAATAGAAGGAAAGAATATCACAAATGACCGATTATACCAGATGTTTACTCCGGATGACGAAATGTGAGATTATTTGGAATTGGTGCTCTTGCTCCAACATAGCTCTCGAACCTCCTCAGCGTATCCCTGAACTTTAATCTCTTCTCAATCTTGACCAAGAACTTTTGCGCCTGCTTAGCATCATTCCTGCTCCAAGTCATGTGTTGAAGCCAACTATCTCTTTTCCCCAAGTTGTAACAATTGAGCACGATGGTCAACTGATTCTGAATGAGTAGCAAAGTTTGGTCTCCAAACTTGTGAATTTCTTCAAAACCCATAAACATACGTAACCCACATCTTTCATAGACAACTCCAAATGGTTTGTTTATGAATTGGTAAGGTTTCTTGTTTAACAGACCAGGTATTCGGAGTTTGGGTTCGGTGAGATTGAGGCGTGTTTGATAACTTTCGGCACCAAGATGAACATCTTCGACTCTTGCCTTGAGCACTATTTGACGAATGAACATGAGGATAGAGTTGATAAGATCATACTGAATTTCACCAGAAAGGTTTTCAAGTTTTCACTGTTTCTTCAACAAATACATATCTACAATATCATGAATGTTGAGGCGGCGGAAATCAGCTTCACTGAAGGTGTACTCCTTGTCGTCATGTCTTCGTATAGTGATCTCGGTGAGGAAGTTATACCCATACTTTGGTTCCTTTACAACCTTTAAAACTGAGAGAATCTTGTGATGAGAGAAAACTTTGCCTTTTGTGCTGAATGTAATCTTATACTTGTAGAACCATTTTCGCAACATAGGCCAGTGAAACACTCCCAATTGTGCTTCATCATTATATGCAGAAACTGAAGTACTGAAGCAATCTAGCATTTGTTCCTCAAGACTTTCTAGAGCATATGAGGCAGCTTTGAACTTGACAAGAGAAGAGGCATATATTTCCTCAGGATTGGTGTTGCCATACATGAGATGTTTCAAATCATGATTAAAGAAATAATGCTTGGGAAGTTTGGGATCTCTAGGATGACCGGTCGTAGGTAATGGTTTCGAGAAGTCTGGATAAATAAATGAGCTAGAACCATACCAATTCACCTCTTCAGACAGAGCATGAGCAACTTGATCAACGTTGTATTCAAATTCGAGTGGAGATGTGGTGCATGTCTTAAACTCAAGGAAACCAGCCTTACGTATGTTGATGATGTCAGACAATGACAATTTCTGGATCTTCATTACTTTCTTTATTCTTTTGGTGAAGTCCACAATTGACCCGTCAATAGGCTCGTCCGACTCAGAAAGATCTGCATGAGCATCCACCATTTCTTCAAACCAGTCAAACGTTGGATCAGAAGGATTGATCCATTCAGGTGCAGGTGCCATTGGAGCATCCTTTGGTGGTTCTGGAACATTTTCAGCAATGGGAAAGTGGAAGTCATCCATGGCTTCTATATCATCAAGTTCTACATTTGTGCACATGGGAATTTCCTTACTTGTTCCAGTATCAGCTCTTAAAGGTTGTGGTCCTGATGAGGGTCGAGTAGTCTTTCTTCTCTTATCTTGAGGCTTTGGGTCATCGTCTTTGTCAGAATCATTGTTGCGACGTTTTGAAGACTTAGTTTTCTTACACGAATCTCCTTTTTTTTCAGCTTTCTTCATTGAGTTGATCAAGGCTTGGTGAAGCTCTTCTTCATCAGAATCATCTAGTATTGATTCCAACAATTTGCCTTTGAGGTCACTTTTAGATGGTTTTGGTGGTCTAGTCTGAATGGTGATTGGAGTGGTCTGAAAACGGTGTGCAACAATTCCATCAAGTTTTTCTTTCACATACAACTTCATAACTTCTAGAAGAACATCACTTAACTAAGAATTGACTTCACTTGGTATTATCTCCTTGACTGCACTATCAATAGCTTTCTTTATATTGAACTTCTTGATATCATCTATATCGCCTTTTTGATCTCTAACTTCAGCTTGTAGCTGGGTGATTTGTTCCTGTAGGGTCAAGGGATTCATGTCGGAGTCTTGTGGAGTTTGCTCACGATCGTCAAAACCAGTGATATCAACATTTTGATCCTCTTCATTATCCTCGTCATCCTGAGTTTCGTCATCATTCTCTGATTCATTTTGACTTCCTTCATTTGAATCTTCATCGTCTAGACTTTCTTCATCATCTCTTTCTTTTTCAACATCTGTTTGATTTTCATCCGAACTCGAGGATTCTGCTTCATCACACGTTTCATCACCATCATTAGTGTCAGATTTAACTTGAGAACCTTCTGCATCTTCTTGTCCTTCTTCTTCTGACTTTGACTTTTCTGATTCAGTGTCACGTACACCAGAACCTTCACCTATCTTATGAGGCTTTTTGACTCTTTCCTATTTTAACATCTTACTTTCACGAGGTTTTAGTTTCAATAACTTAGCTTCTTTCTTTTCGGTTAGGGGAGATGGGCTTGATTCTTCAGATTCAACAACTTTGCCTTTCTCTTTTGATGCTTGTTTCTTTTTAGTCACTGTAAGCTCTTGTGTTTCGGTCTCATCCTGAACATTTTCTTCCTCATCAGTTGGTTCATCACAAATGGTAGTAAGTTTCCTCTTTGGCTCACAAGCAATCTTCTTGGATCTAATCACAAGCTTCTTACCTTTCACTCCACTTTTAGCTGTTGTTGCTGCCTTAGTTTTTCCCATTCCAACAGTTTGATTCTTTACCACTTCTTCATATACTTGAAAGGCATGAGACTTACGAATTTTGTCTGTTATCAACCACTCTTGAATTCTCATCCCTTGCATTTTAGTGTTTGTACCCTGAATTCTAACCCTTGGGTATGGCTTATCCATGGCTGGTGAGTGAAGCTTATCTTCAAGTCTGCGATCGATCTCTGAATCTTTTTCCATGAAATGAGCAATGTGGAGTTTAGTAAAGCAGGCGACGAAATTTTAGCTTTTGAATCTTTAGAGAACTGATTCTGTTGATTGACCATGTCATACCATATCAATTGAGCGTAGTCAATGTGAGCCAAATTAATGACTCCCCAGAAAAGTTGCAAAAATTCAAGTGTGGGATGTTCATGACCAGTCTCTTTGCCCGTAACAAAGAGAGCCACGGTTGAGGGATGTATCTTCGGTCAAGTGTTGAGTGAGTGGTGATGGGTGAGACGGTTTCATCATACCCAAGATCAAGAAGAAAACTGGCAAACTTTTCAAACGTGGGAAGTGAATGGAATGCTTTATTACTTTTTGTAGTTTCTGAAGGTAATCCAAGAACAGAACGAAGTAACTTAACATCGAAATTAATGGTTTTCTTATCAATCATAGTTGTCATAAACTTGTTGTCTCTGCTGACTTTAAGTGATTCCCAGAACTGAGTTAAGTACACTTCAGGTACTTTGGCGGTGTTGATGAGAATGTGCTTTATGAAGTGATTCTGAAGTATGTCAAGGATAATCTGACAGGAAGGTGGACATGGAAGCTTAGTCAGATCAACACTCATGTTTGACTTGCTTATGGTTCTCTCCTCACCTCATATCAATTCATTTCGAGCAACTGAACATTGAGACATGATTTCCCTGAAATACACAAACATAAACAACAAACACAATACAATTTGTATATATGTTAGTGTAGGTAGAAATCCTAACTCGCTGAGACAGAAAGCATCACATCTGATTAGCACTTAGAGTTACATAATTCGCTGTCAACAATACATTTCATAACTCACATGATAATTTCATAACTTGTTGACAAAGACTTCTTTACAACACATAAGAGTATTTGAAATTTTTTTGGCATAGTTTCTTTTCATAAGAATGATAAAATCAAAACCCATCCATGATGGTTTTAGAAAGAAGACTCCTAACTCGGAGAAAAGATAATGTAACTCGCCAAAAAATCGAAACGTGCTGATCACAAAAGATAATGTAACTTGCAAAACAGTGTAACTCGCGAAAATTGAACCAGTATGACACTGGTACAAAAAGTTGTATTGGTCGCACCAAAAATGTGTGACGATATGCCTATAGTCACACACGTTTTTTTCGTTGTGTATCACTAAAGGTCCCGCCACCGTAGGTGGCATATGGTCACATTGTTGAGTTCGTGGCCTTTTCCATCGAAAAAGAGTGACCAAAACCCCGAATATGTGTGACAAATTAGACACAAGTTTTATTGGATTAGTCATTATCAGTGACCGTGAACATTTTATAGCCACGCGAATGTTTTTTGAGAGTAACTATTTTTCAACCTCTGGCCACATAAATATATAATGTATGTGACATTTGAGATGATATATTCAAGTAAATTTGTATTTTGTGTGACTATTTCCCGTCCTGTGGCCACATGAATATACAATAAATGTGACGTTTGTGTTGATTTAGTCACACAATAGGTGTTAATTTTTTGGAGTTAGTCACATACAATTTAACACAAAGTGGCCAAAAGTGTGAATAAGTGTGACCATATGTTGTTTAAAGTGAAGAAATGTGTAATTTGTGTGACTATTGATCATCCAATGGCCACATGAAGTTTATGTTTGCGTGGCCTTTTGTAATATTTAGTCACACAAAGCATGTTTGTTTTGGGTATTTAGTCACATACCATTAAGCAAACAGTGGCCAAAAGTGTTAATAAGTGTGACCATATGCTGTTTAAAGTGAAGAAATGTATATTTTGTGTGACTATTGATCATCCAATGGCCACATGAATTTTATGTTTGTGTGGCCTTTTGTAATATTTAGTCACACAAAGCATGTTTGTTTTGGGTATTTAGTCACATACCATTAAGCAAACAGTGGCCAAAAGTGTTAATAAGTGTGACCATATGCTGTTTAAAGTGAAGAAATGTGTATTTGTGTGACTATTGATCATCCAATGGCCATGTGAATTTTATGTTTGTGTGGCCTTTTGTAATATTTAGTCACACAAAGCATGTTTGTTTTGGGTATTTAGTCACATACTATTAATCAAACAGTGGCCAAAAGTATAAATAAGTGTGACCATATGCAAGTAGCAACTTCGAGCGGTCTTAATCTCTGAGCAGTACCAACTTTAACTAGCAGTAGTAACTTTTGTACTAGCAGTAGTAAATATTTGGCCTTTTCTTTGAAGTTCATGAGCTGCACTAAATCTAAGCAATATTAACACAAACATGATCAGCAGTAATTCAAACAACATCATGAAGACTTTTAATCCAAAACAATGAACATACTAATAAAATTTCCAGTTAACTTACAAGTTTTTCTCCCATTGATCTAATCTCATCATCTGGATATAAAAGCCTTGAAAATGTAGGTTGCTGCATATCAACACATCAGGATGAGAGCAGGACTAGAACATGTCAAAGCTCACAACATAACAGAACTAGATGAGCCACTGGTTCAACTATCTGCACAAACATGATAGGATAGTTAATACTAGTACCACGTTAATACTGCTGGAGCAGAGTTACTACTGCTAGTATATATATATAAAACAGAATGTATATAAATGAAGCAAATATATATATAATTGTATTTCAAATTCAATAAAAATCGAATGTATATAAATGAAACAAATATATATATAATTGTAATGTCATATATAATCAAATTCTCAACTATCATAAGTTAAAACCTGTTGACTCTTCGCCGCCTTAGCTTGCTTTTGCAAGGTTTCACTAGAGACCAAATGTTTTCGCTTCGTTGGTACTAATTTTAGTCCTGTATTTTTTTCACTAATATTTAGTATCATAGTTGGTGGTGTAACCTGTAGAACCGGTTTGTCGTGGCTCAAGCATTTTCGTATGTCCGATAGTTTTAACAGGTTCCTATATGTATATATAAAACACGGTACATTAGTCATGTACGTAAAACTAAAAAAATCAAAGGTGGATGTTTTATTACTTACCACTGTTTCCATTACTGGTACGTTTTCTAAAGTTTCAATGGCCATTGGAGTGGTCACCTGCAATATAAATTAAGAAATACAATGGTGTTATCATTAGAAAAAGAAATTGTTAACAACAAAAAAAGTGGCTTACATCTGAGTCTAATGCCAGTTTCTTTCTGCAAAAAAATATATGGGAAATGTAAGAAACTAAGGCACTAATAACGCTGCATAATATAAGATCTGCCAACCATGAAACCGTAAAAATATACATTGGTTGCCTCTGGTGACTGAGACGGAGCATACCCACGCCTCGAAAATTAATAAGCCAGAAAATCCATCTGAGGGAATTTTTAGCCAGGCATCCCATGTATCATCCTCACCCGTGAAAATAGCATGTACCCCCTGCATGAAACAAGTAACGTGATTAATGCTAACATAAAAGACGACAACATTAGATGTCCCAAATATAAGTTTAGCCTCAAAAACAAACATACGGGTTGCATATCGACTCAGGGAACAAATAATATACAATTGGTTGCAATTTTATGCAGTGCCAAACGTGGAACGAACAAATGTCAAACACATTATCAAGCAAGCAAATCACTAACATTTGGTACAAATGAAACAGTTTGACAAAACGCAACCATATTTGAGTTAATTTCCTATATAACATATGTTATGTTAATCTTTTGATAGATAACTTACGCAACTGCGATAAGCAAACTCCAACTGTCACAACTCGTAATTTCATGTCCTGTTTCAAACGTCGAAATTCCAATTTTTATCTCGGAAAGTTACTATTCACTTTTACTATTCACAAAACACTATTCATGTCCAAAATTTTTATTTCATATTCTCATAAGTTAAACTATTTTAACGGTAATCCGAGAGTTTGGCGCTCGTCGGATCATTTCTGCAAAAATCACGAAGCCGTGTCCGAGATTTACATTCAGGTTTAAACATCCTTCCGGCACCCCGATATGTCCATAAAACAATATAAACAACAAAAATATGATTTTCTTTCATTTTACGACAATTCTAAAAGTTTTGGAATTTTACGTTTTTCAGTTCAGCGTTTTACGCGAATTACGCGTTTTTAACCCGCGTTTCCAGTTTTAACAGCGTTTAAGCAACCCGATGGAACTTACCATTCATTTTATATTTTATTATGGAGTATTTTGACAAGTTTAGTCATTCTTTCAAGTTTCATATTTTTACGATACCCGAATTTACGTTTCGCGATTTAAAACTTTACGTTTAGCGATTAACGGAACCAAAACCGACTCCGTGAACCAGATAACACCAAGCTTACTACATACTCATTCACTTTTACACATGTGCAGCCCCCCCCCCCCCTCAAAATATCTAGTCAACTTGACCAAGTATTTACTAAAATGCCATTGATTTAGATTTTTTTTATACATAAACACCTTTTACACAACACTTATAAAATTTTAGAATCAAAAACTCATTTCTCATCTTCTCCACCTCCATAACCACGACCCAACCATGATCTCCATGATCAAACCATTATTTTTCAAAGTACAAAGCATCAAAGTTGTTCATTTCATCATTCTAATCAAGATTCATGCAACAAAAACACAAGTAATCCAAGGTTTCTCATCATCTCACCACCTATTATTTCAAAGTGAGTTATCAAATTTATTTTCATGTTTTCATCTAATTAACACATGTATCTTATAGTATTCATGCTTAATTTCATGCACAAACTAGTTATACCACTTTATTTTTGTTAACTTTTTGAACATACAAACCCTAGATTTTGATTTAGGTGTTCCTTTGTTAAATTAACTTGATTACTAGTCATTAGGAACCCATGGCACCCTAAGAAGGTGTATGGTAGGATTAGTATAGCTTTGTGGTGTTTGCAAGAGATTTGGTTGAAGTAGAAACTAGTTTTGAACCTTCGAAATGGATTTGTAACAAGTATATAAACATTCTGTCCTATTTTGGTAAATTCTGGAAAATCAGTAAATACAAATGAAACTTTGGCAAAATTTTTAGAAAATACTTTCAAAAACGAATCCGTAGGCGAAAGAACGGATTAAAAAGAGTTTATAACGAAGAAGTTATGATTTTTGCAAGTTTATTGACGAAAACTATTTTCCGGAAAAATACATGCTGTTGGACGTTTTTCGTTGGACAAAAAGAGGCTTTAGCCGTAACCCGGAGGAACCAAGCTTTCCAAAATATATTACTACCTACTAAGACGTAACCGTGGATGTAAAGAACAAGTAAAACGGACTTATAACGACAAAGATATTCACGTTTGAATATCGGCAAAACTCATTTCATTTTGACAGCTTTTAGAAATATAACGCCAAAACTACGTAGCAACTCTAGATTCTAAAAATAATACCAAGTACCCAATTTTATAACTAATGAAGTATTAGTTATTACAAGTATATTTTATCACTACGAGGCGTTATTTCAAGGATTTCAACCCGAGGATTTCAACACTAATATTGAAACATACGATATATATATAAGTATATATATTGCAACTAGTTTTATTTTTCTAATAGCCATATTTTTCCTAAGTCTTGGAATATATACTTTTGATAACAACAATTGTTTTTCAAAGAGTAGAGTGGTATAGGAAACATGTGCATGGACATTCATAACATCATTTCATGATCTAAGGTAGATCGTTCATCATTCATATTAGGTTGCGGCTAGTGTGCGCGCCTTGTTTTTCAGCTCATTACATGTTCATGGTACCATCATATCAGGTGAGTCATAGCCCCACTTTTACTGGTTTAATTACTTTACAAACTCTTTGGGGGAGATACATGCTTAAATACTCGTGTTATACTTTTATACGATTTCAAATCCCATGGGGGAGAATACATTGCAACAACTATTTTTGTACATGCCCAAGTATTACAAATTCCATACATTGCTTAAGTTGCCTTACTACCACTTCATAACAAGTCCCCTTTCAATATCATGGACCGTTAATTTTAGTACTAAGCGAGAGTGAGTGAATAGATCTATTGAGGGTGACGCCTCCATTCGTGTTTGGGTTGCTCCAACGGGACGAATGCATTTCATGTCTTATCAAATTGAGTGCCTGGTAGACACTCTGTTGGGGCATTACAAAGTCTAGCTTCGGGGTCATGAGCTTAAGAGACAATGTAGCATTTTTGACATTTATGTCGGTTCACTTTATACTTGTGGCTATTGTACATACGAAAATTACTTATGGAATTACGATACTTTTCCACCACTATTACTACGGAATTACGATGCCTTTGCATCAACCTTATGACTGATTTATTACAAACATATTACATTTGGCAGTGGATTGTAAACACACAGGTTACAAGTCTCTTATGGCGGGACTTGGAACTGAGTGGATTTACGATGCCTTTACTGGGAAATCTTCATTTCAATGCATTACATTCTTTTTCACAAGACTCTATGAACTCACCAACCATTGTGTTGACACTTTAGCATGTATTTTCAGGTTTTAAGAAATGGCACGCTACAAGAGGTTTTGGCAGGGCATGGCATGGTTATAGAAGACTCTGATTATTCATTTGGGGACCGTTTTAAACTATTTTTAAGGGCCTAATTCCGCATTACTTTTAGCAATGTAAATTCAACATTTTGATTTAACTATTTTATTCAAAATGATTCAAGTGCAAACCATTTTTGAACTTGTGTCGAGATACCAATTGAGTTACACCCCAGCTACATGTATGCTTCCGCTGGACCCGATTTTAGGGGTGTGACACCAACTGTTCAGCAACATCCTCCCGGAGTGGAAACCAATCAAGACTCCCTTTACGAGCAAAACAGTGGCCTTTTAGAACACGTCGATTGTCTCCATTCCAATAAACAAGAAAACTATTTCGTCTTAATAAGTCTACCTGCAACGATTACCACAACACGAATTTATAATCAAAAACATGTTTTAGGCTAGTTTAATCCACGAAAATCAATTTAAATCGTTTTATATTCGATTACACATTTAAGAAAATATAAATTAAATATGTGTTTGAGCATACCCATGAACAGAGTAGGATAGGTGAGATGAGGGTGATGGTGGCTCGACTGTGTGATGGTGGTTATCTCGAACCAAACAACCGAAGCAAAAAAAGTCTCCCATACAGTTCCCTTGTCTTGATGACGGTGATGGCGTGGAGGAGCGATGGTTCGTGCAACCACGGCGAGATAAGGCGGTGAAGTGTGGCGGTGGTGTGAGTCTGTTCTAGAGAGAAGGAGAAAAGATGAATAGAGAGAAGATAGATCTGACTAGAGTAAGTGTTAGTATTTTGATTCTGGGGGAAAAAGGGAGGGATCTTGAGCGGGAGATTGAAATTTTTGGGAAAAAATTAGGGGCGGGATCAGTGTAAGTGTTAGTGTTTTGATTTTGGGGAAAAATGAGCTTGAAATGATTAATGAGTTGAGCTCAATCTTATATAAGTTCAACTCGAGTTATTGTTGAGTTCTCGAGCTTGTAAGTAATATAAAATATGTTTTTTTTAAGTGTACTAAGTGTAAATATTTATTTATGAATGTATCAAGCTTTTCAAGCTGAAGTCGAACCGAATTCAATTCTTAGGTTATATTATATTTTAATTTTAATTTGTGTCAGAAAACACATCTTTAAAGATAAATCGAGCTTTTCGAGTCAAGCTCAAGCCGAGTGCAAACTTTCTCGATCCCGGATAACATGATCGAGAGGGTGATGGAGGCTTGACTGTGATGGTGGTGGATGTGGTGGTTATCTCGAACCAAACAACCGAAGCAAACAAACTCTCCCATATAGTTCCCTTGTTTTGATGACGGTGATGGCGTGGAGGATCGATGGTTGGTGGAACCACAGCGAGATAAGGCGGTGAAGTATGGCGATGCATGGTGTGAGTCGGTTCTAGAGAGAAGGAGAAGAGATGAATAGAGAGAAGATAGATCTGACTAGTGTAAGTGTTAGTGTTTTGATTTTGGGGGAAAAGGGGAGGGATCTTGAGCGGGAGATTGAAATTTTTGGGGGAAAATTAGGGGCGGGATATGACTAGTGTAAGTGTTAGTGTTTTGATTTTGGGGAAAAATGAGCTTGAAATGTTTAATGAGTTGAGCTCAATCTTATATAAGTTCGACTCGAGTTATTGTTGAGTTCTCGAGCTTGTAAGTAATATAAAATATGTTTTTTCTTTTTTTTTCTTTTTTTTTTAAGTGTAGTAAGTGTAAATATTTATTTATGAATGTATCAAGCTTTTCGAGCTGAAGTCGAACCGAATTCAATTCTTAGGTTATATTATATTTCAATTTTAATTTGTGTCAGAAAACACATCTTTACAGATAAATCGAGGTTTTCGAGTCAAGCTCCAGCCGAGTTCAAACTTTCTCGATCCCGGATAACATGATCGAGAGGGTGATGGAGGCTTGACTGTGATGGTGGTGGATGTGGTGGTTATCTCGAACCAAACAACCGAAGCAAACAAACTCTCCCATATAGTTCCCTTGTTTTGATGACGGTGATGGCGTGGAGGATCGATGGTTGGTGGAACCACAGCGAGATAAGGCGGTGAAGTATGGCGATGCATGGTGTGAGTCGGTTCTAGAGAGAAGGAGAAGAGATGAATAGAGAGAAGATAGATCTGACTAGTGTAAGTGTTAGTGTTTTGATTTTGGGGGAAAAGGGGAGGGATCTTGAGCGGGAGATTGAAATTTTTGGGGGAAAATTAGGGGCGGGGTATGACTAGTGTAAGTGTTAGTGTTTTGATTTTGGGGAAAAATGAGCTTGAAATGTTTAATGAGTTGAGCTCAATCTTATATAAGTTCGACTCGAGTTATTGTTGAGTTCTCGAGCTTGTAAGTAATATAAAATATGTTTTTTCTTTTTTTTTTCTTTTTTTTTTAAGTGTAGTAAGTGTAAATATTTATTTATGAATGTATCAAGCTTTTCGAGCTGAAGTCGAACCGAATTCAATTCTTAGGTTATATTATATTTCAATTTTAATTTGTGTCAGAAAACACATCTTTACAGATAAATCGAGGTTTTCGAGTCAAGCTCCAGCCGAGTTCAAACTTTCTCGATCCCGGATAACATGATCGAGAGGGTGATGGAGGCTTGACTGTGATGGTGGTGGATGTGGTGGTTATCTCAAACCAAACAACCGAAGCAAACAAACTCTCCCATATAGCTCCCTTGTCTTGATGACGGTGATGGCGTGGAGGATCGATGGTTGGTGGAACCACGGCGAGATAAGGCGGTGAAGTGTGGCGATTCATGGTGTGAGTCGGTTCTATAGAGAAGGAGAAGAGATGAATATAGAGAAGATAGATCTGACTAGTGTAAGTGTTAGTGTTTTGATTTTGGGGAAAAAGAGGCGGGATCTTGAGCGGGAGATTGAGATTTTTGGTGAAAAATTAGAGGCGGATGTTGAGATCTTGAGCGCCTGATTAAAATTTATAGATTGATAGCCTATCAAATAAGCTCGAAAGGTTTAATGAGTTCAGCTCAATCTTATATAAGTTCGACTCGAGTTATTGTTGAGTTCTCGAGCTTGTAAGTAATATAAAATATGTTTGTTTTTTTTTGTTTTTTGTTTTTTTTTTTTTTTTTTTTAAGTGTAGTAAGTGTAAATATTTATTTATGAATGTATCAAGCTTTTCAAGCTGAAGTCGATCCGAATTCAATTCTTAGGTTATATTATATTTCAATTTTAATTTGTGTCAGAAAACACATCTTTACAGATAAATCGAGCTTTTCGAGTCAAGCTTAAGCCGAGTTCAAGCTTTCTCGATCCCGGATAACATGATCGCGAGGGTGATGGAGGCTTGACTGTGATAGTGGTGGATGTGGTGGTTATCTCGAACCAAACAACCGAAGCAAACAAACTCTCCCATACAGTTCCCTTGTCTTGATGACGGTGATGGCGTGGAGGATCTATGGATGGTGGAACCACGGCGAGATAAGGCGGTGAAGTGTGGCGGTGGTGTGAGTCGGTTCTAGAGAGTTAATGAGTTTGGCGGTGGTGTAACTCATCCATTCAATACTGCAAAACATTCATTGTGACTCGATACACGCATTTGACTCAAACAAGTACTAATGAGTTAAGGTAGGCATGCATGCAAGTTCATATATCCGATTTTACAAGGAAACTGCATGTTAAAGAGAGCGAGACTATTAAGAAAATGACATTATAGCTAGTAGGATCTTACGATCCCGATCCGATCATACAATCATGATCTTGCAAAGACGAAAACGATCCTGGGTAGGATCTGATCCCGATCTTGAAACTTTTAATACTTTTAGTTTTTATACTTTTAATAATTTTAAACTTATCTATACATTTTAAGTAAATACAACAAATTAAGCTATATGTACAATCAATTTAAGCATTAGCACCTACACACATTGACTGGTCAACACTTATAATTAATATATATTATAACACACATCACTTATAATATATATTATTTACAAAGCTTCTCAAACACACTTCACACACTCCAACATATACTTAATACTCTATCCGACAATCACACACAGTTGCCTTGTTCTTTCTTTCTCTCTCTCACTACTAAACCCTAAGTTTGACCCTAAGTTAGATCGGAAGCATATGGTAACATACTTAGATCGCTTCTATATTGACCCTAAGTTTGACAGATGATTTGGTTTATCTGATTATTTAGTTGTTTTTTTTTTTTTTGGTTTATCTGATTATTTCATTGTTTGTATTTATTTAATTAGTGTTATTTAGTGTTAGGGTTTATGTATGATCTGTATATTTGTGTTTTTTATTGTTAGGGTTTATGGTTGTTTTTTAGTTTTAGTGCGAATATTTAGGTTAAAACATCAAGTATCAAAGATGGAAGAAGTATCAATGATGGATGAAAAGACACCACTTTCAAGTATGAACATAAACTTGTTCTGGTGTTGTTCATCCATTATTGATTCATCTTTGTTCTTTGTCAAGGATAGGTGAACCGACACCACTTTCAAGTATGAACATAATATGTATCTGTATCAAAGATGGAAGAAGTATCAAGTATGGATGAAAAGACACCCCTTTCAAGTATGAACATAAACTTGTTCTGGTGTTGTTCATCCATTCTTGATACATCTTTCCTCTTTGCCAAAATACAGAAACAATGAAAATATTTTATCTTAGGATTATGTTGAAGTACCATAAATATATCAAGAACTTAAAGAGTTTTTTCATGTATTTAGTTACAATGAAAATATTTTCATTGCATTGTTGATATAAATTTAATATGATTTCATTGATTCATGATTAGCTCTCTAATGTCGTAGGACCTACATAACTAATATGTATGTTCGTCACATTTAATGGTTCTTTTAATAATCAAGATTAAACATCGTTAGAAAACGGGGTCCAATTAAAGTGATGGAACCCATCTACATCGTTAGATAGATATGGCCTGATCATTGAGACGTCTTCAATGCGATAATGATATAGTGTGTATTGTTCATGACAGGCCACACTCCTTCATTATCGCATTCAAGATGAGTGATGTTACTTAGACTCTATTCTTTACTCGACATTTGTAGATTGTTTGTATCACTCTGTTTGCTTTATATATATATATATATATATATATATATATATATATATATATATATATATATATATATATATATATGATGTATTTTTGATATAAGAATTATGTTGCATTTGTATTGAGAGTATAATGAAGATAAGTGGCAGATGTGTTTGCGAATATTTAGGCTAAAACATCCAAGTATCAAAGATGGAAGAAGTATCAACATGGGTGAATAGATACGACTTTCAAGTATGACCATAAACTTGTTTTGGTGTTGTTCATCCATGTTGATTCATCTTTGCTCTTTGTCAAAATACCGAAACAATTATCAAGTATAATTTGTAGGTTCGATGGTTGAATTTAGCGTCTTCGTCTTCCAGCATGTTGGTAGGTTAGAGATTCAAGGCTGAATAATATGTTGTTGTTGGCTAGGGTAGAAAGGATGGTAGTTCATTGCATTTTTATTATAAGTTTAATATGATTTCATTCATGCACGATTAGCTCTCTAATGTCGTAGAATCTACATAATTAATATGTATGTTCGTCACATCTAAGGGAGGAATATAAATGATAGTAAGAATCTGTTTTCTAATAACTTAAAGCTCAATGTTAGGGCAAATCTATCTAAAGTTGTAGAATGGTTCCATTACTTAATTTGGAAAACCTCTACTATCGTTATTAGACGGTGTCCAAAAAACAAAGCAATGGAACCTTTCTGCAACTTTAGATAGATCTGGCCTGATCATTGAGACGTCTTCAATGCAATGATGATATAGTGTATATTGTTCATGACAGGCCACACTCCTTCATCATCGCATTCAAGATGAGTGATGTTACTTAGACTCTATTCTTTACTTAACATTTCTGGATTTTTTGTATCACTCTGTTTGCATTCAAATCTTTTTTATGATCTAAATGAGTCTGTAATTTCAACATACCTTTCCATTCTCAATTCTCATACAGTTCCTTTTATTTTTTCAACAATCTAGCAATGCGGCTGGTGCAGTCCTTTGCTCAAAGGGAGTTGAAACGATAAAAGGAGCTGTAGCGGGAATTTAGAAGGGTTACGTATATTGTTTCAACATACCTTTCCATTCTGAGTTCCCAGACAGTTCCTTTTGTTTTTTCAACAATCTAGCAATGCGGCTGGTGCAGTCCTTTGCTCAAAGGGAGTTGAAACGACAAAAGGAGCTGTATCGGGAACTTAGAAGGGTTACGTATGTTGGTTTATTGCATTTCATTCTATTTTATGATCTAAAACCAGCCATCCACCAAGTAATGTGGCAATTGGAGTTCCAAGAACAAAGGTTGTTTCAAATACGCCCTGAATTGCAACATTATCTTTTATTTCATTTACACTATATTTTTTTAAATTTTAATATATTTTTTTATTTTTTTGTAGAAATTATACATTGACAGCAGTGACTCAAGTTCATTTCAACATACCTTTCCATTCTGAGTTCCCATACAATTTCTTTTATTTTTTCAACAATCTAGCAATGCGGCTGGTACAGTCCTTTGCTCAAAGGGAGTTGAAACGACAAAAGGAGCTGTATCGGTAACTTAGAAGGGTTACGTATGTTGGTTTATTGCATTCCATTCTTTTTTATGATCTAAAACCAACCATCCACCAATTAATGTGGTCATTGGAGTTCCAAGAACAAAGGTTGTTTCAAATACACCCTGAATTGCAACATTATCTTTTATTTCATTTACACTATATTTTTTTAAATTTTAATATATTTTTTTTATTTTTTTGCAGAAATCATACATTGACAGCAGTGACTCAAGTTCATTTCACATATCAAGCAGTTCTGAAGGTCCTCCAAATACATGGGCAGACTACTTTCCAAAGGGATATTCTGGATCAGGCACAAAAAAGGAAGATGCTAGGAAGGTTAAAACTCCAAAAAAGACTGCCAAAGAGCTTTTTGATAAGAGGGTTCAGGTGCTAGGTCTGCCCAATGCTAAGACTTGTGAAGACAAGGGTATAAAACCATGGGAACCAAAAATGCCCAAAGTTTGTTCAAAAGGGAAGGGCAAAAAGAAAATGTACTAGTTGAGTTAGGAAGTAATTTGAATAAACCTGTGTAATCCGTTTGTACTACTTTATTTGACTTTATGAATAAACATGTTGTCTTTGCTCAATTTTCTCATTAATGAACTGAATATGAATCGGTTAATTTTTGTGGCATTTTATTTTTATCCCTAGCAGCATTAAGTTATGCCAAGCAGTATTAAGTTCTGAGTTACTAGCATTCACCCAAATTCCAATCCAAACCCGGAGTTGCCCATAAGATAAGTTTGACAATCTTTGACTTTTGCAAATGACAATCAAGTTTGACAATCTTTGTTTGACTTTTAACAAAGCATCATAATATAGTCAACAAAGCAACATAACATAATTAATCAACAAAAAGATAACTTGATCATATAGTAATATAATCGATAACATGATTAACAAGGAAACATAAGATAAGTTTTCTTTGAACACAAAAACATTAAACTTCAAAGAAATAACATAAAAATGATTAATATCATCTTACATCAGGGTTAATTCAATGAAAATTATACAAACTATTTTGAATGCCCTTGTAAATATCAACAATGTTTCCACGGATTTGTTCTATTTCTTGATTCCGAACATTAACTTCGTTCTGATGCACCAGTATGATATCTTGGTCTTTTTTGTTTTGTTCTTCCAACAGCGCGATTCGTTTGTTGTAAAGTTCAACCAACTGTTGTTTAGTACCATATTGGCCTTGAGAATGGCATTTGTCCCAGCACTCTTGGGTTAGGCCGTGAATTTTATATTTTTCTGGCATTGAAGGAGGAGGAGGAGGAGAAGTATCCCTTGAACGTTTTGTTTTCTTTGAAGCAGGATTTGAAGATGATGAAGCCATTGCAGTTCCAAACAAAAATTGAATACGTAATGAAAAGATGAAAGAAGTTGGTTGTAATTCCTTTGTATTTATAGGCACACAAGAGTCGCAATGTCACAAAGTTTAAGTGTCACAACGGTTACAGTTACTTTTTTACAGTTACACCGGTTCACAGTAATTTATGCCTAGCAGCATTAAGTTCTTTATTAATCAGGTCATAACAGTGTTGAAGTAAGTTTGCCAATTCAGGGAGTAAACACTGTCACAAACACAAATTTTACACAACTAATAACTTGATTAATACCATTATGTTTATTCTTATTATATTTTCTAACATTTGAAACCACTTACAATGCTTATTACCATTTAAAGTTTAAAAATAAAATTACAGAATGTTTAGGAGCGCGCATTTAATGTGTAAAATTAAAATGATTACAATTAGGCACGAGTAATTAGTGCATTTCACATGCTAATGTGACTTTAAACTTGGTAAATTGCAATAATCTTTAATGTTGAGACTTTCAAAATTTCCTAGGCGTATAGTATGTCGCATCCCTTTTTAAGGCCATCACTTAGCTTTTCAACACACACTTTTTGAAACAATCTAAGATCGAAGTTATGGCTGGAAACAAGAAAAGGTACATTTCATCAAAGAAGAAGCATTCAAAGTAAGTACTACTAATTAAACTTTTGTACACGTAAACATTCAAAGTTTGTAAAGATGTTATGTACGTACATGTTGACTTGGTTTTTTTTTTTTTTTCTAGTAGAAGTTAGTTAATCCATAATAATTTTGGTATATTAAGCTTTTATGAATTTATAAAAATGGTTATCAATTGGTAGCTTTAGGTAATCAGTTATGAAATTGTGTTAGTTTACTACGTAGTAGTTAGAATGTTACATTATATACATCATATAATTAAGAATACCAAATTAAAAGGATAATCTGTAAATTTATCATCTAATGCTTATTTGATTTCAGGAAACAAGAGAAGGTATTTAACATTGAAGAGTGGTATGAGTCGTGGATTTCTCGAAGAAACAAGGCAAGAGGCAAAGCAAGTTTGCTTCAAATTAAGAAAGATGAGAAGGAATACAAGCGATTAAAGCCGCGGGTTGGTTCAGTGGAAGAGGATGCGGCTGATGTTGGATTTTTGAGTGAGGAAGAGAGCTTTGACTCCATTAACTACGATAATGTGCATTTGTCGTTTGATACGGAGAAATCTCCGAAATTTAATTGTTAAACTTTTTATATGTATGAATTGCTTTATTTTACTTTTGTTATATATGGATACTAATGTTGTTTTTTTTTTTTTTTTTTTTTTTTTTTTTTTTTTTTTTTATATATATATGAATTTTAACTTTCTTGCTTCATTAAAGCTTGATTTTTCATCTATTCATTAAGCTTGATTTATGTCTAGCAACATTAATTTATGCCTAGCAGCATTAACTTATGCCTAGCAACATTAATTTTGAATGTGTTGCACATATTTTGAATTTTTGTTACACTTAAATATCACATTTTGCTATAAATAATAGTCACATAAATATCACAATGTGACAATTTTGAATGTATTGTACATATAATACCCTTATAATGTGGCAATAAACATAATTTAGATACACATTTGTGATATGGTGTGACTATTGTAAAGCCTATAGTCACATGATCATGCTACAATTAAATGTGACTATACACATTAGGTTGTGGCAAGCAAACACACACTAAACTTTAGACACACATATTTACTTACGTGACCATATGTATCGAATTTTCGTTACACTTAATCATGTTTCTATGGTTTCGTGTGACTATATATGACATTTGGTCACACTCTTCAAGTGTGCGACATATATATTTGTCACTATTAAATGCATATTGTGACTAACGCTTCAAACTTACTTTTTAGTTGTCACACATTTCAAATGCTATGTGGCTAAATATTCAGCAAGGAATAACAGTCACGTTTAAATAATGTGCGACAAACTTGACTATATAAATTAGTCACATGCACAATTACTTCATGTGACCATATATCTATTTTGGTCGCACTCTTCAATTGTGTGACATATATTTGTCACATATGTATATCTGTAGTGTGACTAATGCTTAAAGTTGATTTGTATCGGTCACACGTCCCAAATTAAACGTGACTAAATGATCGAAAAATATTTACCAGCTACCCTCTAGTCACATAAATACACAAATGTGTGACATATATCTTCCGAAATGGTCACACAAGTCGGATCGAGTGTGGCTGTTTATTTTATTTTCATACATTTAGTCACTAAATATGTTACAGTGTGACCGTTTGAAATCGACCATGTGTGACGAAAGGCCATTTTTGTACCAGTGTGACTTGTAACTCGCTAAGTAGCATGTATAACTCGCTAATTACATTTTAACTCACAAAGCATAGTTAACTCGCTAGGGTCTGATATAACTTGCAAAGAGACAATTTTTAACTCGCTAAGATTTACAAAGAACAATTAACTCGCTAATGTGCATATCCATAACTCGCTATATATGTAACTAGCAGGACAGATTTTAACTCGCTATGGTAGACAATAAATTCTTGTAAGTAAACTCGCCAATATAACTCGTTGTGTACATGTTGTAACTCGCTAAGAACTTGCTAAGAACATTTAGGACACTTTTAACTCGCTATGACAGATGGCCATCCTTGTAAGTTTACTCACTTGTTCAAAGCAACTTAACTAGCTAAAAATGTTTTACTTGCCAAAGATTTAGTTCGCTATATCTACAACTTAACTCAAAAATCATTTATGAAACTCACAAATGAATTTTAAATCCAACTGGCTAAGAAAAACTTTTAACTCGCTAATAACATCACCAAACTCGCTGAGTGAAAAGAAAATCAAGAATTTTATCATTTGACATGATTGGACTACGGGATTACTCAGTTCGCTAAATATAACAATCCTTAAGCACAAGCCAATTCAAAATCTTACATAAGCCCAACACATTAACGGCAAAAGATCAAATAGTTAAGGCTAGACACTAGTATTCCATATGATTGTTATATAATTGCAATTGATTGAAGAAAAATGAACCTAGTACATATGTGAAAAAATCCCATTAACTAAAACATTTAAACAACAATCACATAACCACACTCAACAGTTCGACCACTGTGACCAATAAACACGAGAATAGTTGGCAATCGATGATGATTAGGCAAAACCAATGATGAACACAAACAATTAACCACGTACCCAAGACGATTGCAAACATTAATTAGCCTATAACACTCATAAAGAAAAATGCCCAATAATGCTTATGAACCCTAATTTGGTAAAATTAAATAAACACCAAAAACATGTTCCAAATAGGGTAAGCAGATGAAACAGAGATCAAACACAACTAATTAAACTTACAATTGTTTAAAGAAACATGAAAAAAAACTCGATTCTTGGATGATAAAAAAGAGCAGCAGCGTGTAGTGATGGTGTTGTGTTTTAAACGTTTTAAGAAAAAGAGTGGGATTATATATATATTGAAACTTTTGACTTTTGTCACTTTTAGCCCCTATACATGTAATCATACAAAGTATGACCCATCAACCCAATTTATTTAGTATATTGTGAAAACTTTGTACCATTGAATTATAGAGTCAATACATGATGAGGACATTTAAGCACTTTGATTACTTTTTCCCTTGAATCAACGTCTCAATGTATAGATGATGAAGCTTTTGAAGAACTTTGAACTCGCTTTGGATTGAAAAAATTTATGTCTCCCCCTCAAAGTATGTTCCCAAAAAAAATGTTTAAACTTTGTTGATTAGAACGTATTTTGACGAGAATTTTTCGTAACTTCGAAGAAATAATGAAAAGTGTTTTTTTTTTTTTTTTGGTTTTATATTTTCCTATTTTGTTTTTGAAAAAAATATTTACAAATATAGTTTTGATGTTTGACACTCATTTGTTTTTCAAAAACTTTTCCAGATCGTCTGGAGTCAAACATCGCATACCAATTTGGTGGACTAGATCAGCAAGCCTTGTTGGAGGTAATGCTTTGTTGAGTAAGTCTGTCAATTGGTATTCAGTCCCGACAAAGTATAATTCAAGTGTACCCTTTTTGACATGCTCTTTGATGAAATGATAGCGAAGATCTATGCGTTTGGACTTGCAGTGATGAACGGTGTTGCAGGAAATTGCTATAGCACTTTTGGAGTCACAGTAGATTGGAATCTTGTTGAATAGATAGCCATAGTGCTTAAGCTGTGATCGCATCCAGATGACTTGAGCACAGCAAGCAGACATAGCTACGTATTTAGATTCTGTTGATGACAAAGATGTACAATCCTGCTTCTTTGATTGCCAAGACACAAGCTTATCTCCGAGAAACTGTAGACCACCTGACGTACTTTTGCGTGTGTCTAAACATCCTGCATGGTTAGCGTCTGAAAAAGCAATTAGTTCAAAACCAGAATCCTTCGGATACCAGATCCCCAAGTTAATGGTTCCTTTTATGTATTGAAGGATTCTTTTAGCCTCATTGAGGTGCCTTTCAGTTGATTTAGACTGATAACGGGAACACATGTAGACTGCAAAGACAATATCAGGTCTACTAGCTATGAGATACATGAGTGACCCAATAATACTACGGTATTTGGTAGGGTCAACTAGAGTCCCATGTATGTCAGTATCTAGTTTTGTGCCAAACCCCATTGGTGTATTATAAGTATC
This sequence comes from Artemisia argyi, assembly GCA_030686995.1. Lineage (NCBI taxonomy): Eukaryota > Viridiplantae > Streptophyta > Magnoliopsida > Asterales > Asteraceae > Artemisia > Artemisia argyi. Next base: position 101,012,087 of record CM060704.1, read on the forward strand.
ACAGCTCATCATTCCATGTTTCTTTAAAATTTCCAACGCATATTTAGACTGATTTAGAAAAATTTCACGGGGTGATTGATGAACTTGTAGTCCTAAAAAGAACGAAAGTTCACCCATCATGGACATTTCAAAATTATCTTTCATTAGATTTGCAAAATCATTTGAGTATCTTTTGTTTGTTGAAGCAAAAATAATGTCATCGGCATATATTTAAACAATTAATAAGTCCACCCCGTATGTTTTAGTAAATAATGTTGGATCCACCGAACCTTTAGAAAATTTATTGGCCAGCAAGAAAGCAGATAATTTGTCATACCACGCCCTTGGGGCTTGCTTGAGTCCATAAAGAGCCTTTTTGAGTCGGTATACGTGATTGGGACGTTCAGGATCAACAAAGCCTTCTAGTTGACTAACATAAACCACTTCACGAATTTGACCATTCAGAAATGCCGTTTTCACATCCATTTGATAAACAACCATATTCCGATGAGCAGCATATGCCAGAAAAATCCGAACAGCTTCAAGTCTAGCCACTGGAGCAAAAGATTCTTCAAAATTAATTCCTTCTTCTTGGAAGTATCCTTTAGCTACCAATCGTGATTTATTACGTATGACAGTTCCTTCTGCATCCAACTTATTTTTCCAAATCCATTTTAAACCAATGACGTATCGAAGGGTGATGTTGGTAGAACATATACATATTAGACGGATCCAAATTTTGAGAAGACAACTCTACTATATCAAAAACGGTTGGAGTCGGTGCAAATGGATTGAAGAAAGCATTTCCGTCATAATCTGCAGCTTGTGGTACTGATTGTTGTTATGGATCTTCAGCTGATTGTCTGGAGTTGGAAGCGGTTTGTCCTGCTGTTGTTAGAGATTCACTTGGAGGACCGTCTTCCTCAACAGTTGTTGTTGTTTTTTGATGTGTAGGTACTTGAATATTCTCAGGGTGTGCAGCGAAAATGGGTTAGACCTCTTGAGGACGGTTTTCAATTAAATCATCAAACAGTGGAGCAAACAGGGTTTCCAATTCTTTGCGGGTGAGAGACAATTGTTCAACCAAAGAGTCTAGAAAGTTCAAACGGTTGGATGCGGGTCCTAAGCTGTTGTGCTCAGAAGCCATTGTTAATGTGCTTTTAAACGGTTGGTTGCGGGTCCTAAGTTGTTGTGCTCAGAAACCATTGCTGAAGTGCGGGTCCGAAACTGAATTATTCCGAAGCCATTGTCATTAAGCACGGGTCCGAAACTGAGTTGTTCCAAAGCCATTACTGTTGAATCTATAAAGAAAGAAAGAAGAGACAAAACAGAGAACATGGACCCCCAAGTATAACTGTGTTCCAGATGTTAGAAGCATAAAGAAGTAGTGTCAATTATCTTCTTGACACTCAAACACACAATTCTGATGGTTTTCATTCTTGTCTCAGGGGTAGATGTTGTGAAGTTTACATTAGTTTTGGTGCAAATGTCTAAAATCTTTCCTGTAGGAATCCACCTAAGACCAATCGATTTGAAAATTCTACCCGTGGGTACCCACCTAATGTTAGATCTTGGAGATGTTTTCTTTTTAAATGCAGTGGAATGAAATGTGGGAGCATCACTTCTTTGAGAAAACCTATGTCCTATATTAACCCACTTCTTAGGTTTCTAAATCTTGTCTTTTGGTTCAACGGGTTTGTTTGTCTTAGTCGATTGTGCCTTTGCAAGTGAATTTCCTTTTTGAAGATATTTTACAGCACAGACAACATGATTATTTACGCAACTACTCTTAGATGCTAGCCAATTCCTATTAGTTTGTTGAGTACTCTTAGGTTTTGGTTTGCTACTACAAGCAGTGTTCTGTACTACAGTGGTAGGCATCACATGAGGTTTTGAACCTAGAATTCCATCCTTTTGAAGTAGCTCCTTTTTCCTAGCCTTTTCTAAATCATAGTTCTTGTGCATGTCATATGTGCCATAAGACTTTTTACTTTTAATGCTCGTTTTAGACACTGTTTTCGAACTAATCCTAGATGAGCCAGGTATAATCACGTGTTGAGATTTAGCAGACACAGATGCATTTTTCTTAGGCTAAGAATGTGGAGTGACTGGTTTTGTCAAATTGTTTTTCTCAACAACTTGGGAGGCAAACCGAGATTTTAAAAATTTAGGTCGTTCAAATTTAAATGCAGTTGGTTGTCTAACCACTGATTGTTTTCTGATTGTTTGAGAAGGCGGTTTCCCCAAGATTGATGGTTTTGCAAACTTAGTATCCATACTCTGGCCAGTCAGTCTTCTTAATTTGTTTTGCGATGCAGCATGTGCAAACACATTTGCTTGAATTTGACCTTTTAAAAACTCATTTTCCTTAACTAATGTATCCACAGGTTTACTTTGTTCATTCAAAAATTAACCATTGTTGCCCGAATTTAGAGATTCGTTTTGCAATTTAAGTTCAAATGAGATGCAATGTACCTCCAGTTTTGAAAAATCTTTATGAAAGTGGGCAATGGTCCTTTTGAGAAAAATGTTTTCATATTCAAGAGTTTTGTATGATGTTTCAGTTATTAGATTATCAGGTAAGGACTCAGACTCAGAACGTTTGTCAAGACGTTGTACAGTATTCTGGTCAACCTCTCCTTCATTACTGAAGTTAGATTGTTCAGATTGTTGTTTCTCATTTGCAGGCATAATATGATCAACAGTAGATTGTACCTCATCCATGTGCTCTTTGTCAAAGTTAAGTTTTGTGTCATAGATGGGTATGATATCTTCCTCATCCATCTGTTCTTTGTCAAAGTTAGGTTCTGTGTCATAGCTGGATATGAGATCTGCACATTCAACCCTTGATCTGTAGTTGTCATCCTGCTCTTCTGATTCTGTCCCATTGCTTTCCATGACAATCAAATTAGCTTCCAATACATCAACTTTATGAACATGCTCTTCTTGAATCTGCAACTTCTTTTTATTAACCCTTTTGTCATACTCTTGTCTGTGAAGTACTCTTTCAGTAATTGACTTCTCAATAGCATCCAGGTGTTGGAGCAATATATCTTTGAAGGTTTGAGCCTCAATTTGAGTGTATTATGAAAAATACATGGTTACCACTTTACAGTCATAACTGATGAAACGTTGTAACTGTTCCTTGAGAACTCTGAAGGCGGTCATGGATTCATTCTCGTGAAATTCTTCAGTTGCAAGTTGCTTTTCAAGTTGATTCACGTTGTCGAACATCGAATTAGTGAAAATATCAACTTTTTCTCCAAAGAGGTCTGGAAATACCCATTTGAATCCACCCTCGGAACGAGTTTCTGCTAAGTCTTTGTTTGAGAGAAGCTTAAGGTGTGAATAAAGTAATCTTAAAGATTTCATGCATTTCTCTTTGTTTATTTTCACAAATGGATCTTATGAATCATCAGAATCATACTCTAGGCCTATATTATTCATGTGAAATTCCTGCATGTTTGCCATTAACATCACATCTGCTATATCGGCCTCTAAATCTTCATATTCATCATCAGATGGAATATCTGCCATAAAACTTTGCAAAACAGCATTGAGATTACCCCCTTCATCTTCCATGTGACTATGTGTGGCATCGTTTTCAGCATCAACGTCAAAGAGTGGAGTTGAATCATAATCTTGAGCTTCCACATTTGCCCTATTTTCCGTATATGCCATAAATGCCATGCTTTGTTCGATAAGATCTTCTTCATCATCAGTATCTTCCATTGTGTTTAAGCATTCAGAAGTAGAAGTTATTACGCCTTTGCCTTTCTCAGTAGATCCTTGTCCAAGCTTCACTATATTTTGCAGAAGAGATTGCATATGATCATTTAGTGTTACAGGATGGTACTGTGGAATGAAGATAGGCTCAGGTGCATTTGGAGGATTGAAGAATAAACCATTCGGAGTGTAAATTAATGATCCATGGTCAACAGCTTGAGATGGTGGAGTAGGGAGAATGGTTTGCATTGGATTCATACTTACAAGATTCAAGAATTTGGTTCATTCTGATGTGATGAAGTTCTTATGTACGATGCATAAATTCAAGATAATTCAACATGTCATAAGCACTGTCTTGATAGTCCATATTCATGTAAATTGAATTGGGAAGAGCTAATGTGATGAACCATGCAGACTATTTGTCAGCAGTGTACTAAGCAAGTTCAGTATCATTCAAATCTGCAGCAGTTTGTAGTCTCATAATCCCAGGTTTGACTGAGTCAGCAAGAAATATCATTTTGTATGGACCACCCCGAATGGATTTAAGCATGAGATCTGCATCAGGACGATTTGTCAGCCATAGTAGAAATCTCCGTTTCCAATCATTTTATGTTCCTGGGAGTAACATGGGAGGTCTTGATTCATTTCCATAGAGCAGGACATTATGAATGTCAGACATATGGACGATGGATCTGTGTATTTGTTGTAGATAAGGTTGCTGATGAGAATATTGGTGAGGAAGGTAGTTGGAAGAAGGGGGTTGAGATATTATAAATGATTATGTTAAACTGACATTTCCCTCCCCCTTGATTGTTGCAAAGTAATTGGAATAATCAAACAAAAAAAATGTCACACTCAAGGTTCGTAGGTGATTTCGAATTTTCCCTCCAAAAATTGATTTTGAAAATTTTCTCTCCCAAAATTTGAAAATCACTATGAAATGAAATTTTAAGGTTACAAGAAAATTTTGAGTATCAAAAATTTTGCCGCCAAATTTTACCAAAATAATTTGAATTTTGACCTAAAAATTTGAATTTTGGGCTAAAATATTCACCGTTATACCAAAATTTGAATTTCGCATAAAAATTGAACGTTTAGTCTCCTGTAAAAATTAAATTTTACTCAAATTTTCCCGCCAAAAAACTTTTTTATTATTATTATTAATTTTTTTGGAAATAAGAATAGAAAGACTTAACTTGTGAAGAAGAATGGATCTTTAAAGGATAATCAAGGTTGTTGTATAGGTTTAGATGTTGTAGCGAAAGTTGAAGACGAAGTAGTTACAAAAGCTTTACTTGCAGAAGTTCTAACTCGCAGAAGATACTTGTAACTTGCAGAAGACTTTTAACTCGCAGAAACTTGCTAACCCACTGAAACTTGCTAACTCGCTGAAACTTGCTAACTCGCTGAAACTTGCTAACTCGCTGAAAACTTGCTAACTCGCTGAAAACTTGCCAACTCGCTGAAACTTGCTAACTCGCTGAAAACTTGCTAACTCGCTGAAAACTTGCTAACTCTCTGAAAACTTGCTAACTCGCTGAAACTTGCTAACTCGCTGAAAACTTGCTAACTCGCTGAAACTTTGCTAATCGCTGAAAACTTGATAACTCGCTAAAAACTTGCTAACTCGCTTAAACTTGCTAACTCGCTGAAAACTTGCTAACTCGCTGAAAACTTTCTAACTCGCTGAAAACTTGCTAACTCGCTGAAAACTTGCTTAACTCGCTAAACCTTACCTTACTCGGTAAAAATGAACCTAACTCGCTGAAAATGAACCTAGCTCGCTGAAAATGAACCTAACTCGCTGAAACAGAAGTATACTCGCTAAAAACCAGGAAAAACTTACTTTTTAAGCCCAAAACTTCAACAAAATCTAAACTAAAATAGCCTAAACTATCCCTTGGCGAATGATACCACTTATTAGGTCACCATTTCATAACATGTAATCACATAAACTTAGAGAGAGAAAGTTAGAGAGAGAAAGAATGGATGGAACTTGTAATGATAATAAGAAATGTATTAAGTAAGAACCAACACCTTCTAAGGAGGGTTACATGACTATTTATACTACTAGTCTAGGGCTTCACATGAATTTCTACTTGTTACATAACTAGCCCTTAGACTTTAACAAAACATGTAAACTTTAATAAAAATAACATAAAACATATTAAAACTTTAACGTACTAATATAATATTGCAACCTATTACAAAACTCAATGACCGACACTTGATTTAAACAAAATGTATTCCCAACAGGAATGATCCAAAAGGTGGAAAGATTATTGGCAGAGGAACACTAAAAACAGGGAATTTGGACTTTGAGAAGGTGTTTCTTGTGAAAGGACTTAAGTTTAACCTCTTTAGTTTCTCACAAATGTGTGACAAAAATAACTTTGTTCTTTTTATAGACACTGAATGTATGATCCTTTCTCCTGATTTTCAGTTGCCAGATGATAAATTTGTGCTACTGAAAGTCCCTAGAAATGAAAATATATACAGTGACCATATTAAGAACATTGTTCCCAAAAGTGCTTTGACTTGTCTAATTGCAAAAGCCACTCTTGATGAGTCCAAACTATGGCATAGAAGACTTGGACATCTGAACTTCAAGACCATGAACAAGTTGGTGAAAGGAAATCTTGTGCGAGGGATGCCTATAAAGATTTTTGAAAATTGTGAAACTTGTGTTGCATGTCAAAAGGGTAAACAGCACAGAGTTTCATTCAAGTCCAAGACTGTGAACACAATTACTAAGCCCCTACATCTACTTTACATGGATTTATTTGGGCCTGTTTTTGTGAATAGTTTGAACAAGAAGTCATATTGCCTAGTTGTCACTGATGACTTTAGTAGGTTTACTTGGGTGTTCTTTCTAGCTACTAAAGATGAAACTCCAGAAATTCTCAAGGCATTCATTACTAGAGTTGAAAACCTGCATAATCACAAGGTGAAAATAATTAGATGTGAAAATGGAACTGAGTTCAAGAATAGTGTGATGAATCAATTCTGTGTGGGAAAGGGTATTCTAAGACAGTATAGTGTTGCAAGAAACCCACAACAGAATGGGGTTACAGAGAGAAGAAACAGGACACTGATTGAGGCTGCAAGAACAATGTTATCTGATTCTAAATTACCTATACCTTTTAGGGCTGAAGCTGTAAACACTGCATGTTTTGTGCAAAACAGAAGCAAGGTAGTTAAGCCTCACAACAAGACTCCATATGAGTTATTTCATGGAAAGAAACCAATGATTGGTTTTCTCAAACCATTTAGACGTCCTGTTACTATTTTAAACACTAAGGATCAGTTAGGCAAGTTTGAAGAGAAAGCAGATAAAGGATACTTTGTTAGTTACTCTGTAAATAGTAAAGCTTTCAGGGTTTACAATAAAAGAACCAAACATGTAGAGGAGAATTTGCATATCAAGTTTAGTGAAAACACATCTAATGCAGAAGGGAAAGGACCAGAATGGTTGTTTAATATTGATATTCTTAATAATACTATGAATTATGAGCCAGTTATTGCACGTGTAGACACTAACAAACCTCAAGAAGAAATTGTTTTGGTTGAGAAATTAAATATTGGTCCAACTTTACTACCCTTTCAGAAGGATCAAATTTCACAAGAAGATGCTATTACTTAAAAGAAACCTAAGGAAACAGAAGAAGGCATTGAGACACCTGTTGATGTTGAAAAGGTAACCAATGCAGCACCCAATGTTGTTGATGACGTCTCTCCAAAAAGGCCAGAAGACTCTATTGCTGACACAGAAGACTACTGCTAGGCCAAAAGAAACAACTACTGCTTCAATCAATTCTGCTACCAAGCCAATTGACTCTACTTCTTCACCAAAGTTTCAATCTGTGGACACTCAGGGTAGGTCTTTTGCTGATCCAAACTATCCTGATGATCCATATATGCCTCCTCTAGAGAACATTTACTATGACACAGATGATGAAGCTCTTGATGCTAAATTATTTGGAGCAGATACTGACGTTAATAACATGGAGCTCAATGTTCCTGTTAGTCCTACTACTATCACAAAAGTTCATAAGAATCATCCCAAAGATCAAATTCTTAGTGATCCAACATCATCTGTTCAAACAAGAAGAATGACTAAAGAGCATAAAGATCTACAACATCAAAGTTTCTTTGCAAGATCTCTCCATCAAAGAAACAGTCACAAAGATCTGCAAAATTGCTTGTTTGCCTATTTTCTATCTCAAATTGAACCCAAAAATACTTATAAAGTCTTACAAGAGCCAAGCTAGGTGGAAGCAATGCAAGATGAGCTTCTGCAATTCAAATTACAAGAAGTATGGACCTTGGTTGATTTGCCAAATGGGCAAAGGGTTATTGGAACTAAATGGGTTTTCAGATGTAAAAGAGATGAAAGGGGGATAGTCATTAGAAACAAGGCAAGGTTAGTAGCACAAGGATACACTCAACAAGAAGGAATTGACTATGATGAAGTATTTGCACCTGTGGCAAGGATAGAAGCCATTAGATTATTTCTGGCTTATGCTTCATATAAAGACTTTGTGGTGTATCAGATGGATGTCAAAAGTGCTTTTCTATATGGAACAATCACAGAAGAAGTTTATGTGTCTCAACCACCTGGTTTTGAAGATCCTTGCCATCTTGACAAAGTCTACAAGGTGAATAGAGCAATGTATGGTTTACATCAAGCTCCTAGAGCTTGGTATGATACCTTGTTAACATATTTGTTAGACTCTGGATTTAGTAGAGGAAAGATTGATAAGACTTTGTTTCTCAAAAGACACAAGGTTGATATTTTGCTGGTACAAATCTATGTTGATGACATCATTGGTTCTACAAACAAAGCTATGTGTGTTGAGTTTGAGAAGCTTATGAAGGATAAGTTTGCTATGAGTTCAATGGGAGAACTCACCTTCTTCTTGGGTCTGCAAGTTCTATAAAAGGAAGATGGCATATTTATTAGTCAGGATAAGTATGTTAAGGACATTTTGAAGAAGTTTGGATTTGAAGATGCTAAGCCTACAAAGATAACTATGGAATCTAATAAACCATTGTTGAAGGATGAAAATGGAAAGGAAGTAGATGTTCACTTGTACAGATCAATGATTGGTTCATTGATGTACCTTACAGCTTCAAGGCCTGATATTATGTTTGCTGTATGTGTATGTGCAAGATTCCAAGTATGTCCCAAAGAATCACATCTCAATGCAGTGAAGAGAATTTTTAGGTATCTGAGGCACCAACCTAAATTGCGCCTTTGGTATCCTAAGGATTCATCTTTTGATTTGGTATCATACTCAGATAGTGACTATGCTGGAGCTTGCTTGGATAGAAAATCTACAACAAGAGGTTGTCAATTTCTTGGAAATAGATTGGTGTCATGGCAATGCAAGAAACAAACAGTGGTGGTAAATTCTACAACTGAAGCTGAGTATGTGGCTGCTTCAAGTTGTTGTGGTCAAGTGCTTTGGAAGCAAAATCAACTACTGGATTATGGGTATAATTTCATGAACACCAAAATTCATATTGATAACAACAGCACACTTTGCATTATTAAAAACACTGTTTTTCATTCTAAAACAAAACATATTGAGATAAGACATCACTTCATAAGGGATTGTTATGAAAAGAAGTTAATTCAAATTGTCAAGATTCATACTGATAACAATGTTGCTGATCTACTCACAAAACATTTTGATGTAGGAAGATTTCAATTTTTAATTGCAAACATTGGTATTATCAATCTTTGAAAAAACTTATCTCCTTATGCTTTTGTAAACTTTTGTAAAGGTTTGTAAAGAAATTTTGCTGCTGTCTAAGTTGTTTCTATTGCTTCTTATGTGGTATTTTGCTAGTTAGACTTTACTCTGCTGCTACATGTTATTCTACTGCTGAGTATAACTAGTACCTATGCAACATGTGTTTGTGTGTTTTGTGGTTGTTGGACTAACATTTTGTAGGATAAGTTCAAATTGATGATTGCTGTTGTTTATACACAAGTCTAAAGAAATAAGAACAGAACAATATCATTCATTCATTGATAAATCCAAAAGATTACAAACACACTGGTTAAACACAAAAGTCTACCCAAGATTACAAAAGATTGCTACATCAACCGACTACATCAACAGACAACTATCTAAGCCTACATTAACGTCTAGGACATGGAAGACCAATCACCACTTCTCTTGTCTTTGGCAAAGGAGGGTTTGACCTTCTTGTTCTGGATGGTGGCCTTGGTCTTGATGATTGAGGTCTTTCAAGATTTGTAGGAGGATTGCTCTGTGGTTCATCCTCATCTGATGATGTTCAAAGAAATGGTGAAACAAGATCTCTTGGAGGTGGTTGGATTGGGATCTAGGGATTGGGATCCTCTGATGATTCTGATGAAGATGGAGACTTGGGGGACATCACACCTTTACCCCTTGAAGTGCTTGGAGTCTGATTTAGGTTCAAGAGATCCTTGAACACGGGGAGGTCGTGTTTCCTCTTCCTTGCTTGTTCCTTGGTTCTGCATCCTTCATGAGGAGGACGGAATGGTGGAACGTATGGGGGAAGTGGTGTGGAATCATCCGAAGGAGAATCAGATGAGATGTTGATGGTTTCAGGAGTGGATTTCATTTTGATTGTGATTTGATTTGGTGGATTGATGATTTTGGAAGATGTTAGGGTTTGTGCATGATGAATTAGGGAAAGATTAGTTCCCTTTTTATAATGATCAAAGAGAATACCGGGCATTAAATGATGAGGATCTTTTGACTTTTTGACCAAGAATTACTTATGACTAGTCAACTCCGCTACTGGCCAAATCACTCTACTGCTAGTTGTATTAATCTGCTGCTAGTTCTGCTGATATCAGGGTTCTGCTACTTTGGTTGAAAGTGTGAGGGTGATTGTGTAACTTCTAGAAACATGTTTAAAACCTAATTGAATCTCATAATTGGTTTTTACGTGCTCCAAATTGAAGAATTCCCAAACCCTAACATACTATTATTCTCAAAGTCAAAAATCCCCAAATTCTCTAAACCCTAATTCATGGAGTCAACACGCACCTAGGCAGAAAGTCACAATAATGTTGCCTTATTGGATGAGGAGATGGTCCCTGAAGGTTTCACAGACATGGTTAAATTCTTGAATTCTACTTCTTTTAGGTATGCATTAACTGTGAATCCAACTATATATATTTCCTACATCAAACAGTTTTGGCTTACTGCAAAAGTTAAAACTAGGAATGGGGAAAAACATATTAAAGCCATGGTAGATGGTCAACAAGTGCTTGTCACTGAATCTTCTATAAGAGAACTTCTTCTCTTAGATGATGAAATAGAGACTAAGTGTCTTGCTAACTCTGCCATTTTTAAAGGTTTAAAAGATTTGGGATATGAGGGCTAACATTCTAGTTTAAAATTTCAAAAAGGGCTTCTCTGTTCTCAGTATAAATTTTTTGTTCATAATCTTCTTCACTGTTTGAGTTCTAAAACTTCTGGGTGGAATGAGTTCAGTGCTACCATAGCATCTGCTATGATATGCCTGAGCAAAGGAGACTCATTTAATTTTTCAAACATGATTTTGGAAGGGATTGCAAAAAGTATCAAAGAGTCAGGTTCTTACTTACTTTATCTAAGATTTATACAACTCTTTGTGGAAAACCAAATTTCAAAAGTAAGAACACATAAAGCCACTTATGTTTCTCCTAAGTTGGTTCCAAAAATGTTTACTTTCTTACTTAAAAATGGAAAAGGATTTTCAGGCACACTTACACCACTTACACCTTATATGGTGCAAATTGTGCAAAATATTCAGGGTGAAGGATCAGGAACTCCCACTGATTCCCATCACACACCCAATTTTACTGCTTCTGTCACTTAACCAAGAATACTCTACACCCGTAGGAAAGCCAACAAGAACACTGAGCAACCTCAGGCTAGTGTTAGGATGTCTGTAACGGATGAGGTTGTCCTAGGTGTCACACCCCCAATTTACCTGACTTGCAGCGGAATGGAATACCTGGGGGTGTCTGTCATAGCACCACAGTTACAGTTACATTGAACGACCTAAAGTGTCGTTTGGAAAATACTGCATTTGATCATTGAAATAATTCAGAGTTTACAAAATGAGGTCCCCAAAATGTGTTGCATGTTTATGAAAAACAAGTCGTACTAGATCAAATGTTTACATAAGTGCATGAAATAATGATGAGACGCGTCGACTCCGCGACTCCATGAAAGTCCAAATGCATGTCACATGAGCTACCTTAATAACCTGAAATACATTGCTAAAACGTCAACACGAATGTTGGTGAATTCCATAGGTTTGTAATATGTACTGATGTACGGCCACCACAAGTAAAAGTGCATGACAAAAGTCACGTAAAAATAGTACAATAGCCTTAAGCTCATGACACCGAAGCTATGACTGATGAAACTCTATGCCCCTCCCGAATGTTCTGCCGAAACATTCAAATGTAAAAGACATGACATGCATCCGCTTACTGTTGGTAATCACTACCACGGATGGAGGCGTCACCCTCGATAGATCTATCCACTCACTCTCGCTTAACGGTAAATTAACGGTTCATGATGTTACAGGGGACTTATCACATGGCAAGGTAACTTAAGCTATGTACATGTTTGAATACTTGGGCTCGTACTGAAATAATTGATGCAATGTATTCCCCCCGTGGGATTTGAAAACAATCAAAAATGTTGAATTGAAAACGGGGCTATGAAAACTCACCTTAACTGATGAAACTGTGATGAAATGAAATGAACACCAATGAACAATTTGCTGCTGCAACCCAATATGATGGTACCATGAACATGTAATGAGCTGAAAAACAAGGCGCGCACACTAGCCGCAACCTAGTATGAATGATGAACGATCTACCTTAGATCATGAAATGATGTTATGAATGTCCATGCACATGTTTACTATACCACTCTATTCTTTGAAAAACACTTGTTGTTATCAAAAGTATATATTCCAAGACTTAGAGAAATATGGCTATTAGAAAAATAAACTAGTTGTAATATATATACTTATATATATATCGTATGTACCAATGTTTGTGTTGAAATCCTCGGTTAGAAATCCTTGAAATAACGCCTTGTACTAATGAAAATATACTTTTAATAACTAATACTTCATTAGTTATAAAATTTGGTACTTGGTTAATATTTCTAGAAAATCTAGAATTTAGTACGTAGAAGTATTATTTCTATTAGTGACAAAATAGTCTCGCAAAACTAGTCGTGAAATAATGAATATTAAGAGTTAGGAAAGAAGCTCAGTAGTTTTGAGAAGATTTTCACCATATCTAAAAAGTCACAGAAGTGAAGTTTGTCCATACAGGTCTCGATCATAAAGATAATTAGCCGTCAAGTGAGGTGTTTGGGCTGTTTTGGCAGATTCTGGGCAGTTTTCGGAAAAGTTTGGGAGTCCATAAGTTGCTCGTTATAAATCCTTTTGACAAACGGCTTGATGTTTTGAAAACTAGGCTGGGTGAACTAACTTTTTGTCAATGATGCAAATTTTCCAGAAATGAGTTTATCAATGAGTAAATTGGCTCTCAACATGATGTCTTACAAAAACTGTTTTTCTATACTTAGAAATATTTTGCTAAAAAGCTGATGGAAATAAATAAAGTTTCGCCGATTTTGAAACGTGTATATCTTGGTCGTTATAAGTCCGTTTTACTTGTTCTTTATATCCACGGTTACGTCTTAACATGTAGTAATATATTTTGGAAAGCTTGACCCCTCCGGGTTACGTCTAAAGTCTCTTTTTGTCCAATGAAAAACGTCCAACAGCAAACAAATTTCCAGAAAATACTTTTCGTCAACAATCTTGCAAAAATCATAACTCCTTCGTTATAAACTCTTTTTAATCCGTTCTTTCGCCTACGGATTCGTTTTTGAAAGTATTTTCTAAAAATTTTGCCAAAGTTTCCTTGGTGTTTACTGATTTTCCAGATTTTTACAAAACGGGACAGCATGTCTAAAATAGGTTCCAAATCAAGTTTCCAAGGTTAAAAACTAATTTCTACCATCACCAATCCTCTTGTAATCACCACATGGCTAATCTAATCTTACCATACACCTTCTTAGGGTGCCATGGACTCCTAACCAAGTTATTAGAGCAAGGGGATTCATAACTAAAAAGTTAGGGTTTGTATGTTTCTTTTTAGCCAAAATAAAGTGTGGTATAGCTACTTGTACATGGTTTTTAGCATGATACTTATGAAATACATGTAAAAATAGGATGATCCATGAAAAAATAAAGATGAAAACTTACTTGACAAAATGAGATGATTATAGGATGATTATGCTTGATGTTCTTGTGTTTTTGTTGCTTGATTCTTGATTAGGCTTGTAAAATGAACAAGTTTAGTGTTTTAATTTATGGAAAATGATTACTTGATCATGGAGATCACCTTGTGGTCGTGGGTTTGAGTGAAGAAGAAGAGAAAATGGGTTTTTTGATCCAAAAATTAAGTATGTTTATGTTTTAGGTGTTTTTGTAGATATTTATGCAAAGGTTCATAGTATAAGATTTCATATATGCATGAGGTCAAAGGGGGGTTCATGGCTGATTTTTCAAAGGGTTCAAAGGAGAAAACTTAGTTTTTGATTTAATTAGGAAAGTTAGTAGATGATTAGTGGTATGAGTATAGGTTTTAGGTGTTAGTTTGTTAAAATCGGGTAACGGGTTTAATAGAGATAAATGTTCACGAAGTTTACCAGGATGAAATAAAGTCATAATAATGTTGAAAATATGTTGGAAATATGTTGGGTACATTTACTGAGTGATCGGGTGATTATTGTTTAGTTTTCACGAAAACCGTCGTTATATTCATACGCGTACGTTATAAATAAAATAAATTTCCAAAATACTGGGTAACTGAATGTTATAACTTTTATGATGTTAAAATGGATATAAAAATATGTCGGGACCATTGTGGGAATATTTAGATATATTCGTCGTGTATAAACCGGGTGTTAACGTTTATTTAGAAATCATAATACGTAAAACGTTAAATATACTGAATATAGTAATTTGAAAATCCTAAGAGTGGTATAACATGTAAATGACCTACTGATGATATGCAGACTATCCCCAGTCCGTATGAAATGTTATTACTGATAATGCATGAATTCGCACCTGAACCAATACGGTTACGCGAATTTGAATACCCGTAAACTAAATTTACGATGAAATGAGTAATGCAAGTGAATGGTGAAAACTTTTCCCGCAATGAATAGTGTTCTGTGAATAGTAAATTTCCCAAAAGTTTCTCAGAATATCAAATTGACCTCGAAAACGATGAATAGTAAACTGATGAATAGTGTTTTGATGAATAGTGTTTGATGAATAGTGTTTTTCCAAAGTTCGGGAAATGACCTGAAATGACCTGAAATGGTGAGTTGTGACACTAGGTGATGGAGGGGACATGTTGGTAAGGGCTATCACTACTGCTACTAGCTTAGCAGCAGAGCAGGACAGGGATAACATAAGTAAGACCCAAACCAAGGCAACATCTAGTGAGGAGGGTTCTGATGAATCTGATTCCAATGATGGTAACCCTAGCCACATGGTAAATACAGGGGGCTCAGCTGATCAAACTAGGTTTGATAATGGGTTTAAGTCCCAAGATTCACCTCTCGGACCAGGTTACATAGGTCGAAGTGATGAGGATGGACAAGTGACTAATGAATTGATGGATGATACTGTACAACATTACAATGTCAATGATTCACCTCTCAGACCAGGTCACACAGGTCGAAGTGATGAGACTAGTATGAAACTTATTAAGAAATTGTTGGCTACTTGTACCAATCTGGAGCTTAAGTGTGATAATTTGGAGGATAAGATTCTTGGTCTTTAAACAAT
This sequence comes from Artemisia argyi, assembly GCA_030686995.1. Taxonomy (NCBI): domain Eukaryota; kingdom Viridiplantae; phylum Streptophyta; class Magnoliopsida; order Asterales; family Asteraceae; genus Artemisia; species Artemisia argyi. The sequence continues at coordinate 101,027,681 of CM060704.1, forward strand.
TTCTAATGCTCAAGCCAAAAAGATCAGAAAGTTACAGAGGAAGATAAAGACTTTAAGAAAATCAAGATCTTCAACCTCCTTCAAAAGATTGAAGAAAGTGGGCACATCTCAGGTAGTTAGTTCTCCTGAACACTCTGTTCCTTTGGAAGAGGATGCTTCCAAACAGGGGAGGAATGAAGAGCAGAATGTGGCAATGGGTTCAAGGGAGGCAAATTTGATGAGAAGTGATGATGCTCAAGATGTGGATACTGGTAAGGTTTTAGGGGAGATTCAAATGAATGATGATATAGAGGTGGAAAGTCCTCAAGATATGGATAGTTTTGTGGTTACAGACAAACAGGGGAATGAAGCTGTCATGGAATAATTGGTTTGTGTTCAAGAGAATGTGGTGGAGAAACTGAAGACTTTGGGGCCTGAGCAATTGGTAAAGGCAACAGGGTTGATGGGTGAAGCTTTGAAAACTTTGGGTGATTCTGTGGCTAACAATGTGGATACTACTGCTACTACTGACAAGACAAGTGACTCTACTACTGCACATAACTCTGTTGCTCAGGATTCTGCTGATCCTGCTGCTAGTGAGAAAATCAATTCTGCTGATGCACAAGGTTCTACTACTGGATCTAGTGACAAAGCTGCTGCTGAGGCAATGATATTGTTAAGTAAGAAGACAACAGATGTTCTACCCAAATCACCTTCTCAAACAACAACACAACCAAGTCAATCACAACCACAACAACCAACATCCACAATAACATCTCCATTACCAAGAATACCTCAAAAAGGAGTAGTAATCAGTGAACCTACTGCTTCTAAAATACATTCAAGTTCAATTTTATCATCTACTGCTACTGATAAAAGGAAGGGCAAGGTTATTGAAGAACCTGTGATAGATTCCGATGATGATGATAAATTTGATTACTCCCATATTCCTTTTCATTATTGGCCAAAAGAGTTACAAATTGAGCATGATGCAGCTTTTGCAAGAAAAGAACAAGAGCAAATTGATATGGAAGATCAACAACTAGTGCAACAAGAAAAAGAAAGGGCTGATAAGGAAGCTGAAGATTTAAAGAGGTATGAGGAATGGGTTGATGAGAAGATAAGGATGGATGCTGATAATGAATTCTCCAAGCTGGTTAAAATTGAAGAACAAGAAGTACCAGCATTTGATGTTAAAGCTTGGATAAAAGAATTCACATAAAAGAAAAAGAAAGAAGCTGTTGCTGCAAGAAGAAAGAGAAAATTTCTCAGGGGACCAACTCCACTTCAACAGAGAAGAGAGCAAGAAAAATACCTAAAGAATATGAAGGGTTGGCAATTGGTAAAATTAAAACACAAGTCTGATCAAGAGGTGTTTAATTTGTATCAGTAGGCTAAAAAGGAGATGGATACCTTCTATCCTATGGGTTGTGTGGAAGATCAAGAACATTTTGCTCAAATGAATAAAAAGATGGTAACTGAGAAAGAAAGTAAAGCAGAGCTTACTGAGGCAGAGGATATGGAAAAGGGAATGACTACTTCTAGCAGAGGTACAAAAAGAAAAAGCATAAGGAAGAAAACTTTTGCTAGGAAAAAGCAGAGTATAGTAGTACAGCATAACTCTGAATCTGATGATGATAATGATGAGTATGTGGAAGATATTGAGCATATTCCTCCTGAGCATCTAAAACAACAAATGCAGGTTTTAACTATGGTGGCTAAGAGAGAAGAACCTGAAGTGATTGATGTTGAACCAATAGGGATCAAATATCCAATCATTCAAGTGACTACTGGATATCTAAACACTGTTGGAACATATCATGATATCAAAAGATCTGATGGGAAGACATCTAGGTTTCTTAGACTTCAACAGATGTTATATTATTTTGATAGAGAGGATGTTTGTACACTATGGAGGTTGTTCAAAGAAAAGTATGGTGCTATAAAGTTTGGTGTGATGACTTATAATGATAGAGAATCTATTGCTGATTATATCATTTGGAGAGCTTTGAAACTTATGTTTGATCCTTCTATTGAAGACTCAGAATGGACAGAGATTAGAGGGTTCAAAGTCAGAAGATGGATGCTTTTTCAAAGTTCAGGGATACATGTTTTAGACATTGGGTCACACACTTTATATATGTTGACTGAGAAAGATTATCCTTTGGCATCTCATTTTGAAATTATTTATCAAATGGTGAATGGTGCTAAGCAGCTTCAGCTACAAAAGGCTTATGATACTGATGATCAAGCTTTCAACTTGTTGTCAAAATACAAGAAGATTCTTAGTGAACAGTTAGCAAAGAAGAAGTAGTATGTTTGGAAGCATCCTCCTGGTGATAAATCAAGCTTTGAAGAAACTTAATCATTTAGAAGTAAATACTAAGTTTAGGGGAGGATTGTTGGGTTCTGAGATTCTACTGCTCAAAATTTAACCAAGTGTCAAACTGCTGTTGATACCAAACTGCAGCTAAGGATAATGATTCTGCTGCTAGTATAACCAAACTGTTGCTATGAGAGACTGCTGTTGGAGAACCTGCTGCTATAGAGATAGACTTGTATACACGAGTGGATAATTATAGAATAGATTGTGTGTATATCTTATATGTTTAGAATATTCTTATTTTGTGTAGAAATTCATTGTAAACCTAATAGGACTCCTTGGCCTATAAAAGGAGGTACCTAGGGTTAGAATAGGTATGTATTACTTTGTTCTCGTTTACACTTCAAGGTTGAAAAACCTTAGCATTGTTGAGTGCTCGCATTATTAATATATTGAAGTGTTGATAGTGATTAAATTGTTCTTCTTAAGTTAAGCTTTAATATTCCGCAGTGTTAATTCAAGTCAACTTCTATAAAGATCATTTGCTCAACTGGGATCAACAAAGTCAACAAAGTAGCAGACATAACAAGTACATCTGGTAAATCAAAACGGTAATTATTCACTCATAATGGCTGTTGATTAAATCACAGATCAACGCCCGTTTTTTAAAGAAAGGACCCTGAACGTATGCTTCAGTGCATCAATCCTTAAGAAAAGAAGAGAAATCTTCTTAACTATTGTGAGCAAAATTTAAACAAGATTTTACAAAAAAAATTTCTTTCAAAAACCTTTTTATAAATATTTTTGCTCATAATAACCAAATCTCGAGCAAGTTTTTATGATTATTTATTTAATCTTTTTTATGCGCGACTGCTCGAGAAAGAATAAAATAATTTTCAAAAACAATACTACCCACCTCAATAATAGATCAAAAATAGTTTAAAATATTAATCTATTTTTTAGGGGGAGAAATTGAGAAGTTTGTTTTTGAAAATAATCAATAAGTCGCATTAAAGTGTTGCAATTATGTTGTTGTAATGAGATAAAAAATGATAAAAAGTTGTTGTACAAAGTTGGGAAAATACCATCACTTCGAGGGGGAGTGATAGATTTTATTTTAAAACCAAAAACAATTTTTGATATAACACTGACGTTCATTTATTTGAACTAACATGTTTTCAAAATGTTGTTAAAATTTAAAATAAAAACTAAAAGTGTTTGTTTGAAAAGGGAAAAAGTCAAGAGGGAGTTTTGTTGAAAGTATTGAAATTGATTTGAACCCTCCCCCAGTCCAAATACCTTCGCAGACCTGAGTCAAATCAAAAAGGTCAAAATGTCAAATAGGTCAATAACCCTCACACAAGATGCGAGAAAAAACACACACACACACAATTGCTATCACACTTACTTTTTCTCTCTTAAACCCTAAAGTACTCGCATCGCAAAACTCATGCCATTTTAAAGATTTTCTTGCCTATTAAGTCCGTTTCGTGCAAAAAGTAAGCTTACATATCTTTTCATTATATGGTTTTACATCATTGTCTTTAATATCAGTCTTTGATTTTGAGTAATTTGATCATAATTGAACAAATAGGGCCGCGTTATCAAGTCAACTTTGATCACTATTGAGTTTTAGTTGTGATGTGTTTTGATCCAAAACTTGTGGTTAGATGAGTGAGATAGGATGTTTAGATCATGCTTTTGAAAGAAAACGGGGAATTTAATGATTTGATTTGGTGAAAATGGGTCAATTTTGTGGAAGAAGATGAACAGTTAGGACTGCGACACCCTAAGGGGTGCGATACGAGACTTTAGGATTAGAGCCAAAAATTGCATTTAATATTATTTAAATTTTTCAAGACTTTTGACTGCGATGGTAATTCTACCTCGCATCGCAGTTGACTTTTCTGCGACACTAGCTTTTCTAAAAGTCCTGCGATAGCTTGCTATCATAGCTCCTCAATACGAGATTCCTTTCTGAAACTTTTTGCGATAGAATGTTCTATCACAACTTTTGGTTTGTGATACCTGTTCCATCTGTTTATGCGGTACTTCACTTTGTTTGATCAAAACCTGCGATACCAAATCTGTGATATCTAATATTGCAAAACTTTTTCCACCTACCATTTCTAAATGTTACTTTGCCCAAATTTTTTAAAATCTTTGCAAAATTTTTATAAGACTTATACAAAATTTAGCAAACATTTTAATAAATTTTGACTAAGTAACAGCATTGATCAAACTTTCTTTTTCAAATAAAGTCATAACTTTTTCAAAATTAATATAATTGAGAAAATTTTTGAAATTAAGCCAAGTTGATTTTGAAAAATGCACAAGTATTTCTCTAGAAAGTTAAAATCAACACAAAGAACAAATCATCAAATGAATGAGATTTTGAACTTTTGAGACATAAATAATTGCACAAGTTTAGTTTCTAATAATAATTAGACTAGGATTGTATCACTATTTTGCCTTAACATAATAAGTGATTCATATGTGTAATTAAATTATATATACTATTCTATGATTGCATTTTTATGAATACTTTGTGTATATGTATGAATGGATTTGACGGATAATTTACAAATGTTATTGGTTGTTAAAGTTATCAATTTTCAAGGTTAAACAATTCTTGCAACCATATAACAAATTTTCACTCCAAGTTGTTTTGATAAATATGGGTTTGAGACAACTTGACACTATCTTAACGAAGGATATCTTATCTTCAAGGTAGTTATTAGGGCTAGTTATCACCTAAAAACTGATAATGCATCCCTTTAGCTATGCAACATAATAGAGTATTCAAAGTCTAGAAATGTTTAAGGAAATCTCACACTTATGCAGCATAAGCTTTTTTGAGACGTATTACCATTGACTTAACTTAAAACTTCTCATCTTTAAGATGGTTGCTAGGAATAGTTATCACCTAAAAGCTGATAATGGACTCCTTTAACTAGGCAACATAATAGAGAGTTTAAAGCTTTGTCATTTGTTAAGAAATCTCACGCTCATGCAAACAAATTATCTTTGTAAGTTTATTTCCAAAAACAAGTTTTCTAGTTTACCTGAATTACTTAAGTTTGAAACAAACGATGATACTTTTTCCCAAAACTTTATAACAGTTAGATAAACATAATTTTTTAAAGCATGAGCAATATAAAACAACGTGTTATCTATACCTTAAATATCTTTTGAAAAAGTATCACAATAAAAACAAAATTTTGGTGAGGAAAATAAAAACAGATAGAGAGAATTAAATCGCATGTGAAAAGAAAAGAGCATGCGCTTATGCTACAAAAGCAAGAAAGCATAAGAAAAGAAAAGAAAAGAAATATGCTCGAAAAAGAAATGCCAGAGCATACAAAAACAAACAGAGTGAAAATAAATAAATGTAAAGTTTATCCATATACTTATCCTTTTCATGTCATTTCAGAATCAATCAACAAAAATGGCTCAAGAACAAGTTCATGATCAACCACAAAACATTCAAGAGGATGCTCCAGCTATACAACTACCAACAAATGAAGAAGTTGAACCCACAGCTGAATACATCAGAATTGGTGAATGCAACCACCAATTCTGCATCTACTTATTTGAATGTGATCACCCCATTATCCCTGAAATCCTACAAAATCACCCCACTTATCCTATACTATCATTATCCAACTCTACTACTCCAATGATATACTTACAATAATTCTAGTGTCATGTTGTGTTCCTCAAAGAAACAAAACCTGACACAATCCAAAGCATCATTGAAACACAACAAATAACACTAATGTTAGAAGATCTTCGCAAGGCACTGAATCTTCCTGCTGCAGATCATGCCAACCTTACAATAGATGAACAACCACCGACTGTAAAGCAGCTTAAGGAATTCTTTATTAAGCTAGGCTATGATAAAGAAGTTGAAGGTCTGACCACGTTCAAAGTCTTGAGAACATTCAAGAGAAAATTTCTTCCTGCGAGATGGGCTACACTCTTCTCAATTCTTAATCGATGCATTACCGGTAAAGAAACTGGAATGGATAGAGGCACCACATCCCTATACCAAATCATGTATGCTATAGTGAAACAGTGTCACTTTGATTATGCGAAGCTGCTATGGACAGATGTTGTGGATCATGTCCGAAGAACAGAGAAGAAAAAGAATGTATGCATTCCTTTTGTCAAATATTTCAAACTGATGATTGCCCAATCCATGTTGCCACATCCAAACATCTCTAGAAGACAAGCAGATCCAACAGCTAGAGTGCCATATATGCACAGCATAAGTGATGACTCGATTGTTACCACAAATGCACCCATGCCGATAGCACAAGGCTTGTTGGAACTTGCAAATAAAGAATCCAAGGCATGCATGGAGTATATGGAGTTAGTAAACACTCCTATGGAAAGCTCAAAACTGAGCGGACTTACCCCAGGAGCGCCTAGGGTCAAAATAGAGTCTAGCGCCAATGTAGGAACCCCTAGGACAAGACAAAAACATACTGCAAGGAAGAGAACTAAACCAGGCAGTAAATTATCGCTGTCTAAATAAGAAGAGGATGAAGATGACGAGGATAGGAAAACAAATGAAGGCGAAGATGATGTGGGGAAGGGGAAGGAGAAAAGTGAACAATCTAAGGAGAATAAGGATAGTGAAGAGTTTAGGTATAGTGATGATCATCATGATGACGATGATGGAGATGATAAGGGGGACGGAGATGACACCCATAGACCGGAGATTAGGATGAAGATGCAGATTGACACAGTAGGTCTAGGTCCATTGAGCAACACCAGCTCACCCCTCCCATCATTATTGATGTCGAACCTCCATCACCACCACCACCACCAACAACAACAACATACACACACACACACACACATATACACACACAACAATAACAACCCCAATTCGCATTCCACAACCATCAACATCAAAATCTCATCTCAAACACATACCAACAATGTCCACATCAACATTGTTTCAAAGAATTAGAGTTGAACCAGTACCACTTGTTACAACATCACACTTTAATCAAGTAATGGGAAAGCTCCGAGCAGACATGGAATCAGGGTTCACAGCTCAACGACAAAGTGAATCCCAAAGCTGGACCGTCATCATCAACAAGAACCTTATCTCTGGAACGACTCTCATAAATCATGTTAGATAAGTTCTTAAATGATGATTCACTAATGGAAGCTCATCCCAATATTTACAATGGTTTACTAGAACCCGAGGCTCAACCACCGGCACCAACTCAAGCTGAAAATCAAATTCAGAACCTTGAGAAGTAGATGACCAAGCTGAACTTCGAGGCAATTAAACTTGTGCAAAGGTTTTCATCAAGGGTCGTCGAGTTGGAAAGTCAATGTCGTCCTCAGTCACGTAGGCGCGATCAGGATGATCCTGAGGGGAAGAAAAGCACTAAAAGACAAAGAAAACCAACCACTACAACCTTCCCAAGATTCATCTCAACAACAACGACAACAACACAAATCGGGTTCACAACAGCAAACCGATGAACAAGAAAATGTAAACTTGAACAATGTTGCATTTGAAGATGAGAATCAAAACGAAGGTGTAGATGGTGACAAGGACTTTTGGAATGACACGACTTATCAGGAAGGTGAAATACCTCCAGAGCTTGGGGGATTCGATGTCTCTGATGAAGATGACGATGATGTGTTTGAAGATGTGTTGAAAGATCCGATACAAATGAAAGAACATATTAGAGATCCTACAATAGAAAAGCTTGACTGCATGTTCTCAAATCTGCATGAAAGGTTTGGGATTAACATACAGGAAGATGATCCTTTGGAACAAAGAGTCAAGAGCGTCTATGATTCGGTTATATACAAGTCCAAAAGTGACAGAGACTTTAATATAAGACTTGTCGATCAAGAATTCTCAAAAGCTCTTGGCATATCTACTTCTTCAATAATTGAAAGAAATGTTACAGAGAAGAGAAGAAGATAACGCTCTCCATTATGGAAACAAATTCCCAGAGTTCTCAGATCTAACACCGCACCCTTAGTTCCATGCTTCAACGATGATCTCAAGTATATGCTTTTCGGTCCAAAAGAATACCAACCATCGACAAAGGAAGTTGCAACTTATGAGGAGATTCCCAAACCATTTCTAGAAGAAGAAAGATTTTTGGATATATTCTCTGAAGTAGAAGTTGATCATGAGAATTATGAATTCAATGCATTTATTAGGATAATTAATGTTAATGAAAGATCGGGGGTTTCTACTGGATAAGGCAACTCAAGCGTAAGCCTCGTGATGAGGTCTTCTCAAAGTACAAAATTCTCAGATATGTTGAAGTTAACTCCGAATATCAACATTCTCATGGTTATTTTGAATATCATGTTGTTCGTACCGATAATCAACATAACCACTTCACTAAATTTGACTACTTAAATCTTCATCATCATGATCTTGAAGATATTCTTATGAGAAGAAGAGACTGCTTCAACAAGAAAGTTATTGATCAAGATGTGATTGAATAAGTTCTGATATTCATGAAAGCTTATGTTGTAGTAGCTCGCATTGAAGACTTCCAGATGGGGATTGAAAGCTATCAAAGGAAAGTCAACTTGACTCCTCCAATGTTAACTTGCATTGGTATTGAGAAGATCAAGTGCTAGACATGTTTCACAAGACTCAGCCTTGGACTTTTTGTTGTATATGTGACCGATAAGAAGCAGAAAATATTGTTCAGTGTCATTGAAGTAGCCAAGTTCTCCTCTGGTACCTTGAAGTGGATTCTAAGGAAACTTGAGTGAATTAAGAGGAGAGTGGAGAAGCTGCAGATTGAGATGTCTGCAAGCAATCATCTTATGTTGACAAGGGTTGTGAATGTGATAAGAGAAAGGCTGACGCTTTAAGCATCATGGAGAAGAATCGAACAAAGAATCGGATGTCGAAGTTGGCCCAACTGAATGCCCATAAATAGAAGACCCGGATAATCTACCCTTAGGGAGAGATTGTTGGAACATAAAAAGTGTAAATCATTAGTTAGGGACTTCTATTTATCTTTTGTAATAGTTTAGGGTATATTGTGTAAGTTGTATGTCACGACAGCATGTTACTATCGTTGAACTTGTATATCTGTGATAGCATGCTTGGCTAGATGTTGAGTATAAATACCCCTACCTGATGAGTTATGAGGTGTGTGTTCCTCTTTCTATCAATGTGAGATTTTCATAATATTCTCTCATTTCTCTCTACTCTAAAGTGATCACACCCACTTTATATCTCATAGATTAGTTTAGGTACACGTGATATTATTGGAACAACAGTTACACTAACTTATTGCAAACTCTTGATCTTTTAAAATCATGTTATGCAATATGATGCAAGAATACATAATTCTACGTATCTTGTTAACATGGTATGAACGTGCCGGTTGTTGTATTATTCCTCAACGTCCTTGAAGAACACCAAAAGCACATTCGACATCCTTTCGTGTACTTTCTTGTCGCATTTTAAAGTAACCATGCTTCTTGTCTTATGCGACTGTAAATGATTTGACGAAAGTTGGCCACTTCGGGTAAATTCAGTTGGCTAAGTAATACCCCTTTTCAAACCCAACTCCATTTACCTCATATGGAGTTATAGGGGCGACGTCATCAAGCATGTCATCGAATAATGGAGAATTATCTAAAACATTAATATTGTTATTTGCACCTGCTACCCCAAAAAATGCATGCCAAATTCACAAATTGTGCGAAGCAACAGCTTCAAGTATTGTAGTTGGGTATTTCTTATCACCCCTACCATATTGCCCCTGCTATGACACCGGACAATTTCTCCATTCCCAATGGATACATTCAATGCTACCAAGCATTCCCAGAAAGCCATGAACATACTCGTGTCTTGTAAATATATTTTGAATGTCGTTGAAGTTTGGTTTTCTTAAAAAATCTGATGTGAACAAATCCATAATGCACTTATTAAGATTATCTAGACAATCATGTGTGGTATGCTCACCCATTTGCAAATATTCATCAAATGCATTTGGTGTGATGTCGTATGCCAATTAGCATATTTGCATTTCATAATAACTCACACACTCATTCGACCCGTAGCATCGGGTCTGACACTAAAGAATTTAAAATGCTTTGGAATAGGATCAACAATATAAGATTTAATACCTTCGAATATTTTGAAAGTAAGCAATAAATGCTTTTTTTTTTGTTTTTTGTTTTTTTTTTTTTTTGGAGTAATATATTTTACCTAGTGGAATATTCTTTACCCAAAAAAGAAGTCCATCTATTAACGAAATGGTACGTGTCCGTTTATTATCAAGAAAAATATTTTCAAGAAAATCCCAAGCATCGTTAGCAAACCTGGGATTAGCTGTGAATTGTTTTAGAGAGGGTTAAAAAGATCCAAGATTTAACTCTGGAATCTGCTTTAAGCCATTCCGCGGTTAGAGGAGTCAAGCTAGTTGCACTAGAAGACGTACCCGTGATGTGTTTTAACCCATCCAAATTTTCACAAATGATTTTTAAAGAAGTAACACCACAGAGCATATTTGGCTTTGTCTACATCAAGTTTCATGAGAATTTGATTTGAAATAGAGTTAACGCATATAGATTATCGGTATATGATAGGGTAGGAGTAGGGGGTGCATCGTCCATCATTATGAATGAGGGTGAGATTAGTCGAATGAACATTCGACTAGGGTTAGGTAGTAGAACTAATCAGTAGACTAAAAGAGAAAACCGAAAGGGAAAAAAAAGACAGTCGACTAGGGTTAGGACCTTATTTGGCTCGATACCATGTAAACAGTAGTATTCATTATTTACCTAATATATATACTAATTATTAAACCTAACATTTGGGTTTGGGCTTAAACAATACAAATACAAGTCGAACTCAAATAAGTCCACTAATAGAGGGGACATCTATAATTTATAAGCCACCAACTAATTCTATACTTAGCCGATATGAAATAGTAACATGATCAATGAATTTAATCATAGGCAAGAACAACTGATAATGTATCATATTAGTCCAACTGAGACCAACCAGCTTCTCAACTCACACTTAAACATTGCTTGAGTCATAAGCTTTTTAAGGTGCTATATATCCATCCCATTTGATTCCGTGTTCTGCTAAACAAAACAATGAAATTAAGAGAGGTGAAGGACTGAAGGGATTGAGGACAAGTAGGGGGAAATGTACTTTATTCCGCCATTTATATGAAGAAAAAAAAATGTATGCAGTTTAAATGCATTTGGCTGAGTTATATGAAGAACAAAAAATGTATGTGTCAAAAAATTGTATTGTATTTATTCTTCAATGAAAAAAGGTAAATGACTTAATAAAAATATTAGTTACGATTTGTTGACCAGTTATAAAGAGAAAATCTATATTTTACGTTATATATATTAATGACAAATAAATGCAGCTTACATTTATGTGCAATATGAAACTAACACAGTTCACTTAGGTAGCCTTGCCTATAAATTGAAGTGAACACTTCTCCCTATTTCATATCACCTTAATCACATATTCAAATAATTCAAAAAACATGAAAATGAGAGCAATCTTTCTTATGTTTGTTGCAATGGTGGTTCTTACCACACAAACCAATGCTAGAATCATTCCAACAAGGTCTTTGGTTGATACCAATGGTGATATAGCCATCCGAGATGATGATTTTCATTTGTTTTATACCGATCATCACAAGCATGAGCATAAGCATAAGCATAAAGATCATCACCACAAGCATAACCCGCACCATCGATCACATGCTTTGCCACCAAACGCTCCTGTAGCGGCCCCTGCACAAGCACCAGTGTCTTTATGGACATGGTTGTGGTAATTGTGATGCTGAGAATACTATAATATTGAGTTGTACTATGAGTTTTCCTTTCATATGAACTATGAAAAATTAATGAAGGTTTTTATTACATTTCTTTTGTGTTGTGATCTTGTGTCCTTTGACGTACAATTATACACATTCTATGTTTTCTTTGTTTTCCTTTCATGACACATTCACGATATTTCATATACACAATTGCTATTTTAGATAAAAATCATATACACATAAACTAGAACATAAAATTTGATAACTTCATCTTGATAAATTCTCTAATATCCTTTGATGAAACAATGATTCTTGAACATGGTATATACTTTTTTGTTCTAAATTTTGAAAGTGCATGTATGTTGTTTTTCATGAAACAAGAAGAACGATGATCTTAAAATGAAACAATACTTATAAGTTCTTCTTAATGTCTATTTTCATTACACGAAGTAAGAATATTGAATGACTAACATATAAATGAGTTCTCGAAAAATCTTGTGTGTAATAATATGTGCATTTCCTAAACATTTTTTATTGAGAGTTAAATACAAAACTAATAATGTACCTAGCAAATGATGATGCATTTAATAGCAAAATTCAAACATACATAATCAATGAAAATTGTGAATCTGTAAATTTAAACTAAAAGAATCAATAGTTTAACACAGAACAATCATATATGATAATGTAAATGAAAATTAATTAACATTTGACTATTTGTATATATGCTTGGCAATTAAGCAGTTACTACAAAAAAATCACAACAACAATACATTAATTTTCTAATTTTGGTTATAATGCAAGGGAAGGGATCTAGTGAGAAGAATTATTGGAATAAAAAGAGTGAGAACAAATTATAGCCACATATTTCAAATTAGGATAGAGAAATAATGAGAAGATGCATCTGTTTTTATAGGTGTATCTCAAATTTGTGGTTGTGATTTCTTCTCATTCTTGTCAATTATTTTTTTCATTTGATTGTAAGTCTATAATACAATTGTTTGTGTCGGGTTAATTGGCTTGAAATCTTAACCTCCACGTAAGAGGTTAATTAAGCTTTCACCAATTACACCGTTGATTTATTGTTTTCATTTCAATTCATAGTCATTTGTTCTGGCTTTCATTTTTACAGACTTGCAAAAATATTTTATCTAGCTAGTATTTTAAAAACATTAAATCGTCTAACGGCTAATTGATAAACTATGATCCTAACTTTGTAACGTCAGAAAAGGACAGCTCTTAACGTCGCGAGTCTAATGGCTAATTGATACTATGATCCTAACTTCCTAATGTCCGAAGATGACTCTTAACGTCGAGAAAAAAAGTAATAAAATTGAGTATTGTATAAAACAGCAAAGACTTGTTTGTTGTGAGGCATCAAGATTGTGCCTTTACTAGCTAGTAGTTTATACACATTTGTATATATATATTCATCCAACAATAAAAAATACATTTAACATCTGTATATAGAGTGTGGGATCTGTATGGTCATGGCTTTTCAGTCGACTTTTCCTGTGTTAGAATAATGGTTAAAAAATACTTAAACAAACTAAGGACAAGACTGAAGGAAACTGTCAAAGATTAGACCACAAATTCGGACCTCACACTTTGCCATGATACCATAGCGCAAAAAAAAGTGTTGCCATTTCAGCTTTAATATTTTAGCACCAACACCTTAAAATCACCCCTTATCATAACATTACATTAACACCTCATTTTGAGACTCACAATTCTTTAAAAAAAAATACAAATTACAAATTAACACCTTAACTAATATCTCATTCATTAAATAACCCCTTAAGTAATAATTCATTTATTAAATAAAATTAAAAATTATAAATACTTTAAAAAAAACATTCCAAAAAAAAACATTCCAAAAAAAAACATAAGAAATCTTCAAAAAACATGCAAAAATTTAAAATATATATATATATATATATATATATATATATATATATATATATATATATATATATATATATATATATATATATATATATATACACAAATTATAGATATTTATTCATTTGTTCTTGATGTTGTCACCAAATATGCTCCATAATATTTTGTTGAAGACTAATATGCGTATTTTTTTCCCGTATTTCTTTTGCCTTTCCATGTTGAACTCCACATCTTTCGATCCACCTACATTGTATAATTGGTCCCAAATGAATAAACATTTCGTTAAACTAACTTATTGCAAACTCTTGATCTTTCAAAATCATGCTATGCAATATGATGCAAGAATACACGATACTACATATCTTGTTAACATGGTATGAAAATGCCGGTTGCTGTATTATTCCTCAACGTCCTTGAAGAACACCAAAAGCACGTTCAACATCCTTTCGTTCACTTTCTTGTCGCCTTTTAAAGTAAACATTTTCTCGTCTTGTGCGACTATAAACAATTTGACGAAAGTTGGCCACTTTGGGTAAATTCTGTCAGCTAAGTAATACCCTTTCCAAACCCAACTCCATTTACCTCATATGGAGCTATAGGGGCGACGTCATCAAGCATGTCATTTAATAACGGAGAATTATCTAAAAACATTAATATCGTCATTTGCACCCGCTACCCCAAAAAATGCATGACAAATCCACAAATCGTGCGAAGCAATATCTTCAAGCATTATAGTTGGATATTTCTTATCACTCCTATAAAGAGAAAATCTTTATTTTACAGCATACATATTAATGAAAAATAAATGCATTTTACATTTATGTGTAATATGAAATTCAGTTCACATAGGTAGCTTTGCCTATAATTTGAAGCAAACACTTCTCCTTATTTCATATCACCTTAATCACATATTCAAATAATTCAAAAAACACGAAAATGAGAGCAATCTTTCTTGTGTTAGTTTCAATGGTGGTTCTTACCACACAATCCACCGCTAGAATATTTCCAACAAGGTCTTTGGTTGATACCAATGACGATATAGCCATTCAAGATGATGATTTTCATTTGTTTTATGCCGGTAGAGTGAACTTGGAACTAGGCATAGATGGTGAAGGTGAGCCTTTTCTTCCTTTACCATCAAATGCTCCCGCTCCCACTCCAGTCTCCGACCCCTCACATAAGCACAAACACAAGCACGAGCACAAACATCACCATCACAAGCATGAGCATGAACATAAAGATCATCATCACAAGCATGAGCATGAGCATAAAGATCATCACCTCAAGCATAACCCTCACCATGCATCACATGCTTTGCCACCAAACGCTCCTGTAGCGGCACCTGCACAAGCACCAGTGTCATTATGGACATGGTTGTGGTAATTGTGATGCTGAGAATACTATAATATTGAGCTGTATTATGAGTTTTCCTTTCATATGAACTATGAAATATTAATGATGGTTTTTATTACATTGATTTTGTGTTGTGATCTTGTGTCCTTTGATATACAATTATACACATTTTATATTTTCTTTGTTTTCCATTCATGACACATTTACGATATTTCATATACATAATTGCTATTTTAGATAAAAATCATATACACATAAACTGGAACATAAAATTTGATAACTTAATCTTGATAAACTCTCTAATATCCTTTGATGGAACAATGATTCTTGAACATTGTATATGCTTTTCTGTTATAAATTTTAAAGGTGCATGTAGCTTGTTTTTCATGAAAGAAGAAGAACGATGCTCTTCAAATGAAACAATACTAATAAGTTCTTCTTCTTAATGCCTATTTACATTACACGAAGTAAGAATATTGAATGACTAACATATAAATGAGTTCTCGAAAAATCTTGTGTTTAATAATATGTGCATTTCCTAAATTTTTTTGATTGAGAGTTAAATACAAAACTAACAATGTACCTGGCAAATGATGATGCATATGCATTTACTAGCAAAATTCAAACATACATAATTAATGAAAATTGTAAATCTATAAATTTAAACTAAAAGAGTCAGTAGTTTAACACACAACAATCATATATGATACTAAGAGCATCCATTATGATGGTTTATGAAAAGGTTTTATAAAAAGATGAAAAGGTTTAAAAATTTGCAAACCATAGTAGATGTATATTTCAAGCCTATGTGGCATAAATAGGTCTAGAATTTTGAAGAGGTCCAAAGTATTAATCTTTTGAAAGTGTTGGTTGTATTTTATAGTTTAAAAAGCTTTATGAGTAAGTTTGTCTATAGTGGAAATAGGTTTATAATATGAAAAAGTTTATAAATTAATGATGTTTGAATTGTATAAACTTTTTTAAAAGTCCATCATAGTTGATGCCCTAATGTAAATGTAAGTTAATTAACCTTTGACTATTTGTATATATGTTTGGCCATTAAGCAGTTACTATAAAAAAAAATGAGAATATATTAGCTACAATTAATTGTAGTCAACTCCTTACAATTTGTGCTACAAATTGTGAGTCCTTGAGTACCTTTGTAGGTCCCTGACTTATTTTTGTGGGTCCTTATTTCATTTTCTTGTGTAGTTTGGAGGAGGATTGTAGCCAAGTTATCCCCTTAAAAAATATCACAACAACAAAATATTAATTTTCTAATTTTGGTTATAATACATGGGAAGAGATCTAGTGAGAAGAATTATTGAAATAAGAATAGTGATTATAGACACAAATTTCAAATTAAGAGAAAGAAATAATGAGAAAATGCATCTGTTTTTGTATGTGTATATCAAATTTGTGGTTGTGATTTCTTCTTAATCTTATCAATTATATTTCTCATTTGATCATAAGTCTATAATAAAATTGTTTGTGTCGGGTTAATTGGCTTGAAGTCTTAACCTCCACGTAAGAGGTTAATTAAGCTTTCACCAATTACACTGTTGATTTATTATTTCCATTTCAATTCATAGTCATTTGATCTGGCTTTCATTTTTACAGACTTGCAAAAATATTTTATCTATCTAGTATTTTAAAAACATTAAATCGTCTAACGACTAATTGATAAACTATGATCGTAACTTCCTAATGTCCGAAAAGGCCAGCTCATAACGTCGAGAGTCTAACGGCTAATTGATACTATGATCCTAGCTTCCTAATGTCCGAAGATGACTCTTAACGTCGAGAAAGAATGTAATAAAATTGAGTATTGTATAAAACTAATTTTTACCATTGGAGCAAAGACTTGTTTGTTGTGAGGCATCAAGCTTGTGCCTTTACTAGCTAGCAGTTTATACACATTCGTATATATATTCTCATCCAACAATAAAAACCAAATACATTTAACATCTGTCTATAGAATGCGGGATCTTTATTGTCATGGCTTTTCATTTGACTTTTGTTGTGTTAGAATAATGTTTAGAAAATACTTAAACAAACTCACGACAAGACTGAAGGAAACTACCAAAGAGTAGACCACAAATTCGGACCTCACACTTTGGCATGATACCATTACACATAAAAAGCGTTGCCATTTCAGCTTTAACATTTTAACACCAACACCATAAAATCACTCCTTATCATAACATTATATTAACATCACATTTTGAGACTCACATTTTTTTAAAAAACTACAAATTACAAATTAACACCTTAACTAATATCTCATTCATTAAATAACCCATTAAGTAATATTCATACATTAAAAAAATACAAATTACAAATACTTTAAAAAAACAAACGGAAAAAAAACATACGAAAACTTCAAAAACATGCAAAAAAATAATAAATAAATAAATAACATACAAATTATAAATACTTATTCATTTTGTTCTTGATGTTGTCGCAAAATATGCTCCATAATGTTTCGTTGAAGACTAAGATGCGTTTTTTTGTCCCGTAATTCTTTTGCCTTTTTACGTTGAACTTCACATCTTTTGTTCCACCTACATTGTATATTTGGTCCCGGGTGAATAAACATTTCGTTACACTAACTTATTGCAAACTCATGATCTTTTAAAATCATGTTATGCAATATGATGCAAGAATACATGATTCTACGTATCTTGTTAACATGGTATGAACGTGCCGGTTGTTATATTATTCCTCAACGTCCTTGAAAAACACCAAAAGCACGTTCGACATCCTTTTGTGCACATTCTTGTCGCCTTTTAAAGTAACCATGTTTCTCGTCATATGTGACTGTAAACGATTTAACGAAAGTTGGCCACTTCGGGTAAATTCCGTCGGCTAAGTAATACCCTTTTTCAAACCCAACTCCATTTACCTCATATGGAGTTATAGGGGTGACGTCATTAAGCATGTCATCGAATAATGGAGAATTATCAAAAGCATTAATATTGTTATTTGCACCCGCTACCCCAAAAAATGCAAGTCAAATTCACAAATCGTGCGAAGCAACGGCTTCAAGTATTATAGTTGGGTATTTCTTATCACCCCTACCATATTGCCTCTGCTATGACACTGGAAAATTTCTCCATTCCCAATGCATACATTCAATGCTACCAAGCATTCTCAAAAAACCATGAGCATACTCGTGTCTCGCATATATATTTTGAATGTCATTGGAGTTTAGTTTTCGTAAAAAAATCCGGCGTGAACAAATCAATAATGCATTTATTAAGATTATCTAGACAATAACGTGCGGTATGCTCAACCATTTGTAAATATTCATCAAATGCATTGGGTGTGGTGTCGTATACCAATTTGCGTATGGCGAATGTGCATTTCATAATAACACTCATACTCATTTGACCCATAGCATCGGGTCCGACTAAAGAATTTGAAATTCTTTGAAAGAGGATTGACAGCATAAGATTTAATACATTCGTCTATTTTGAAAGTAAGCATTAAACTTTTTTTAGGAGTAATATATTTTACAGAGTGGAATACCCTTTACCGAAAAAAGAAGTCCATCTATTAACGCAATGGTACGTGTCCGTTTATTATCAAGAAAAGTATTTTCAAGAAGATCCGAAGCATCATTAGCAAACTTGGGATTAGCTGTGAATGGTTTTAGAGAGGTTTAAAAAGATCCAAGATTTAACTTTGGAATCTGCTTTAAGCCATTCCGTGATTAGAGGAGTCAAGCTATTGCACTAGAAGACATACCCGTGATGTGTTTTAACACATCCAAATTTTCATAAATGATTTTTAAAGAAGTAACACCACAGAGCATATTTGTCTTTGTCTACATCAAGTTTGATAAGAATTTGATTAGAAGTAGATGTGGAAAACTAGAAGGGGGGTTGAATAGTTTACCGCTTTTTAACTTGATTATCTTTTTTAAAACTTTACGTTTGTTCAAAGATGCAAGTACAACTTTGCATGTTTAATTCTTTAAAACGCTTTGCATGTGAATAACAATTCTAACTTTACTTGTTTCATTCTTTGAAAAGCTTTACGTGTGATTAACAATCCTAACTTTGCTTGTTTAGTTCTTTGAAAAGCTTTACGTTTGTTTAAAGATATAAACACAACTTTACTTGTTTAATTCTTTGAAAAGCTTTACGTGTAATTAGCAATTCTCACTAAAGACAATATGTAATAAGCAAATATAAAGAAAGAAACGATCAAACCACAACACGATTGTTTATCGTGGTTTGGCTACAAGGACTCTTTTTCCTTGCCCTACATCCACGCCCCGAGTTTCCAACTCGAGAGTTATAAGCACTAATCAACAAGCTCCTTTCCCGGTGGAGAAACATTTACAACGTCGCTTACACTTTTACCGACACTAAGCTAGATGTTGAGTTCTTTTACACGGGTACAACCACTCCCATCGTCGCTTACACTTTTACCGACACTAAGCTAGATGTCGAGTTCTTTACCAAGGGTACAACCACTCCCGTTAGTTCTTTTACAAGGGTACAACAACTCCCGACACACTATGTATTTTGAGGCCTAAAATTCTAACCGATCACTTCTATAGAAGAAACACATGAAGTATAAACTACCAAAGTCTATACATAACCAAGCTAACAAGTCTTACAACTTAGAGTTGAAACTTGTAACGTCTTAGATGAATATGTGAACACCTTTGCTACATAATAGAATCACACAAGTTAGTAGCTACTGAGCATAATGAGGGAATATGTGTAAAATATGACTCTAAGTGATGACTCAAAACTAATAAATGGTTTGGTATTTATAGCAAACCATTCTGCAGGTCTGGCGGATACGGCGGAACCCTCAGATGGGTTTCGCCCGTGTACCCCCAGGGTTCCGTCAGGGCTGCAGTTGGTTTTGCAATAAATCTTCCAAACCAAACAAGGTCACATCACATAAATACTAGTCAAACACAAACTTGCACAAGAAAACTTATGGTTAGTCAAACACACTTTCTTTCCATAAATGTATAATGACAAACTTACCATAAATGTAATGTGATATTTCTATTTAAAGAAATAAATGTGATGTGACAAGTCTCTTTCTAATTTAAGAAATAAAAACAATGTTTTGTATAAAGGAAATGTAATCCTTAGTTTAAACAAGACTTAAACACTTAAAGTGATGATTTACTCTTAGCTAAAGTTCATACTTTGTCATTAACAAAACTTAGCAAAGATCGTAAAATATAAATAACGTTTTTAGGCGATATTTGTATTAACAATCTCCCCCTTTTTGTTGATGATAAAACATAAACTTTATTTATAAGTAAGTCACTAGTTTTAGTGTTAAGTCTTATAAAGTTAGTAGAAAAACTTGTTTTTTCTAAGATGATGTGATATGCAAAAAAAAATAAAAAATAAAAAATAAAAAAAAATAAAAAATAAAATAAAATTGAAACAAGTTTATATATAAATTCTCCCCCTTTTTGTCAAAACAAAAAGAAGAGTAGCGAAGCGGAAGTATGCACTTACTCCCTCTTGGACGATACTCCCCCTAAATGGAGTGCCAAGAGAGGAGACATGGATTTTAACCCTACAAAACAAAATGTTAGTTGCCACACAAGACAATTCATGAAAGCATTTCATGTATAGAACACAACTAAGAGTTGTGAAGTGGAATAATGCAACACTCATGGTCCCCCTTGAATATTACTCCCCTAAATGGAGTATCAAGGAAGGAAAACATAGATAATGGTCCTACAAAAAGAAAGGTTAGTTTCTAAAACACAAGATATATGTATGCTACCATATCAAGGTATAGTTCACTCATCATACCTAAATGGTAAACAAACAATGCAAACCTTGTAGTAGAATGAAATTCATTTCATGCAAAGTTTTGACTCTTAGAAAGTCAAATACAAGAAATTAGGATGACATCATCCTACTTCTTAAAAATAAAGAAAAACTAAAAATAAACTAAGAACATAAAAAGCTACAAGGAAATCATCATTTTCCTTAATGAGAAACATTTTCCAAAAACAATGCTAAGGTTGTTTAAGAATGAAAATGTGTTGAAGGTTGTAGCGGGCTTTATTTTGAAGGTTGAAAGGATGACATGGTTTTGGTTTGTTGGTTTAAATGGGAAACATTTTCCAAAAGAAACGGTTTTGTTTCATTTTGGAGACTCTAAGGTTGAGGTGTGTGAGACAAGGATTGTAGACGATCCAAAATATGGTTTAGTATAAACCTCATTTCTTCGGATAGCTCGCGAATTTCCCTTCAACACCCTTCACTAATGTCAGCGGTTCTTTCGTAATGATTGCAATCATGGCAGGGAAAGTTTGGTGGAAGAGTGGTTTGATTTGTTGGTGGTGGATGGTTTGAACTTGAAGGAGCAAAGGTGGATGGTTGAGAGGTGTTTTTGCTTCCTTTATTAGTTGAGTGTAGTGTTGTTTGTAAAACCATAATATGGTTGATTTGAGAGTCAACCATACGTTTGAAGGCATGAAGGTGGTTTAAATGAGTGTCAATCTCATCATTAAGGTTTGGAGGTTTTTCCCATATGGATGCTTCTATTTTCTTATAAGAAGAAAGTAGAGATTCAAATTGTTGGGAATGTTCTTGTGGTGATGGTTGTTGTTGTTGTTGTTGTTGTGGTTTTTGTTGTTGTGGTTGTTGGTTTTGAACAAAATGGCGGAAGCTTGGTTCGCCGGAAGGATTGCCATGAAGGTCTTTGTAAATTGGGTGAAACATAAATGATTGTGAGTGTGTATGACCTTGATCATTTTGAAAAATTGATGGTCTAGCATAACGGTAAGCCAACCGTTCTACCAATGATGGTTGATGGGGTTTATCATCTAGTTGCTCACAAGGTTGTTGTTGGGTTTCCATTTGAGCAATGGTGTCAAAGAGTGACAAGGATGGTGGACTTGATGATTTGGGTGATAGGTCTTCTAATGTTTCCAAATAGGGTAGTGGTGATGTTGGCGGTGTATGGAAAAGTTCCATTGGTGTAAGTGTTGGTGATTAAGGTGATGAAGTTTTTGATGGTTGAGCTTGTTGAGAAGGTGATGTTGAATCACTTGGAGGTCTAGTTGGTGGAGGAATGGTGGCTATGTTGTTGTTGCAATGTGTTGGAGAGGGTGTTGGAGTAGCAAGATTAAGCAAATCTTGAATGGTGATTACATTGGTATTGTCATGTGTTGAGGATGGTGTTGAGGTAGTGAGGTTGAGGAAATCTTGGATAGGTGATGAGATGTTGAGTGAAGCATCACTTGAAGATGATGAGCTTGACTTGACGGTTTTGTTGAAGCAACAATGTTTAACACTAATCCTAGTGGTTTTTGAGAAGGATTTCGATGACTCGGATGAGGTGTTAGATTTTGTCATTTCAAAAGTGTGGTTTTGATGTTTAGAGAGAAGAAATTATGATGGTGATGGTGTGATTTGAATTGTTTCAAAACTTTCAAATTTATAGGATGGAAGAGATATTGAAATGGATGTTTGGATTTGATGTTCTACCATTCAAAGATTGAGGTTTCAAATGATTTACAAAATTTTCATGAACATGTCAAATCATTGGATGTCAATCCAATGGAATAAGGTGGAGTGAAAGACCAACATATGCACTCAATGCTTTGTGATCATGGGATGTGATTTGGTTGAAAATGTTCCAATGGTTTGAAGAATCCTTTAAAAGGGTTCCTTGGGTTAGTTATGTTTGAATTTGAATTTTTGGAGGGAAGTGACTTCCTAATTGTTTTAGTGAGTGAGAGTTGTTCTAATATGGTTATTGGAGTTAATGGAAGATGTTTCTCACTTAGGATAATGGTTTGACACTTTACAAGTTTTGAACTTAAGAAAAATGACAAAAATTTTCTGCAGGTGACTGGCGGAACCCTCGAGATACACAGGCGGAACTGATGAGTGTGTAAATACTCATCGTTTTTATCCTATCTGAACTGCAAAAACATTTAAAAACACTCAGAAATGCATCAAAATACAGAAATTATCCCAAAAGTGTGTTTTATATGTTTTAGATGCAAAATGTTTAAAAACAAATGAAAAACGAACAAAGTTTGCATAATTGGCAAATTCAGTCCCTCAAGTTTCAAAAATTGATGAAACTAGTCCCTGAAGGTTTAAAACGAAAGAAAAGTCAACCCAAGGTTTCTAAAGTCAAAAATTGTCAAATCAAGTCCTTTGGTGAAAAGTTTGAGAAAATTACACATTTGGTCCCTGTACTTTCAAAAATGGCAAAACTAGTCCTCGGGAATTTAAAAATTGGAACTTATCAAATATTTCCCTTGTACTATTAACAGGTTGCAATTTTAGTCCTTTTTGATAACTTTGGTAAAATTTCACTTTTAACCCCTCAACTTTGAATTTTGGCAAGTTTAGTCCCCGGGATTTTCAAAAGTAGAAAATTACATTTATGGTCCTTATATTGTTTACATTTGGCAAGAGTGGTCCTTTGAATTAATTTGGATCAATACAAATTCACCCCCTCCACTTTGCTTAAATTACACAATTGGTCCTTGTTTAAATAACAAACCAAACGGATCCATGTTATTATTTATCCCCCCAAGAATCTAAATCCAAATAAAGCCTACTCCACAACTACTTGGCCCAATTCCCTCTCAGGCCCACTACCACTAAAATAAACCACCCCGTCCCTTTTATTAGTCCTTGGTCAAACCCCTAAGTCAAACCCACCAATAAACTTCCCTGGTTTCCCTCCCCCTGCAATACCACTGCCAAACCTCCATCATCACCCCTACCCTCACCCTCTACAACACTCAATCTCTCCCCCTTGCCTAACCAAACAACAACTACACTCCAAATTTATCCCCCTGGCATCAATTATCCAGAGAAAGAGTCAAAATTGGTTTTGGCGCCAAAACTGAGGAAGGGTCAAGATTGATGTTCTCTCATCCTGTGGCTCTAAATTAAGGTGGGAAAGCTCAAGTGGGTTCTAAAAACCTTAACTCAAGGATATAAAAGGAAGAGAAGGACACAGGAGGAAATAGTTAGTTAATCAGTTAGTTTTTAGTGTAGTGTAGTTTGAACTTAGTGTAATTTTCCTTTCCAATTGTTAAATCTAGTTGTAATCAGTCTGTGTGACGTAATTCAACTCTTATTTCAATTAAATTCAAGTTTACTTTATCAAACTCATATTTGGAAATTTTAAATGAAACTGACAATTGCATTTGAAATTGTTAAATGGTGTTGATTCTTAGTCTTATGAACTCATGTTAGTCACTGTTAAGCTTTTATGAATTTTACCTGGAATCTTATTCAGTAATACTTAAAAATACCAAAAACAAAGGAAAAATACATGATAAAATCAAAAATCAGTGTGAATGGCAAAGGAAGCCAAATAAGCAATGTGATTTGGAATTTTTATGGTTGTAGTACCTCAGGGAGGTGTTAGGTTGGTTAATGATCCATGGCTCTCAGTTTAATGCTTGGGAATCCTTGTAAGCCACTTCACTAATTTTTGCTTATTACTGTAGGTTCTCCTAATAATAGCTTATCTTTGTGTTTCTATGTTACTTTTGTGCAGGTTAGTTAAATAGTTGTTCAATTTTACTTATTAGTTCTTTGAAAATTCATTGTTGCTCATTAGTTTATTTTGACTGTCTATTTAGCATAATATAGAAAGTATGGTAATTATATTGTTAGATTTTGTTTCTGTGCTTACTCAGTCCTATTTAATCACTAGTAGTAATTAGAAATCAATTTTATAGTTTAAACTTCTCATCAGTTGTAAAAACTCAAAACAGTCAAAATATAGGGAGTGTTTGGATCTGAGTATTCCTCTGTGTTTAAGCTTGTTTCTGTCAGTGCCTTTAGCTCATGCATGCTACATTAGGTTAATAATAGATATTCACACCATAACAACCAGTTGTCTTTTGAGAGAAAGTCAAAATGCATTTCTAAATCTTTGTATTGTTTTACTGTTAGGGATTTTGTGTTGTATAATCTTCATATTAGTTATAGAAGTTGTTTAGGTAGCCTTATTCAGTCTTATTAAAGCCTATTAGACCATATTCAGTCAAATAGAGGTGATCAAAGTTCACCTTAGTCAACCTTTAAGAAAACCTGAAAGTCAAAATTTTCCAAAGCTGATAAAATGGGACAATTTTCTGGATCACATGTAGGGTTTATTATAGATTGGAACTAGAAATAATTTGCATTTCTAAGTTATTTTGTTGCTAATACATCTGAATCAAGAAGAAATTTTGGGTTTGGAAATAATTTGGTTGGGTAAAATCAAGTCCAAAGTTGACTGTTTGGTTGTTCATGTGCCCTGCACATTTGTTTTCCACTTCTGACCAGTTTTCCCAAAGCCATATCAAGCTCAATTCTTGAGCTTGTTTCTTGATCTTGGGTTCTTTGAGAAGCCCTTAAGCTCAACTTGCTTGTTCTAGGTCCCTTTTGGTCTATTAAGCTTATTTGATAAGCTGAAATGTGGCCTGCAACTTTGTTTTGAAACCTGCTCTCAGTTAGGTATGAATTTACCTATGGTGCTTATTAGCTTATTCACTTGTTCCTTTTTCCATTTTAGTTTAAGCTCTTTACTGTTTTAGAAATCCCTTCTGGCTAGCTTGGTCTGAATGCCTTCAATTTCCCATTTAGTGCTTATTATAAATGCTTATTTTGGTTCTGAATGTTGCTCATTGTCACTCAACACCCTGAGTAGTCAGTGTACCCTGGTCTCCTTCATAAGTTCTTGTTGAGCTCATCCTGAGATTGTGGACTTTTTGGAAAGCCACCCTACTCAGCTCTTTAAATAAGATCTTATATTGGACTCTTGAACACCCAGGTGGGCCCCAACAAGGGCTGCAAGTGCCTACACTTGGCCTGTGTGGTCTGTGGGAGTTTTGGTCTTGCTTATTTGACTTATTGGTTTATTCAGTATATCCCTTTGCTTGTTTTAACTTCATTTCAGTCCTTTTAAATTAGTGGAACCTCATTTTCTAGCTTGTGTGTTCTGAGTGAGCTTATCTCAAGCTTATTCATGCTTGAAACATCATTTTCAAGCCTAAATACTCAACTGTTGAGCATTTAAGATCACTCAATGCTTATTTTTAAGTTCTAGGAAAGTTGCATTCACAAAAGTCTCCTAAAATCAGTAGTAAAGTAGTTTTGTAAAAGAAAAATCCAAAAAACATCAATTTAATTTCTAGTGATAGCTTCTATTTAACAGAATTTATTTTTTTTATTTTTCTTTCAGCTTATTATTAAGCAAATTTACATTTTCATATTTTTATTGGATTTCTTTTATATTGAAGTAATTGTAGGAATTTTTTCAGATTTTTATCCTTTCATTTAGTATTTATTATAATTAATATTAGTTTAATAATAAGTAAGTAATATTAGTTAATTAAATAGGTTTATTAATTTTTATTCAACAACAGTGCTTTTTTATATTTTTCCTAGGTTTTAGATATCATAAAATAATTTTAGGAAATTTTTCATAATTTTCACTATTCATTTTCTATTTTTCTTAATTTTAATTAGTTTAAAATAATTAATAAATAGTAATTAATTAATAATAAATAGAGAAAAAGTAGGAAAAATATATTTTTAGTTTTAAAATTACTTTTATATTATTTAAGAATTTTTAGAATTAAATTTTCATTTTTCTAGCTTAAATTCATAATTAGTGTATTTTAAATATTATTAATTAGTTATTAAATAGTAATTAATTAATAGTAATTAATTAAATAGTGTAAAAATTAATTTTAATTTTCTAAAAATTTTCTTTTATTATTAGGATTGTAAAAATGTAATTTTCATATTCGTAGGTATTTTATTTCTACAAAACTCGCGTTTTATTTCGTACGTCTACGTAGAATTAAATCAAACGAGCGCGTTTTTAGATTTAGCTTACGTTTTTAGTATAACTGTTCATCAGTAATTGTTAATATAGTGTTTCTAAGTTATTTTCATTCCTCGTATCTTAGTGTAATCATACAAACCAAATTCCTTACCCTTTCCTGTCCAAATTCACCCGATCACAAACCCGTTTTTTTACCATCACACCTCGCTGGGACATAACGACCCGGGGAAACCCTATACTTCCACGGAGATTGATTCTAGGCTGTTTGACTTGGTTGACCATTCCCTGGTCAATTAGGTTGACCGTTTGGAGCCAATCAGGAACCCTGTTTTGGGTTCCGTCTGGTCCGTTGGGCCATTTCTGGGTTGCCTAGAAATTTCACTGGCGGAACCCAATCTAGGGTGCCGCCAGATCCGCCAGACCTGAAAAAGTACACAGTCCGCGATTTTGACCCGCGAGACGATTTTCAAATTTTTCGAAAACTCCTAAAATCAAAAAGATAATGCATATCTGGTTATGCAATGCAAAAATTGGACATGTAAACACACATATCATAGGACTTTGATCGGGGGGTCGCGAATATTCACTAAACTTAGTGAAGTTTACCATAAGCAAAGGCATGTGTTGACATGATCTCTATTTCCTATGGTACTTATGACGTTAGCTCTAAGAATTTCTTCCCACTTCTTAAATTGTGGTTTAAGCTCATTGAGCTCCATACCAAAAGGATCCTTATCCACATCATTCCCCAAACGATTCTTTCTAGTGGTAGAGGTTCTAACAAAGAGATGTTCTTTAATTGTTTCCTTACTAGCAAGAGGGTTGTTGTATGGATGAAAACGCTTAATAGAATCAAGACTTGAAATGGGCCACTTATCCGTGTAGAGACAAGTACCCTCATTTGGGACACCAAGAATGATAGCTAAATCTTTTAAATCTAAGTAATTTGGTATTTGATTGGTTGTGAAGTTTAATGATATCTTACCAAAATCATTTGTGGAAAGGTTTACGGTTGCATAGAATTCTAAGATGAACCTAGGACAAATTGGCTCATCGATATCAAGGAGACAATCAAAGTTGATTACGGCAAAGCTTTGGCGAATGGAAGTTCCTTCTAGAAAGGATGGATCAATGGTTCTACCTTCGTAAACATAGCGTTTTTCTAATGCCTTAAAGGTTTCTACTTGAACTTTGTTGAGACCTTTGGTCCTATGGTGTTTGGGCAAGTACTTAAGGGTTTCCTTGTGATCGGAGTAATTTGCGGGAGGCATGTTGATTCCTAGAAAACACAAAATTATATGTTAACGACTTTTAACAATGTGGATGTTCTAATGTGTTCCTATATGCAAACAATGTGGAGACTTGGTTATCCTGACTCATTTTGATGCCCAAATTGTTTTGTTATGCAAGTTTTGTTATAAAAACAAAAGATAACCAAAACTCTCCTAATTGAATGTGTCTTCGATTGAATGTACCCGAAAATACATATTAGTTATGTATCCCCTTTAGCATTCAAGAGACAATATGCAAGTGATGTTTCAATGATGTTTTTCATTTGTTTTAACAATGTGGTGAAGAGTTATGTTCTAGTCGTGGATTGCAATTTTTGAAGGACAATGCACTTGGTGTGTTTGGTAAATCAAAGTAACAACAAAAAGGGTACGATTTTTAACTAATGGAAGACATGATTGGTTAACAACCAAGTTTTTCATGAATCAAAAAGTTCTATGCATAAACCCTAAGATTCTAGTTAATAAATGAAAATGTTATACATGAATTAAAAATGCAATTATGATTAGAGCACTTACAAAGTTGATTGGATTTGAAGAGGTTAGATTGGAAGCCCTAAATTTCGGGTGGTTATGTGTTTTTGAGAGGGTGATGGCTGTTTGAAGAGTGAATGATTAAGTTAAGAGGGTGTTTGGTTTTGAAATTAAAAAATAAAACATCCTGCAGCTTTGGCGGACCAGGCGGAACCAAAGGGAGGGTTCCGCCCGTATGTTCTGAAGGTTCCGTGGGAACTGCAAGGAAAAATTCAAAAGGGATTGTCTTGATTTTTGTGGTTTTATCCTAATGTTCAAAACTAAGGTTTTAGGTCTTATGAGTCTTTGACTAAGCCTAGGGATGATGAATGCTTCACATTCAAGAGGTTTTGTGAAAACGTTGATAGAATGGTTAACGTAGAAGATTTTCTTAGTTAAGACATTCCTCAATGAACATTCTTACCAGGGCGATGATGATGGATCACAATATGTCGATTAAGAACATAATGGATTGAATTGTTGCCGAAGTCGATGATTCCTTTGTTGAAGGGATAACAATGTTGATAAAAGAATTCCGTTGTTGACATAAATTTGCTTGTTCAAGCTGAGCTTGTTGATGTGCTTCTCATCCGAAACTAATTTGAGAACTTTACGCGTTTTGGAGAATCGTTGGGTAAGTAAGTAAAAGTGCAAGTATCACTTGGGCTTTTCTTATCAACTTATTGCCGACATAATTCCATTTGGCATACACTATGGTTTCTATTCCCGTTCTTTTGGGATACCATAATCCTAGTTGTGTAGTACCTTATGATGAATCCAAACAAGCTCTTTCGAAATAGTTGTATTAAGATCTTCTCTAAAAACGAGCACATAGGCAAACACTAAACATAATGTTGGATCTAATTGTTATGATAACAAGTAGTCTTCCGAACATTTCTCTAAGTTTAGTTTTACCTACGGATTTGCTAATCTCATTCTTGATAAGTCATCAATAACTTAACCATTGAGAACAAGAGAGTAACTAGGAATGTCTTTAAGTTAAAATCCCTTGCTTTTGGGGCTTGCTTTTATTATCAAAAAGTCTTTCAAATATTGACACTATAATTACTTGATTACTTTTGAAACATCTATTTTGTTTCACTAGTTGTTTGTTGAATTTGTTTAGACACAACTATGACCTATAAATCAAGTTTTATAACTTATGTCAATTTTGCTTGATTCAAAGTTTGACTCAAGGTGAGAAGATGTTATTTTGTACTTTTATCCTTAATATTTTACACAACATACTTGTCTTGCCATCATTGGACTTTCGACTAAGTCATCATCTACCAAAGATGATATCTTAGAAGGAGGAGATCACTCGTTAAATGTTATATTGAACGACTCCTCGACTCTTTGGGTTTCCTTACTTAGGACACTATGAACTTTATTTGTTTTGAAAAAGTCCAAGAGGTACAACATCATAAGACTAAGTGTCACATTTGATGTGTAAATCCTAGATGTTGAAAACTCATTTTCTTCCACATATCCTAATGTATGCTAATGTGAATTATTTCACCTTGTATGTTTTATGTGAAATTATCATAAAGGAGTGATTGAAGTAAAACACAATTTAAGACCCAAGGTATGGTGTTTAAGAATGTTGTTTTACAAAGGTTTGTTTTGCAAGCATCACAAAAGTGTTAGACATTTTAACACTTAGGAAATTCTTAGTTAGCTCACTTGTAGGCAAGAGTTGAGTGAGACTCACTCAAGAGTTTCTCGTGTTAATCTCTTAACGGTTAAAGAACCGAAACATCTTATATCTCCTACTAGTACTAATGACGAAATTCCTTTGTCTCAGAGAATCTAATCTTTGTTATTACTAATAGCAGGTAAACACTTTTGAGTATTACTAATAACACATACTCCAACACATAATGCTAGAAACAAGAGACAATCAAAGTCAAGTTGAAGTAATGCGTACCTTTTAAATTGCATAGAGATGCTATCAAGAGAATAAACACAAAGCGTAAAATCTTGGTTTGACGACACGCTTTGAAACTCAATTACTCATGTATCCAAGAAGGTTAGATAATCATATAAAAGCATAGAGCATGATAATCTTAATCCTTTTATCATGAGTTTTTATTTGAGATTGAATTATCTCTAAATCTCTCTTCTAGGTTTGACAAATTTTACTTGCTTTGTTTTACTAGTTGATGGTGCTTTTGAGTTAAATCCTAATCCGGTTTTATCTTTAAACAACCTTTGACTCCTCAACAATCTTTCAAGAGATTTTAAGCTTTCATCAAATTTAGCTAACATTTTTCCTTTCTCATTTTGCTTTTTAATCTCATGTTTGTAATCTAGACATAATTTACATTCTAGATCAATTTCAACATTACCCTCAAGTCTAGACATTTTATCTTCTAACAATATTTCCCTTTCAAAGATATTCACAAAAGATTTTGAAGACTCATTGTTAAAGATAGTTTTTAGGTCCATGTTGCATAAAAGTTTAGACTCATTTTCTAATTTAGAAAACTCTAGGATAAATGTGTCAAAGCAAAAGTGTTTGGTTTCAAAATGTACCTTGCTTGATGTTTTATCTAGTTGAGAATCACAAACCGGATGGTTGGCTTCATCTTCATCCGTGTTATTCCATGAATTGTAAGCAAGTCCACTAAGAGCTCGTCATGAGTAATCATCTTCATTTACACCTTCATTTAAAACATTTAAACTAGTAGCACATGTATTTATCTCAACTAAATGTCTATCTATTAATATTTCTAAGACTTCTAATTCATATGTGAGATCAAATTGATCATCTTTGACTTGACATATTTCTTGATGAAAGTTTAACATATTTTTCCAAATATCATTAGTCGTTTGACAAAAATACATTCTTTCATATTCGGTACTAAAGCTTTATAAATCATAGTTTTAGCTTTAGTATTTTTATCAAGTTTAAGATAGTTATCTTGGTTTTCAAAACTTGTTTTCTTTGGTTTGAAATCACCAAAAGAAATAATATGCCAAAGATCTTGATCAATTGATTTCACATAGTTTTCAAAATTACTTTTCCATTCAAGTGAGTTTTCTTTTTCAAATAGCGGTGGGTTTTGAAAAGGTTGCCCTTCTTTGAGATTTTCAAAATCCATGGATCGATCCAAGTTTTAAAATACACTATATTTTAAAGATCTTGAGTAACGTAGCTCTGATGCCAATTGTGGAAAACTAGAAGGGCGGTTGAATAGTTTACCGCTTTTTAACTTGATTATCTTTTTTAAAACTTTACGTTTGTTCAAAGATGCAAGTACAACTTTGCATGTTTAATTCTTTGAAAAGCTTTGCATGTGAATAACAATTCTAACTTTACTTGTTTCATTCTTTGAAAAGCTTTACGTGTGATTAACAATCCTAACTTTGCTTGTTTAGTTCTTTGAAAAGCTTTACGTTTGTTTAAAGAAATAAACACAACTTTACTTGTTTAATTCTTTGAAAAGCTTTACGTGTGATTAGCAATTCTCACTAAAGACAATATGTAATAAGCAAAGATAAAGAAAGAAACGATCAAACCACAACACGATTGTTTATCGTGGTTCGGCTACAAGGACTCTTTTTCCTTGCCCTGCATCCACGCCCCGAATTTCCAACTCGAGAGTTATAAGCACTAATCAACAAGCTCCTTTCCCGGTGGAGAAACCTTTACAACGTCGCTTACACTTTTACCGACACTAAGCTAGATGTCGAGTTCTTTTACACGGGTACAACCACTCCCATCGTCGCTTACACTTTTACCGACACTAAGCTAGATGTCGAGTTCTTTACCAATGGTACAACCACTCCCGTTAGTTCTTTTACAAGGGTACAACAACTCCCGAAACACTATATATTTTGAGGCCTAAAATACTACCCGATCACTTCTATACAAGATACACATGAAGTATAAACTACCAAAGTCTATACATAACCAAGCTAACAAGTCTTGCAACTTAGAGTTGAAACTTGTAACGTCTTAGATGAATATGTGAACTCCTTTGCTACATAAGAGAATCACACAAGTTAGTAGCTACTGAGCATAATGAGAGAATATGTGTAAAATATGACTCTAAGTGATGACTCAAAACTAACAAATGGTTTGGTATTTATAGCAAACCATTCTGCAGGTCTGGCGGATACGGCGGAACCCTCAGATGGATTCCGCCCGTGTACCCCCAGGGTTCCGTCAGGGCTGCAGTTGGTTTTGCAATAAATCTTCCAAACCAAACAAGGTCACATCACATAAATACTAGTCAAACACAAACTTGCACAAGAAAACTTATGGTTAGTCAAACACACTTTCTTTCCATAAATGTATAATGACAAACTTACCATAAATGTGATGTGATATTTCTATTTAAAGAAATAAATGTGATGTGACAAGACTCTTTCTAATTTAAGAAATAAAAACAATGTTTTGTATAAAGGAAATGTAATCCTTAGTTTAAACAAGACTTAAACACTTAAAGTGATGATTTACTCTTAGCTAAAGTTCATACTTTGTCATTAACAAAACTTAGCAAAGATCGTAAAATATAAATAACGTTTTTAAGCGATATTTGTATTAACAGTAGAGTTAACGGTATGTAGATTATCGGTATATGATATGGTAGGAGTAGGGGGAGCATCGTTCATCATTATGAATGAGGGTAAGGTTAGTCGAATGAACATTCGACTAGGATTAAGTAGTCGAATTAATCAGTTGACTAAAAGAGAAAATAGAGAGAGAGAGAGAGAGAGAGAGAGAGAGAGAGAGAGAGAGAGAGAGAGAGAGAGTCGACTAGGGTTAGGACCTTATTTGGCTCGATACCATGTAAACAGTAGTATTCATTAATTGATAATTGTGATTACGTATTACCTTATATATATATACACACTAATTATTAAACCTAACATTTGTGTTTGGGCTTAAACAATACAAATACAAGTCGAACTCAAATAAGTCCACTAATAGAGGGGACATCTAGACTTTATAAGCCACCAACTAATCCTATACTTAGCCGATATGAAGTAGTAACATGATCAATGAATTTAATCATAGGCAAGAACAACTGATAATGTAGCATATTAGTCCAACTAAGGCCAACCAGCCTCTCGACTCGCACTTAAACATTGCTTGAGTCATAAGCTTTTTAAGGTGCTATATATCTATCTCATTTGATTTCATGTTCTGCTAAACAAAACAATGAAATTAAGATAGGTGAAGGACTCAAGGGATACAGGACAAGTAGGGGAAAAATGTACTTTACTCCATAATTTATATGAAGAACAGAAAATGTATGTAATTTAAATGCATTTTTAACTGAGTTATATGAAGAACAAAAAAATGCATGCGTCCAAATATTGTATTGTATTTATTCTTCAACTAAAAAAAAAACATACATTCACACATAAATATTTATATTATGAATAGTAACGCAATAAATTCATTATATAAAAGGTAAATTACTTAGTAAAAATATTAGTTACGATTTGTTGACCACTTATAAAGAGAAAATCTTTATTTTAAACCATATATATTAATGACAAATAAATGCATTTTACATTTATGTGCAATATGAAATTAATGCAATTCACATAGGTAGCTTTGCCTATAAATTGAAGCAAACACTTCTCCCTATTTCATATCACCTTAATCACATATTCAAATAATTCAAAACACACGAAAATGAGAGCAATCTTTCTTGTGTTTGTTGCAATGGTGGTTCTTACCACGCAATCCACTGCTAGAATCTTTCCAACAAGGTCTTTGGTTGATACCAATGACGATATAGCCATCCGAGATGATAATTTTCATTTGTTTTATGCCGATAGAGTGAACTTGGAAATAGGCATAGATGGTGAAGGTGAGCCTTTTCTTCCTTTACCATCAAATGCTCCCGCTCTCACTCCGGTCTCCGAGCCCTCACATAAGCACAAACACAAGCACGAGCATAAACATCACCATAACAAGCATGAGCATGAACATAAAGATCATCATCACAAGCATGAGCATGAGCATAAAGATCATCACCACAAGCATAACCCGCACCATGGATCACATGCTTTGCCACCAAACGCTCCTGTAGCGGCACCTGCGCAAGCACCAGTGTCATTATGGACATGGTTGTGGTAATTGTGATGTTGAGAACACTATAATATTGAGCTATATTATGAGTTTTCCTTTCATATGAACTATGAAATAATAATGATGGTTTTTATTACATTGCTTTTGTGTTTTGATCTTGTGTCCTTTGACATACAATTATACACATTTTATGTTTTCTTTGTTTTCCATTCATGACACATTCATGATATTTCATATACACAATTGCTATTTTAGATAAAAATCATATACACATAAACTGGAACATAAATTTCATAACTTCATCTTGATAAATTCTCTAATATCCTTTGACGGAACAATGATTCTTGAACATCGTATATGCTTTTTTGTTATAAATTTTGAAAGTGCATGTATGTTGTTTTTCATGAAACAAGAAGAACGATGCTCTTCTAATGAAACAATACTAATAAGTTCTTCTTAATGTCTATTTTCATTACACGAAGTAAGAATATTAAATAACTAACATATAAATGAGTTCTCAAAAAATGTTTTGTGTAATAATATTTGCATTTTCTAAACATGTTTGATCGAGTTAAATGCAAAACTAACAATGCAATGCATTTACTATCAAAATTCTAACATACATAATTAATGAAAATGGTAAATTTGTAAATAGTATCACAAGATTCAATAGTTTAACACACAACAATCATATACGATACTAAAGTAAATTTATTAATCTTTGACTGTCTGTGTATATTTTGGTCATTAATCAGATACTAAAAAATAAAAATTAAAAAAATATAATAAAAATCACAACAACAAAACATTAATTTTGGTTATAATACAATCGTTTGTGTTGGGTTAATTGGCTTGAAATCTCAACCTCCAAGTTAAGAGGTTAAGCTTTCACCAATTACATTGCTGATTTATTGTTTTCATTTCAATTCGTAGTTATTTGTTTTGGCTTTCATTTTTATAGACTTGCACAAATATTTTACCTAGTATTTGAAAAACATTAAATCGTCTAACAGCTAATTGATAAACTATGATCCGAACAATTCTCCACCAAAATGTGTGAATTGGCGGGAACACCCCGACTCTAGATGCCTTTTGGCAATAGCCATTGTCCAACCCATAAGGAATAGCTCCGGCAATTCTCCTAGCCCAGTGGGGCACCAACTAGAGTAAGCACGAACCGAGACTTGAACCCTTGACCTTTTATCCATCAAATCTCTTCAGTAGGCCCATGGGTTTTTCGGAGGTAGGTACCAACTGAGCCAACTTCCTAATGTCCGAAAAGACCAGCTCTTAACGTCTCGAGTCTAACGGCTAATTGATAAACTATGATCCCCTAACTTCCTAATGTCTGAAGAAGACTCCAGCAAAGACTCGTTTGTTGTGAATCATCAAGCTTTTGCCTTTACTAGCTAGCAGTTTATACACATTGGTATATATATAAAAATAGACGAGTACCGCATAGTAATGGGATTTTATAGCGACAGATTGTTTAGTGATAAAAAAATGTTTATGTGTTATAAATGTAAAATAATAAAAGTTTGAAAATTTGGGATTAAACATAATGTTTTGAAACCCGGTTCGACCCGGGTGATTCAACCGGTTGAACAATTCCAGTCGAAAAACGGGTCGATTTAAACTGAGTCAACCCGACGGGTTAGGTCGAAAACGAGTCAAATTAAACCGGGTCAATCTATCGGGTTTGAAGCGTCCCGGTTTTCAATGTGTATTAATAGTTTCCTTTTGAACTATATGTTTACAATATTTCTTTTTTTTTTTTTTTTCAACTTTTCACTTTTTACTTTTTTCCTTTTGAACTATATGTTTTCAACATTTTTTTTTTTTTCAACTTTTCACTTTTTACTTTTTGGTTTTTCTTTTATATATAGTATAGCAGGGTACCCGCGCGTTGCAGCGGCGGGTACCCTGTGACGATTAACCAGAGAAATAGATCTCGATGAGACCTGATTCACGAGTTTGTATCGGTTTCAACGGGTCCTCTCTGGTTTGTTTTCGAATAGCTTTTATTGGTTAGACGAACCGGTGGCGACACCAGTTCCTGGTTGAATACGTTGGTCCGGTCTGGTTTCTAAAACTATATGTACCATCAACTTGTTAACTTGTATGAAGGTTTGTGTATTTTATTAGTAAGAGGTGTTTTAATTTGGTATATATATTTTTAATTAGTTGTACAGTGTGAATAAATTATTGTACTTTTAAGTAATTGAGGGTTTTAATAAGAATATTAATTATACTATACATATTTTTCACCTTTGACTTTCAACATATTTCTCACCTTTGACTTTCAACATTTCACTTTTCAAGGTTTGACCGTTTTCCTTTTATATGTCATAGATATAGATATATTTTCATCCAACAATAAAAACCAAATATATGTTGCCTGGATCTGTATGGCCATGGCTTTTCAGTCGACTTTTGTTGTGTTAGAAACTTAGAATAATGGTTAAAAAAGACTAGAAGCCATGACTGAAGGAAACTACCAAAAATTAGACCACAATTTCGGACCTCACACTTTGCCATGATGAGGCGATACGCTAGGCTCCAAAAGCCGCTAGAAAGATAACCTACAAAATTAACTACAATGACGTCAAACACAATGATACTACCGATCGACCAACTAAACAACCTCGGCAAACAGGATAATAATCCAAGATATCAACTAGACAACATTCAGGTTTCTATTTAGTTCAGGTTCATGATTGTAAAGACAAAATTTGACGAACATCAAGACAGTAACGGAGTAACAGTTGAACTTTAAATAGTGTCCCCCAAGGTCATGTAAAACATAGGTTTCCTCTGAAGTGAAATTGATCATATCAGTTCCACAAATAAAAAGACCATAACTCTTAAAAGCACATTAGATCACATTAAACTGACTATAATCATCCATATATCGATAGTAATGTTTGTTAAAAAGCTTTGCTAAATTCAAACATATTGAAAACCATGGAACCAATAAAACCCTGAAGCAGCTGAACAGAATGAAGGACGCTCAAAAAGAGAAATGTTATTAGATAACTCTTTCGCGTTTGCATTAATCTCAACCGTCCATTCAATTTATCTGCAAATCAACGATTTGAACCCGAAATTATTTTTGGTCAACTTGATCTGAAATGAATTCACTATATTAATAATATAAAAACGGTTATAATACTTATAGTGATGATTTTCTCACAAGTCTTGCTTTCAGCTCGTTTGCTAC
Source organism: Artemisia argyi (assembly GCA_030686995.1). Classification (NCBI taxonomy): domain Eukaryota; kingdom Viridiplantae; phylum Streptophyta; class Magnoliopsida; order Asterales; family Asteraceae; genus Artemisia; species Artemisia argyi. The sequence continues at coordinate 101,065,938 of CM060704.1, forward strand.
AGCGTCAATAAATTCTTCCGTGTTCAAATAGTGCTCCCTACTGAGCCTGAAAATAAGTCACAATACAAACTGTGAATACCACACAAAATAATACACTAAAGAAGCAATGTTATTCAGTTATTAAGTATTTGAGATGTCGTGTTAATAGTAGAAAACATTCTATAAAATTGCTTTCAAGTCAAGTATTTACTTGGATCCATGAAGAATGAGCGCAAGATCCTTTGTCATCTTCCCAGATTCAACGGTGCCAATACAAGCTGCTTCCAGCTTCTCAGTGAAATCTAAAAGCCTAGAGTTACTATCCAACTTTGCCCTGTATTAAACAAATTATATTCTTCAAATAGTTCAAATAATGGGTTAAACTCAAAATATAATAGATTAGCATTTGCTAACCTGTGGGCGAGCCCACGGGTCCAAGCAAAGATCGAGGCTATGCTGTTTGTGCTGGTTTCCCCTCCTTTTTGATGCACCCTGTAATGACGGGTTACAGTCCCGTGAGCTGCTTCAGCTTCAATGGTCTTCCCATCAGGACAAACCAAGACTGACGTCATCAATCCAAGAGACCCGAAACCTGTTCATATGGAACAAAACCAAGTCATTAGCTAGTAACTTTAAATTGTAATGTTTAAGATAAACAGAAGTAGTTATGAAGATCAATTATAAGCAAGTTAAGCACCAGCCTATAAAATTACCTTGTGCTAAGAAATCACTCTGCACATCACCATCGTAGTTTTTGCATGCCCATACATAACCTCCATCACTCTTAAGAGCATAAGCAACCATATCATCAATGAGACGGTGTTCATACCTGCAAATGAATTACATTAAGATGATGATAACTGATGAAGATTACAAATTTTAAAAATACTTAAATAAATGGTTTTAGTCACTCACCATATACCGGCAGCCTCAAACTTTGACTTCCAGTTGCTTTCATAAACTTCTTGGAATATGTCCTTAAATCTTTATAAAGAGAAAATAAATTTATTTATACGCATATACAAACACCAACGGGAGACCTCAAATCAGGGGCATATGATGATATGATAACAAGGGATGCAAGGGTTGTGTGGATTTGCCTTATAAAACTGACATCTGATTAATTTTCTAATGTTTGGGGAAAAAGGTTTTGCTACTAATTATCTGATAATTTAATGGATCATACTAGCTCTTCCATATAGGCTCCAACAAAACCTAATAATTTACAGGTAAATAAATATCCCTTTACTAATACTTAAATAGACTTTTGCAATCATTTCACAAAATGTGCTTTTTGGTCATTTTACGTAACTATTCCATAAATAATCAGAATTTGCCAAACGCTAAAACATCTAACTATACGTTTAGTAAAAGTGTAAAACCACAAACAACAAATGCACATCCGAACATATCTCTACAGCCTGTTTGGGAACTGATTATATGATTTTAATCATTTTAGTTTTATAATCGGATTCAAAACGCACATCCAAACACCCCCCCCCCCCCCCCCCCCCCCCCCCCTAATTCTGGGTTCAGTAAATTAAACAAAAGCTAAATGCGATGCAAAAGGATATAGTACAAGATAACAAGAAAGCCACTAACGCTCCATACCTTCCATCGTATTTCTTAAGAATAGTGTTCTTTGTGCTAAGATAAAGTGGCCACTTTTTCAGGTAAGCTGTATTCATTGAAGCCTCAGCAAAAGCGGCAATGGACTATTCAACAAACATTAGCAAAATAACATATAAATTAGACTTAATACTTATCATTCTGAAAAGTGACATTAAAAAGATCTAGCAAACTAAAATTCATACCTCGTCAGTGTTGTACATTGACAAAGCTACCCCTCCAGCACCAGTGAATTTGTATACCTCCAAGTCTATCGTTTCACCTTCCCCCTCAGGAACTGTAACAGAAAATCAACGCCCAAATTCGTCATGAAACAACCAAAAATGTATAAAATATAAATGATGGTGTTATATATGTTCATATGAGGAGAGGAGTAATAACCATACCATACACCAACTTAAGTTTCCCTGGTCCTTTAATCACTGCATCAGTAGCTTTGTATTGATCACCAAATGCATGTCGTCCAATGCAAATTGGCTTTGTCCAGCCTGGATATAACAACAATCATTGTTCCAAAACGTTGAAAAAAAAAAAAAAAAAAAAAAAAAAAAAAAAAAAAAAAAAGACAAACAAAAATGTAAAAAGCAAACTGACTCTTTAAGTTAGTAAATACCTGGAATTAGTCTTGGAATGTTTTTGCAGAGAATTGGTTCTCTAAAAACAGTGCCTGCAAGAGTCCAAATGTAGTGATTTCATAAGCATTGAAATATTTTCATCATGATAACATTAACATTTCTTAAATGAGGAATGTTACTGACCGTTCAATATATTCCTGATTGTCCCATTTGGACTCTTCCACATGCTTTTCAAGGTGAACTCCGTCATGCGAGCCTCATCTATAGATAATACGTTCAATCAAATTCTTAACACAAAGGTGCTAGTCCAGTTATTTACTCCAATAATTAATAGGATGAATAAATAAAACATACCGGGAGTAATGGTGGCACACTTAATTGCAACATTGTATCTGAAGTTTTATTCAACACCAAGTAAATATTTGTTGTTTTAAAAAATAACAGTAGGAACAAAAGGGTAGCAAATAAGCAGACGTACTTGAGAGTAGCTTCAGCACTTTCAACGGTAACCTTATCATCAGTGGCATCGCGGTTAGGAAGGCCAAGGTCGTAATATTTAATGTCCAAATCTAGGAAGGGGAAAATGAGCTGCAGCATATGAACAAACGTACTTGTAAATTAGCAAACCAGAAAAAAAAAAAAAAAAAAAAATGTAACTGACATTTGAGCTCAAAATAATAAGTATACAAGTAATACTACCTTATCCTTAATTGATTGCCAAAAGATGCGAGTCATTTCATCTCCTGCACCAAAGATATTATTGTAACTTTCTAAGTACCCCACAAGTATATGTTAAGCAAACTTATTAGCATATGTCATTAATTATTTGAGAAAATTTAACTCAATAAGTAATTATATACTATTATATGCAAAGAATCATTCATCAAAATAATTACAGAACTGTTTGATTAACAATTACTTAGCTGAACTACCAATAGACTATATGATACTAAGGTTGCAAACGAGTCGAGCTGAGCCCAACACTGCTTGAGATTGGCTCGACTTGTTTCGACTTCCCTTGATTGTTTAAATTAGGCTTGACCTCGACTTGATAACTTTGGCGAGCTTTCATGATAAACGCTCGAGCTTTGAATTCAATCAAAACATTTATTCAACAAACTTCATAATAGCTACAGCAAGACTTGGCCATAAGTCAAATTACTTTGTAAAACGAGTATAAAGTAATAAAACCTAACAATAACATCATTTGCAGACTCCTATTGCATTCATATATACAGATACATATTACATACGGCTTGAAAAGCTCGAGCCGCGCCTTACATTCTAGCTCATTATGGATTTTAAGCTCATTTCTCGTTTTCAAGCTCGACTCAAGCCTGAAAAGAGAACTGAATAACCGATACTCAAATTTAGTGAACTGAACAAAAGGTTTTATTAATTTGCTTCGCTGCTCTAACTTTTCTCAGTAATATTTAGCTTAGCTACTCAACTGATCCTTATATATACTACTCCATACGTAATGATCCAAAAATGTATCTAACTTGACACTTATTCCTTTATGTGTACTGAACTATTCTTTTTTCTATTTAATATAGGAACTCTTATTTTTTGCTATATCATCATGGGTAAAGTTCTATACATTTTCAAACATTCAAGAGTATCGAAATGACGAAATTTACTCGTAACTTGTAACATTCAATAGGAAAATGGATAATTTGATACAGACTAAAGGAATACTTGTCAAGTCGAATAGATTTTCATTATCCCTAAATACTACAGTAACACGAAATGATTTTGATCCTTATACAGGTATACTAAAAAAGAATACTACCCTTTTTCCCTGTCTACAAAATATTACTCCTACCACTCCCTACTCACTTGTAACTCAAACAACATAATTACTGTTCGAATTCAACAAGTAAAAACTAATCATGATCATGTATACAAATAATCAATCAAAGTCAAAACTTATAATTTAAATACAAGTTTAAACAATCATAATCACAAATAATAATAAAAAGTAACTAAAAAACACAAACATAATATAACTGACCGTCCATTTCAACGATGGGGTTATCAACCTTGATCTTCTCGAAACCCATTTCTTTAACGATGATGATGATTATCGGAGATGTTGTAAAGTGGTGGTGGTTTGTAAGAAAACTATACACGAAAAGTGACTTGTTTAATGTTCTTTTGTATATAAAGGCGGCTAATAATGTATATTGTGATCGAATTATTGATACTACAGTAATATTTTAATGTCGTCATTTCTTGAATTTAACGTACCTAATGTTAAACGAATATGAGTTTGTCTTTATTTAAATAGCCATGTGACTTGTGCTAAGAGTTGGTACAGTACTACTAGTCATTTATAGGGTTCGCTCACTAGTTATTGGTTGGCGGCAGGGTGGAGCTCTAAAGGGATCCAAGAGGGGAGCATGATTTTTGCTGACGATATTGTGTTAGCGGCAGAATCGGCGGAAGGGTTAAACATCATACTGGAGCTCCGGAGGGAGGCTCTTGAAGATAATGGTCTCAGGGTGAGCAGAGAGAAGACTGAATACCTAAGATGTGATTTTGGGAGGACCGATTCGAGCCTACACGAAGAAATGGATATTCGTATCGGTGATCAGACCCTCCCACCAAAGGAGTCCTTTAGATATCTGGGATCGATGATGCGCAAATCAGGAAGGATAGATGAGGACGTAACCCACCGGATTAGAGCTGGTTGGGCGAAATGGAGGGCGGCATCAGGAGTCCTTTGTGACAGGAACGTCCCCTTAAAGTTAAAGGGTAAATTTTATAGGGTAGCGATTAGACCGGCTATGTTGTACGGGGCTGAGTGTTGGCCCATATCCAAGGCCCATGGGTAGAGGTGGCAGAGATGAGAATGCTAAGATGGACATGTGGCAAAACCTTGCTTGACATGTTCCCGAACGAAGTTTTTAGAGCTAAACTAGAAGTCAAGAATATTATCTCGAAGATGAGATAATGCAGGTTAAGATGGTTCGGTCATATTAGGAGGAGGCCACAATCAGCACCTGTTAGAAGAGTTGAAGCCCTAGTAGTAGAGGGTGTGAGAAGAAGGGGCAGACCCAAACTCTGATGGGAGGATAGAATTAAGCTCGACATGAAGGAGCTTCTCTTGTCCGAGGACATGACCTCAGATAGGAAGGCGTGGAGAGATAGGATTAGGATCTGCGGATTGCCCAGTCTTAGTGGGCCTAGGTTGCTAGGTTTCCTTTAGGCGTCTTGCCTTAGTCTAGGCCTCGCGCGTTGCTTTGCCTTGCTCTGTGTTGCCCCCTTTTGGTTTGCTTGCTTGATCTTGCCCCTGGTGTTTCTGGGTTTTTGTTGCCTTGTTTTTTGTTTTGCTTTAGCTTTAGGCCCCGTGCGTTGCTTGCTTTTCCTTCGTGCGACCTTAGGTTTGGCTGCTTTTCTTTGCGCCGTTGCTCTTTGTTTTGTTTGTTCTTTACTTTTATGCTCCCTGTTTGTCTTGCTTCGGGTCCTTGTTTCCCCGCTCTGCTTGCCCCGTTTTGCATGCTTTCTTTTGCCTGCTACTATGCCTGCTTTGCCTTTGTTGTCGGCTGCTTATATGCTTGTCGTGTTGTTTTTGCTTCTTTGTTTCTTTTTCTTTGTATTATTATTATTATTATTATTATTATTATTTTCTTATTTTTTATTTTTCATTTTTCATTTTATTATCTTTATTATTATTTTTATTAATATTTTTATTTTATTTTATTTTACTTTATTATTATTTTTTAGCTTTTTATTATTATTATTATTATTATTATTATTATTATTATTATTATTATTATCTTTATTTATTTATTTATTTATTTATTTTTTCGTCTTTCCTTTGGGATTCCACTGCACACACCAGCCGAAGGTCTTCTTCGAAGCAGTCTCTTTAACGCCAGGTTTATCCTGACATAGGGGTAGGATCTATCTACATCTCACCTCCCTCATACCCCGCTCCGACAGAATTCGGTATGTTGTTGTTGTTGTTGTTGTGTTGCTCACTAGTTATTGGTGTTAGGTGATGTACTGATGGTAGTTCGGGTGAGGTACATGCTACATACAATACAAGAGGTTTAGGAATAGTGGTTTAGATAGAGTGACATCAAAATTTGGTTATTTTATTAGGGATCATTTATCTAGAAATCATGAACTTTTTTTTTTTTTTTTTTTTTTTTTTTTTTTTTTTTTTTTTGACGTTATCAATTTATCAAAATTAATTTAATTACTTTGTAATTTTCTTCTAGCATCTTGCTAGTTTAATAAAATTCATCGTTCAAAAAAAACTTATAAGCCATCTATTTATATGTTTATTTTTGTAACACCCCCAAAATACCGCAGCGGAAGACTGCGTCACTGGGGTGCTACTTCATAATACAAAGTACAAGTTATAGAAAACGAACTCTAAATGAGACGTTTTGAAAAGTTACCATTCGATTAATGAATTCAAAGTTACAAACATGAGATTCCAAAGTATGATACATAAATATATACAAAATGTTTTAAATGGTAAATGATAAAAGCGTAAGTCTTCAGAATATGCAGCTTGACTCTAAGTTCCACGCACTAGCTATCGCCTTACTAACCTGAGATAAACATGCTAAAGTGTCAACACAATGGTTGGTGAGTTCATAGAGTTTGTCTTAAAACAGTTGAAAAGCCTATAAAGAATGTTCACACAACAAAGGCATTGTGAATCCACTCAGTTGCAAGTCCCGCTCATAACAATACTTGCAACCTATGTGTTCACAACCCACTGCTAACATATATAGTATGATTAAGACATGTATAAGTTCATCAAAACAATTAAGCAATTAGTAGTGAGTCTCTACTTCATCTCCAAAGACCTAACTTGGGAGCCAATTCCCAAAGACAACTGGGAGCCAATTCCCAAAGACAACTGCTAGCCACTAAATAGAATAACGCAATTAAGTATAACACAGTCATGTATGTATGCAATCAAGTATAACACGGTCAAGTATAAACGTTTAGAGTATTTGTACAAGTAAGCAAGTAGTTGAGCATGTATCTCCCCAAAGAGTTAAAACAAGTATGAAAAGAGTAGGGGCTATGACTCACCTTAAGCTTATGTAATGAGAAATGAAAGTGGTAGTCGAATCGCGAAAGTCTCTAAGAGCAGCCTATAATAGAACGTTGCGACTTAGGTTTGGAGTAACGTCTAAGAATACGAAGAATTGCCTATATATGTCTTGCATATAGTTCATGATGTAGTACTTAGTATATAGTGTAAGTCTTTGAATATAAATGGTTTATGAAACATGTATAGGTTGTATATCTCTTACTACCGTTCGGGCCGACATAATTCAAAAGTCATGGAGTAAACGTTCGAGGAGCCAGGACACTTTAATTCGTAAATCCACAACTCATCTCGACGGCTTACTTAATGAACTCCTCACATGAGGCTCCCTACTATTGTAGTATTTGATAACACACACACACACACATATATATATATATATATATATATATATATATATATATATATATATATATATATATATATATATATATATATATATATATATATATATATATATATATGTATATATATATATAAGTTTTGACCTTTAAAAGTTATATGGTCTTTAGCCGTGGCTTTGCCGTGACCTTGGTCATTGTTACCATGGTCTTGAGACTCAACCTTGGCTTTAGCCATGGTTGTGGTCTTGGCTTTAGGTCATTAGACCTCTTGGTTATATTTAACCATAACTATTATATAGTAACTTTGGTATATAAAATAGTTGTTAAGAAACTGAAGAAAAACTCATTCGTTATTGGTTTTCTGGAGACGTGCGCCTGAGTTTTTGAAGAAAACGTGATTCCGGACAACTTTCGTGTTTTAACTTTTTCATGAAACGGACCATAAGGGTCTCTTTTTGCGTGTTTTATGTTATGTTACAGAAAGTATTTGGCAGTTTTGCAGTAAAGTTTTGGTAATTTCAAATGGTCATAACTTTTGACTCGGGTACTCGTTTTGGGTGATTCAAATTGCTATGTTTTCCTTGTTAAGTCCTCTTACAGTAGGTAAGTGTCAAATATCATAGTTATACTATTTTGGTCATGGTTCTCCATAAAAGTCATTAGTTTACTTGTTTAAATAACATAAGTTAACATATATATACCATAACTTGTTTTACTAGTTTTTATACATCATGAACATAATACAAAGACCATATATAGCATGAAAGAAACATAATAAGCATGAAAATGATATTGAGCAAGAAAGTGTAATAGGGTTTCTTACAACTTTTGGCTTTCTAAAGAAAGGAAATCAAGTATGAACTAGGACACTAAACCTATGCTTGCAAACCCTTCACCACAACTCTTGAAACCCTTGCTAGCCTTGATATAGACCTTGTGAAAACCATTTAACTTCAGCCCCTAATCACCTTGTGTAGCTCCTAATTCAACCATGGAATCACCAAACAAACTTAAGAACTAGGTAGAGAATACTAAGACCTTGAACTTTGTAGTGTAATTTGTAGTTTGAAGATCAAAGGATCATGGTGGTAGGGATTTATGTGTGGCGTTTTTATTATGAAGAAAGGAAGGAATGAGCTTGTATTTATACTATGAAGAGGAGGTTAGGAAGGTAACTAGTAAGTTTCCTAAACTTGGTGACCAAGTTTAACTTGGAGCCAAAGTTTAACACTTGTTCTAATCCTAGGGCTAGAGTCATGATATAACATCCCGTAAAAATTTTCCTACGATTAACACATTATTACAATATAAATTAACCATTTTTACCCATAACATTTTTTTTTATATATATACTTTGTCAATTACAACGTTATTCACCCTTACCTTGAAACGACATTTACACCTAAACCTTAATAACCTAGATACCATACATAACTTAAAAACATTGATACTTAATAAGTATACGTTTCAATAATTAACAAATACAATTTAAATAAATCCCGAGCCTACAAAAATTCCCATGTGTACTCGCTAATAATATTTGACCTCTAAGAAACATGAATGACAATTGTTATCAACCTTCAAATATAATTATGATACTAGAATATTGATCAAGTTAAGGCACCTCACACATTTCATCTCAATTTGACACAAATAGTAATTTTGTTCCAATACCACTTCGTATAAATTCTAATGAACCACTAACTTTCTGTAACGAGGTTAAATCCCAATTTTAAGGCCCTTCTGGTCCGAACCAGGAAAAGTGTAAAATACGAAAGTTGTCCGAAATAATGTTTTACGTCTAGACTCGTGAGATTTTGATCCAAAAATGTAAATCGTGGCTGTGATCTATAAAATACAACCTGGCCCAAGTAGACCTCCCTCAATTATAACCTACAACTCACCCTCCCTCCCTTGTTACTTCCCCAAATGAAGCCTAAGGAATCCATGTGCATATCTTACACCACCTTCCTGCTCCATTCTATCACTTATCACTTTCTTGTTCATGTATATATGGATACATGTAATATGGCAGCTCACACCTTCACCCTCCCTCGCTTGATACTACCTTAGGTATGACCTAGAGAACCATGTTACTTCCTTACACATTATATGACACATAACATGGACATGTTCATACGCAAATCAAATGGCCAGATTGCAAAGAATGGAGGTGTACAAGTTTGTGACCTCCCTCACTTATTTACTGCCTCAAATAAAACCTAAAGTAAACTACACAACTCACCCTTGGGGAATAATAGCTCAACGTGTCACAAGCCTTCTACTAGCCTCCCTTGTTCTCCAATCCAAGAACTCCCACGTCTCTTAGCTTCTCTTTCATTCTGCCACTTATCACGCTCCATCTTAAGTATATAAGGTTGCATGTAGTTCAACATCCTCACAAAACATACAATCACACATACTCTCTTGTAGTTTCTGTCAAGCCAAGAAGGAGAAGAAAGAAAGAAGAACTTGGAGATGGACTCAGCTTGTGGTGGATCCCTTCAACGAGCCACACCCCTCCCCTTCCAACTCTATGTCCATAACGTGAGGTTCACCCCTACCAAGCCTTACACCATCGTCTTTCCACATCTCAGCTATCACAAACCACCAACAAAACTCACTTAATTACTCACTCTCTTTTATTCACTGTCGAGAAAGAAGGATCAAGAAGTCTTAGGTTACTGTTTTAGATGCTAAAATCCCTGCTACTTTAGTACAAGATGGGTTCAAAGCTTCGAAGCTTTGAGATTGTTTTGGCCCCTTGCTTGTCTTCCACACCGTTTCCCACCACCACTATTGGTGTAGTAAGTTGTTCCTATATCCTTCTCACATGTGCTTCACTTTTTCATGTTTCGTTATTTATTTTCTCCCAACAGTATCACACGTACCACTTTGTTTCTTTTCATTTACATGCGCATACAGTACTGTTAGCATAACACACTTTCACTTTCGACCTTCATAAAATCAAGTGGCGTACATTGGCTCTTGTGTGGCAATACAACAAATAGACATTAACAAGTAAATCAAACACGTATTTGTGAATTACCTGAACAACTCGTCTGTCGATGGGAAGCACAAGATATATAAGCACCATGCATGTTACCTACGACCTCAGTACAATTCAAGTAATATATGTACAAATAATAAACAGTTGAAACCCCTTAAGTACCTTAACTAGTAACCTATAACAACAAAGAGACTTTAGCTCAGTTGGTTGTGCCATGGAGATGTAAACTAGAGGTCTTGAGTTCGAGCCTACACTAATGCAACTTTGCCATATTTATCATTTTTGCAACTTTCACATTTTGACAAGCTCAAACCTTCCAAATTGAACAACATGCCACTTTCTTAAGAACATTAATAGGGTTTAAAACTTATAATAACATTTACACTTTCAGCCCTTGACTTTGAACCACTTATCATTTTCTTAAAAACTTTTGTAAGTTTGTAAACATATTTATTTTGATTGAATATGTGTAATCATTCAACTATTTAGGTTTAAAAAGAGTAACGTAAGTATAACTTAAAAGTTTACATAGAAACTTAATTACGTTTGACAAAGTAATATTTTACAACTATGTCGTAGTAACATATAAACGAGACCTACATTTGAGGAGATAATGAAGTAATAATTATGAATAACTATATATTTCTGAATATACATATATATAATTTATAACGTAAATTATATGACTTGACGATATTATCGGTTAACATGAATAGACATTAAGAAATGGTTATTCCTACAATAAAACTCATTGATTCACTTAACTAGGAGTAACGTACAATTACTATAATTTATCATTCACCAACTTTCGATACATATTATAAATTCATGACGAGAAATATAAATAATAAACGATACTTATACATAAAGACAAGTTATATAGTATATAACTTGCTCTTGAACTATTAAAGCGTTTTGCCACGCAAGCCACCTCTGCCACAAAAATCATTCTGTCATCGAACACTATTCAAATCACGATTCTCGATAAGTCGAACTTATCTCGGACTTCCATATCATTCAGGTTATCTCTTGAAGTCAATTCCATCTTCACTTCTGACATTACTTATACTCTGTCTACCGTACTACAAAGGTGAGTCATAGCCCCTACTCTTAATTGTTTTATAATGATTTATACACGTTTTTGGGGGAGATACATGCTTAACTATTGTTTTATACTTTTACAAGTACTCGTTAACTATTTACATATTACTATAAGTTCATAGCCTCACTTTCTATCGTTTAACTATTTTATAAACTCTTTGGGAGAGATACATGTGTAACAACTTTTCTAACGATTTTACTATCGATATTTGGAATTATGGAACAAACTGATTAAATACGGTTTCAACTGTTTAAATACGGTTCTCCACAAACTATTCGGATACAGTTTCAACTGTTTAAATACGGTTCCCCGCAGACTATTTGGATACGGTTTCAACTGTTTAAATACGGTTCTCTACAAACTGTTCGGATACAGTTTCAACTGTTTAAATACGGTTTCCCGTAAACTGTTTATGTTATGGATGCAACAACGTGGCCCAAATATCGAAACTCGTGTTAAATGGATTTATAAACAAACTACTATTTTGGTGTTGACCAAGTGAAGGGCAAACCAACGAACTATTTTTGAATTGATAAGGAAATCACTCATTTTCTAATTAACGATTTAAACTATAAACTCTATGAACTCACCAACCTTTGTGTTGACACTTTTAGCATGTGTTTATCTCAGGTAACTAAACAAGAAGGAACTTGAAGGCACGGAGTGGGCTTGTAACCCGGCATGGGCTTAAATAAACATTTTGACATATTTCAAATAAACTTGTTGTTTAAATTATGAAACATCTTGATGTCTCGAATATTTGGTATTTTGAATGAATTAAACTTTAAAGCGTCACTTTTGTGTCGTTTTCTATGATTGTGATAAAGATCCTCGAAGTAACACCCAAAAAGTCTTCCGCTGGCATTTTAAGTCTTCCGCTGACGTGATGATTTTGGGGGTGTTACACATGAGATTAAGCCACATGGGCTGATTTCCCCCCCCCCCCTAGAGGTGGTTCACAAAGGGATAGGAAGGATGACTTGGTGGGTTTTGGTATTATCCTACTTATGGAGCTAGTTTTGGACCCGTAAAATGCTAACCGTAAGTTGTTAAGTCACGAAACGTAAAACCGGGTATCCAAAAAATATGAAACTTATAAATATGTTAAAACTTATCAATATACTCTATAATAAAATATAAAATGAGTGGTAGGTTCTATTGGGTGCTAAAACTGGAAACACGGGTCTAAAACGCGTAATACGTAAAACGTACGAAAGTTGCGTAAAATTGAGAAAAGTAAAATGTAACTTTTCTAATAGGATACTAATGACTTAAAATGACCTATAATTTCTAGGCTGGGCTCTGTCTAGTGTCGGTTGGTATTTAATGTCTTTAAACTTAAAACCGTAAGCCTAAAAATCAAGGAATGATTTATAAAATCAAGGAATGATTTTTGGTCAAAGGAGGAGGGAAAAATATGTTGACTTATTCCAAAAATGCGAAAACTCAAATTGTCTTAGAAACGCGGTGCAGGTATAGGCTAAGGTTACGGCTGAGTAAAAGTGCTTAAAGACGAGAATTCCTGTTTCTCACGGCCGAGGTTTATTTGGTCATATTTTTCTTAGTCATGATTAATTCTCTAATTAATCATGAGAGTACTAAACATTTTTCTGATGCGGGGTAAATTAACGCGGTCAAGTTTCGTTGTGCGTAGAATTTTTGAATGACGTTTTACCCTAAAACGTGTAATTCCTTAATAACTTTCACGAAAATGATCTGATGAGTGTCAAACTTTTAATTTGCTATGGAAATGATTTATCACTCGAGGCCATAAAACAAAAATCAAATTTCGGGAAAATGAATAGTAAAAGTGAATAGTAAAATTTTCGTGAATAAAAGATAACCTGAAAATGTGAATTGTTACAGTCTCTACCCCTTAAGGAGAACTTCGTCCCGAAGTTCAGTTGATGTTAACTACTTACGGTGTGTCTAAGAGAATTTGGGATCTCTAATATAGTGGTGTTTACTCTGATTCGTCTAAGGTTCTGGTTAAGGAGTCGTATCGGATACAATTAAGCCCACTTATTTATAACTCATTACTTACATAAAGAAGCGTCCAAATTTATGTAAGTAAGGGATCATAAACTTATGGTTCGGTGATTTACAATTTCGTTATTTAAATGAAGAGGCGTCCTAATCCATTTAAATAAGGAGATTCTAAATCATCCTACTTAAGAATTTCCGACACAAAATCTGCCTTCTGAGGCAGATAGTAAGATAATCAAGTCATCAAATCCCTAAAGCTAAGCATTAATATTATTTAACTCAAATCTTGTGTCTCATCAAACAAGAACTGTCACAAGATCAAGTTAAATAATTAGTTATTACTGAGCTCCATGTTTTTAATGACTCGACTAATCTCTGGGGTCTCCTTATCATACTAAAGTCATATCATCTAACAACGTGGAACTAAACCAACAACTAACAAAAAGCATATGTGTATGTAGTGTGTGTAAGGAAAATAAAGAGGAGAGTCTTAACGTATATAGTAGTTATAGTCTAGGCACTAAATGCGGCCTAGTTCTCTATAACCAAGGCTCTGGTACCAATCTGTAACACCCCCAAAATACCGCAGCGGAAGACTGTGTCACTGGGGTGCTACTTCATAATACAAAGTAAAAGTTATAGAAAACGAACTCTAAATGAGACGTTTTGAAAAGTTACCATTCGATTAATGAATTCAAAGTTACAAACATGAGATTCCAAAGTATGATACATAAATGTATACAAAATGTTTTAAATGGTAAATGATAAAAGCGTAAGTCTTCAGAATATGCAGCTTGACTCTAAGTTCCACGCACTAGCTATCGCCTTACTAACCTGAGATAAACATGCTAAAGTGTCAACACAATGGTTGGTGAGTTCATAGAGTTTGTCTTAAAACAGTTGAAAAGCCTATAAAGAATGTTCACACAACAAAGGCATTGTGAATCCACTCAGTTGCAAGTCCCGCTCATAACAACACTTGCAACCTGTGTGTTCACAACCCACTGCTAACATATATAGTATGATTAAGACATGTATAAGTTCATCAAAACAATTAAGCAATTAGTAGTGTCTCTACTTCATCTCCGAAGACCTCACTTGGGAGCCAATTCCCAAAGACAACTGGGAGCCAATTCCCAAAGACAACTGGGAGCCAATTCCCAAAGATAACTGCTAGCCACTAAATAGAATAACGCAATTAAGTATAACACAGTCATGTATGTATGCAATCAAGTATAACACAGTCAAGTATAAACGTTTAGAGTATTTGTACAAGTAAGCAAGTAGTTGAGCATGTACCTCCCCCAAAGAGTTAAAACAAGTATGAAAAGAGTAGGGGCTATGACTCACCTTAAGCTTATGTAATGAGAAATGAAAGTGGTAGTCGAATCGCGAAAGTCTCTAAGAGCAGCCTATAATAGAACGTTGCGACTTAGGTTTGGAGTAACGTCTAAGAATACGAAGAATTGCCTATATATGTCTTGCATATAGTTCATGATGTAGTACTTAGTATATACTATATAGTGTAAGTCTTTGAATATAAATGGTTTATGAAACATGTATAGGTTGTATATCTCTTACTACCGTTCGGGCCGACATAATTCAAAAGTCATGGAGTAAACGTTCGAGGAGCCAGGACACTTTAATTCGTAAATCCACAACTCATCTCGACGGCTTACTAGGCTCCCTACTATTGTAGTATTTGATAACACACACACACACACACACACACACACACACACACACACACACACATATATATATATATATATATATATATATATATATATATATATATATATATATATATATATATATATATATATATATATAAGTTTTGATCTTTAAAAGTTATATGGTCTTTAGCCGTGGCTTTGTCGTGACCTTGGTCATTGTTACCATGGTCTTGAGACTCAACCTTGGCTTTAGCCATGGTTGTGGTCTTGGCTTTAGGTCATTAGACCTCTTGGTTATATTTAACCATAACTATTATATAGTAACTTTGGTATATAAAATAGTTGTTAAGAAACTGAAGAAAATCTCATTCGTTATTGGTTTTCTGGAGACGTGCTCTGGAGTTTTTGAAGAAAACGTGATTCCGGACAACTTTCGTGCTTTAACTTTTTCATGAAACGGACCAGAAGGGCCTCTTTTTGCGTGTTTTATGTTCTGTTACAGAAAGTATTTGGCAGTTTTGCCGTAAAGTTTTGGTAATTTCAAATGGTCATAACTTTTGACTCGGGTACTCGTTTTGGGTGATTCAAATTGCGATGTTTTCCTTGTTAAGTCCTCTTTCACAGTAAGTAAGTGTCAAATATCATAGTTATACTATTTTGGTCGTGGTTCTCCATAAAAGTCACTAGTTTACTTGTTTAAATAATATAAGTTAACATATATATACCATAACTTGTTTTACTAGTTTTTATACATCATGAACATAATACAAAGACCATATATAGCATGAAAGAAACATAATAAGCATGAAAATGATATTGAGCAAGAAAGTGTAATAGGGTTTCTTACAACTTTTGGCTTTCTAAAGAAAGGAAATCAAGTATGAACTAGGACACTAAACCTATGCTTGCAAACCCTTCACCACAACTCTTGAAACCCTTGCTAGCCTTGATATAGACCTTGTGAAAACCATTTAACTTCAGCCCCTAATCACCTTGTGTAGCTCCTAATTCAACCATGGAATCACCAAACAAACTTAAGAACTAGGTAGAGAATACTAAGACCTTGAACTTTGTAGTGTAACTTGTAGTTTGAAGATCAAAGGATCATGGTGGTAGGGATTTATGTGTGGCGTTTTTATTATGAAGAAAGGAAGGAATGAGCTTGTATTTATACTATGAAGAGGAGGTTAGGAAGGAAACTAGTAAGTTTCCTAAACTTGGTGACCAAGTTTAACTTGGAGCCAAAGTTTAACACTTGTTCTAATCCTAGGGCTAGAGTCATGAGATTAAGCCACATGGGCTGATTCCCCCCCCCCCCCCTAGAGGTGGTTCACAAAGGGATAGGAAGGATGACTTGGTGGGTTTTGGTATTATCCTACTTATAGAGCTAGTTTTGGACCCGTAAAATGCTAACCGTAAGTTGTTAAGTCACGAAACGTAAAACTGGGTATCCTAAAAATATGAAACTTATAAATATGTTAAAACTTATCAATATACTCCATAATAAAATATAAAATGAGGTGGTAGGTTCTATTGGGTGCTAAAACCCTGCTAAAACTGGAAACACGGGTCTAAAACGCGTAATACGTAAAATGTACGAAAGTTGCGTAAAATTGAGAAAAGTAAAATGTAACTTTTCTAATAGGATACTAATGACTTAAAATGACCTATAATGTGTAGGCTGGGCTCTGTCTAGTGTCGGTTGGTATTTAATGTCTTTAAACTTAAAATCGTAAGCCTAAAAATCAAGGAATGATTTATAAAATCAAGGAATGATTTTTGGTCAAAGGAGGAGGGAAAAATATGTTGACTTATTCCAAAAATGTGAAAACTCAAATCGTCTTAGAAACGCGGTGCAGGTATAGGCTAAGGTTACGGCTGAGTAAAAATGCTTAAAGACGAGAATTCCTGTTTCTCACGGCCGAGGTTTATTTGGTCATATTTTTCTTAGTCATGATTAATTCTCTAATTAATCATGAGAGTACTAAACATTTTTCTGATGCGGGGTAAATTAACGCGGTCAAGTTTCGTTGTGCGTAGAATTTTTGAATGACGTTTTACCCTAAAACGTGTAATTCCTTAATAACTTTCACGAAAATGATCTGATGAGTGTCAAACTTTTAATTTGCTATGAAAATGATTTATCACTCGAGGCCATAAAACAAAAATCAAATTTCGAGAAAATTTCGGGAAAATGAATAGTAAAAGTGAATAGTAAAATTTTCGTAAATAAAAGTTAACCTGAAAATGTGAATTGTTACAATTTTCGTTTATATTTATTTCGGATAATTTTTTCTCAAAAATCTTTAAAACAACAAGAATAAGCTAAATATAGCATATTAAAATAACACAATAACTATTAAAATGTAATATATCAGTTTTAGCAATTATTTAAGTGTAACCTTATTTAGTTGAAAGTGATTTATGATAATGTAACTAATGACCGTACCCAAAGTATACTAGGGCGCTTGAGAGAACCATGTCGAAAGAACTCCGCAAAAGTTACGTTTCAATTTTCAATTTTAATATTTTGATATGTCAAAGTTGGCCTTATTCTTGAAATTGTACAAATCTCTGGCAAAATTTTTAACAAGATTGATATAAACGAAAACAAACACATATTTCAAGCAACTCATAATTTAATTTAAATAAATGAGTGGCTTAAAAATTAAAAAAGAAAAAAAAATAATAGCAAAGCAACCTCCTAATACATAATCCCTATTTATTACTTTATGAAAGCACAACACCGAAAATAACGATATATTACATGTTACATATAAAACACTAAAAATTTAGGGCCCGCTTGGTTAAGGGTTATAAGGCTGCTCCCATCGCTTGAGTAGTGAGGAGATGGCAAGCTAGTTTCCAGCGTGAGTGTGGTTGGGTGTTCAAAGTGAGGCATCAGCAAGGAGGAGAGAGGAGCAACCAAAAGTGAACTTCTCACTTTTGGGGCAATGTGTTAGTGGGTATTTTTTTTTTTTTTTTTTTTTTTTTTTTTTTTTTTTTTTTTAAAGTTTGTGAGTGTGTGGGATTTATTTAGTGGGGTATTTTAATAAATAAAAAATGTGTTGAAATGTAAAGTGGTGTGAGATGGTTGAGAGTGAAAAGTGAAATGGTGGTGAAGGAGAGAGAAAACTGATGTGGCGCTGAGGTGGAAGGTGAAATGGTGTGAGGGATGGGGGTAGTCTAAGGGGTAAGTAATAGGTAAGATAATGATTGATTCAGCTTGGTTAAAAGGAATATAATGTCTCATTACCTAGTATTGGGTAATATCTTATTCCTCAACAAATTGAGGGGAATGTTCATGATATTGCATTGTATTTCTTTTATCATTGCTTTTCCCTTTCCTCTTTGAACCAAGCGGGCCCAGACTTACTGACACGTATACACTCAAACACACATAAGAAATATGGTGTCACACACTAATAAAAATAGCTTCGTCCACATGATTATGCCAATCAATAACACCAGTTTTACTTTTCATTTGTTAGAGGATTGTGTAATAAGAAATATGGTGTCACACACTAATAAAAATAGCTTCGTCCACATGATTATGCCAATCAATAACACCAGTTTTACTTTTCATTTGTCAGAGGATTGTGTAATTAAACTGAGGATCACGGTTGACATATTTAGTCAACTGGTTCAAAATTTGATATGTTTGTTTATTGATTGGGTTATACGGATTAACCTGTTTTTTATCCTATCATATTTATACTCAACCCTTTGGGTTGGGTTCATGTCGTATCGATAATCGATACCCTTACAGCCTTACTTATGGTGTACCAATCAAATCGTTCATCTCTATTTAAACTAAGATATCAAAACGTAAACTTAAGCCTTATCCTGTGAATTTAAGTTGTCACAAAATGTTTACAACTTGTATGAACAAGTGTGGGCATGCTACGACTATATGATAATCATATCAACTTGTATGAATGAGTTGTATACGAAACAAAATGGTATGACTTTTCCTGTTCAAATTAAGCCATCAAGACGCACTCTTAAGCCTTATTTGGTAAACTTAAGCCGTCACAAAAAGTTGAAAACTTTTATGAATCAACCATATAAATAACCTCATGAAATGATAATCTGGTTAACTTAAGCTAAATTAAGCATATATATGACCGCATTAAATGGTATTTTATTACCGGGAAACCAAAGTTGTCACAAAAAGTTGACAAATTGTATGAATTAACCATATTTATAACCACGCCTAGATGATAATTATATATGAACAAGTGTGGCCTTACTACGACTACATGATACTCGTATCAACTTATATAAACTTGTTGAAAATCAAAGAATGAAAGCAATATTAAAATCAATAAACAAAACGAAAGCTTTATTTAAACTTCAAACAAATACAAAGCTACTCAGAAAATCCAAACGATCTGATTATAACCAAGTCTTCAAACACCAAATCGATCTATAATTTCAAATATCGAATTCAAATTCTAATGATCCACTTCTTTGATAAGTATTACGGTCAAACTTTAACTTTCTTATTCAAATATCAAACAAATTTAAGTTAATGAATAACTTGACGAACTAGTTAAAAAGGATAATATTTCTAACGACCGACTTACATGATATGAATTTCCATCCAAATTCAAATATCAAATAAACACTCCAACTTCAAATACAAAACAAATATTCCCCCTCCGAAACAAGAGCATATCCATAATCCAAAATTTCAATATAGGGTTATAGGCCCAATTGTGAAAAAGCCCAACCAAAACCTACGATCCAACATTGCCATTACCATTCATCAAGAACCACAAACTTGATGTAATAATCAAAACCATCTACCAAACTATTACGACCAAAAGCAAATCGTCAAACGAAAACACTCTTCAAAATTCAGTCGATCAACATCCAAATGAATAACGAACTTTTATTTTATTTATTTATTTATTTATTCTTCTTCTTTATCTTCATAACTCTGATACCACTTGTTTGTAACTCAAAAGACAAACAAACAAACAAAATTAAAAAACAAAGCGGAAGCTTTATTCAAATTACCTATCAAACCAAATTCAAAAGTACCATTAAATTAGAATTTTGTGTTTGATAATTTTGAATTTGTTTTCGTATTTAGTTTGGTAATTTAAATAAAGCTTATTTTGTTTTATGATACTTTTGAATTTGATTTTGCATTTGGTTTGATAATTCGAATAAAGCTTTCCTTTCGTCTATCTATTTTGTTTGTTTGTTTTGTCTGAATTAGCAACTGAAATCTTTTCACCAGAATACATGAAGTCATGAACAAGCAAAATTCATTTCTTTGACCAATATGGTAATACATGCTACCAAGTACCAACCCCTTCAACCACCTAGGATATGTTCGGCGAAATGGGCTGGAGCTGGGGCTAGAGCTGGGGCTGGGGCTAGTGCTTATATTATAAGCCGAAATTAAAGTTTGTATTTTTATAAACTTGTTTGGCAAATGGGCTGGAGCTGGGGCTTATTATTGTAAAATTACTAAAAAGACATAATTAAATGAGTTTTTGTATATGTTAGATATTTTTGTGGGTAAATAAGTAATTTATTCTTCAAAAGCCCTGGGCTTAAGTTTTTAGCCTCTTTTTTGGGGCTAAAGTTTTTAGCCGACTTATTTTATAAGCCCTTCCATAAGCCCCATAACAAACGAGACTTATTTAATTAGCCAGCTTATTTTAAAAGCCCAAGTCCCATAAGCCCCATAAAAGCCCCTCCCCAAACATATCCATAATACAAACCAAATATAACCAGGAACAGAGGAGCCTGATCCTCAATCCCATTGTCTTGGTATCGAACTCATATTTAACCTTACAAGGGACCATCACATTCGATCTTAAAAGAAACTTTTATCACATACCAGAGTAGTTCATTAAAAGACAAACAGAATTGGAATATGAACATTAGTTAATAGTAGCTATAAGTACTAAAACAATTTTGCATACCGTTATCGGTTCATCAAAAAGAAACCATCTAAAAAGCTACAAGCAAAGCCTTACTCTCAAGTCTTCGCTCTCTTCAATTGTTAACATGAATGAATGAGTAATCCTCGTCTCTGCTAAAAATCTCTTGTATGGTAGAAACCCCATTGTGTACGACTTATCCCCTTTGCTACCAAAAATATTATCTGAACTCAAACAAGGCGTAGTAGGACACTCTGGTGCTTGAGTAAGTGTCAGGTTTAAAGGCAGTATTGTTATGGTCTCCGGTGAAGATGGTCTGGCATAATCCATAACAAAGACAGTCTTCCCAAAAAGCTTTAGACTTTGGATAGATGCATATTGATCTTGTGAATCAGGGGACAAGTTTTCGTGATTTGATTCTAATGAACAAGGAGAAGTCGGTCCAACGGTATGACGTCCTTTCGTTGATGGAATGTGAACATTCCGAGGATAAGGGTTTGCTGGTTTCCTCTTTGCACGAGGAGGAGGTATCTCAATGTGGTCCACCGTTGTTCCATCGATATCACTTGACTCACGAACAACCTAGATGTTCAAAAGAAAATGATAGATTAGCAAATCTTGATCAACAAATATATACCTTTGACTCTTTTCCTTAGATCAAGCACTTATTAGTGTAACAAACCTTGGAAAAAAACTTTTGAGCATGACTTCTTATTTGAATTGCGGTTTTGTTGCCCACGTGTTCTGCAAAATTGGTGATATTAAGTTATTAACTCTAGTATATTAAACTTGACATAATAACAGTAAAAGAAAATATAATCTATCACATCTATATGTTTATAGACACACACTTTAGATTTTTGTTGCATTATTGGTATGTCTTTGGTGATACTTATATATGATAAAAAATGGAAAAATAGCCATACCTTCAATTTGTGCCCAAGCTCGCCCATATAGCTTTAGAGCTTCAAGAAACTTTTTGTGCTCGTCTTGCGTCCACTTTTCCCTTTGTTTTGTGATTGTGTATGGTTTCCGAGACTATATAACATCAAAAGTGAAACTCAGCATGAATAGTCAAGATCATGAAAAAGGGTTTGATCTATTTTTAGCTAAAGTGAATTATAAAGGAAATAAAAACCTTGAGAGCATAGTCTTCACATGGAATAATTTGATCGTCCATATGATTGTTTATACCCATTATTGACTTGTAACCTTCACTTAGACCCTATGTTCAATAAACAAAAGAATGGAGATAGTATCAAGTTAAAGAAGCTAAGGAATAATGCTAATGAGCTTCAAATTTCCACGAATATTGTCCTTGTTTGTACATTGTGAAAATCAAACAACCTTTTGTTTGAAGCAGATGATTTGCCACAAACGTTCTCAAGTTACTTACCGTCTTTCCCCTTTTTTATTTTTCAAATTTAACATTTTAACAAAATGCGATGAAATAGGTAAAATAATCATTGATTTTATATTGTTTTAAAGTTGGTGTTAGGCAAAGGTTCAAGTATCTCATATCTGAATTAGGCTTAGGCTGAAAATAAAATTAAAAACATGGATCTCTAATATTGGGTTCGACCCTAATCTGATAACAAGATAAACCCCAATAACATAACAAGAAGTAAGTAGCAATAACCATTCGAATCAAACAATTACAAGTTAAACTTTAACAGTTACGTAGTTGAGCCAAATTACTAATCAATCAGTACTTGAGAAAAAAAAATTAATCATTTTAACAATAATTCATAACTCAGATTTTAGATTTTTTTTTTTTTTTTCTTTTTTTTCTTTTTAGAACGGCGATCCGACCCCGAGTTAAACCATCCAAACGGGTAGACCTGAGACCCAAACTAGTAGGAGAGACCCGCGAAGGAAAACCCCTAGAACTCACCGCTTCGCACTAAAAGGAAAATCCGGATTTTCTTTGTTACTTGCGAGACTCAAACCCGAGTAGGTGGCCAACTTCTCAGATTTTAGATTACTTTATTAAACTGGATAACGATAATAAATATGCATCTATGATCTGTGATCAACATATTAATTTAACCACTATTCATGATATCGATCCCCAAAAAAAAAAAAAAAAAAAAAAAAAAAAAAAAAAAAAAGTAAATCGAACCAAGCAAAACTCAAATATATTAACATTAACAAAATAATTATAAAGTGCGTAAAGTACATACCTCAACCATGTTTTCAGTAGCAATAATGAACCTTCCTCCGACACGACTAGATAATAATTTCAAAGATCCGAAAACAGTAACTGCCGGAAAAACCTTTAAAGAGAAAAAAAAAAATAGAAGAGGGAATATTGTGTTGTTTAAAGAAATGAAAAAGTGTTTATGTACAAGTAGAAAAAGTGCAAAAGTGTTGACACGTCAGACAACGATATTTTATTTTTTGTTTTTTATAGGAAATTTTGTGGTTGATATTTTGTTGAGTACGATGGGCACGTGGGTTGTTGTTTTTGCGTGTGGAACGACACTGCTTTTGTTTGTCAGATATATTTCACGTAGTGTTTAATTTTTGAGGAGCATAGTTATACTCTCTTATAATATTCTCTTTCTAATCTTACTATATTATATATATTTTTTTTATTTATTCTTTTTCTGCATGCAAATCGTCAGTTTTATCTTTTATCAGAATCTAGAGAGTAGAAAAATAAGCAGGAGATTTTGACAAGAGAATTTAGCATTTCTCATTTTTGAGAGTTGGTCACATTATGTCACTACAAGAAGAATACTAATGCCGCGTTTAGTAAAAAAATAGTAGGAGATTAATTTTTCGCAAAACATAAAAAGTGTTTTGTAGTTTCTCTTGTTAAATTCGAAAATATTGTTTTGTGTTTTGTGGAAAATTTGATGAGAAACGTTTGATTTGAACTTAATTTATATTTCTTTTATTTTGTACAAAATATTTTGTGAAAAATAAAGGTCTTTAACTAAACACAATCTAAATAATGTTAATGGTTTTTTGTTCACGGTTATAGGAAGTCTGAAAATTTGATGAGAAACATTTGATTTGAATGTAATTTCTATTTCTTTTATTTTGTACAAAATATTTTGTGAAAAATAAAGGTCTTTAATTAAACACAATCTAAATGTTAATGGTTTTTTGTTCACGGTTATAGGAAGTCTGAAAATATTTGTAATTTTTTTCCACATTGTTCATCACGTTTGTAATTGTGAAGGAACGCACAATATTATCACACGCTTAAGCGTGAATAAATACATAATTACATTGCACTTTATTACGTGAAGATGGTATCTAATTTGTTGCGGTGATAAATGTGATGATAAAAGATGAAGACCGATATACTTGATCCTACATGATATCCACACTCTATGACTACCTTTTTTTTTTTTTTTTTTTTTTTTTTTTTAAGCAAAAATTTTCGTCGACTTCGGATTTTCATCGACCTATCTTTATATTGCTGGCCACGTGCACATTTCATTGTCTAATCAATAGAAAGAAAGTGATATCAAGAAAAACTTTTGTCTTAAAAGATCTCACGCTATAAGTGAGATCCAATAGTGACACTCCCCAGTCCACACATTTTCTCACTCGATAATAATGGTTTCTGTTGCATTTTAAATATCTAATATAGTATCCTTAATCTTTCGTAAACAACTCAACCAGCCTATTTGCTAATACTAATGTGTGTTGTGGGAAACATGCCAACGTCAAAATATTGGCTACTGGAACATTTATGTTTGTTACAACAAGCTTGCTATTTCTACACGACATTTTATTACCACAACCACAACTGAATAGTAATCTTCAAAAACTAAAGTTTCTTGGAATATGGGTTTTAGGTTATAGAATAACAACATGTTAGAGTTTAACAATTAATAAGCACGTATTGCGGAAGCTAGGATCGAGTATAACACATAAATATTAACTAAAACATAAATAGTAAACGTACCCGATGCACTTCAAATTAACCTTGATTCTTGTACAAATAGATCAATGATAAACCCCTTACCGTTTTGTTTATCGATTTCTTGATAATTACTAAAGTAAGTAATTACCTCGTTCTTGTACACACAAACTACCAACGAATAAAGGTTTGATGCAAGTAAACAAAACACTTAGTTTTTAGCTTATGGAAAATCGACCCATGTAACATGTAATTGATTACTAAAACGTAATAAAAACCGGATCTTTAATTGTTTTAGATACATGTTTTTGTTCTAGGGTTTTTCCTATTTTTTTTCTAAAAATTTCGAAACCCTAACCCTAATTTTGGGGGGGGGGTCGATTTTTCCATGAAACCCTAATTAGGGTTTTATGGTTTTCTTGGATTATGTGTAATCACTAGAAACCCTAGGTCATTAACTGGTTAATTGGACGTATCTTGTGACCTATGTGCTAATTGTTAGGTTTTAATCCGTGACTTACATGCATGTTCGTCATGGATCTTGTTTATTTTTCACATGTTTAAGATAGATCTTAAATTGGGGAAGACTCCAATACATATTAAAATCGATTTTATATGCTATGTGGTGTGTTTATTAGCTTTGGCCTACGCAATTGATTCGTCAATGTATGTGACTCTCCTCCATCAAGAGGAGAAGGCCTTAGTTGATTACATGCATTATTATACCCAGAATTGATTTTATTAGGATCTTTTCTAATACGGATTGCATGTGGCTAATTGTTTCACTTATTCATTATTGGTTGTTTTGATTTTCTTTGATACTTGTTTTATTGTTTTTAGTTTGACTTGTTGTAAGCAATAAAAGGGTTGTTTTTATAAAGAAAATAATACGGACTAATAATGGTGAAACCCTAATGTGATAAAGTAAAAATCTTGCAAGGTCTTATGTGCCGCTAGTGGTCCGATTCGCACGGTAATCAGCTCCCAGGCGAGACTAGCAAAATTCACACTTTATTACATAATTTTGAGATTGAATCCATCAACTTTTACTTGATTGATGTTTTATACAATTATGCTTTTAAAATTAAGTCTTTTAAGATGATATTCATAACCGTGATTTGAAGGCTTAGAAAAGAGCCTTAGAGTCTGCCTTGGTTATCACAATCTTGAATATGTCTTAAACGAATTACTTTTAAAATCATGATTGTAGAAAGTCATCTTAGGGTTTTGGCATAAACCTCAAGTAAAACTTTGTGTATTAATTTCAAGAATTGGATATAAAAAGTTTTTATGAAAACTTATGTTATAAAGATGAGTGCATGCATCTTTGTACATATTTTGATTGACATATCAAAATTAATACCCTTAAATAATTTAAGTTACATGCCATCTATCTATAAGGAACACTTGGAATTTTAATTTAGTAAACGTGAGACCTAGGCTAAATTACTATAACAAGGTAAAATTCTTTTAACGCGTGAGACCATAATTGTAATTTTACAGTTTCTAAGGTAGACGGCTTAATTAAGTTGTGCGTGAGACCTAGAACTTAAGGCATGAGATGGGATGAAACATGCTTACAAGGCAAATTGATGAATCAATTTGAAGTAAATCCCATAATGATCTAGGAATTGGAAATCTTGTTTGCCAATTATTGTTCGACAGATTACTATCTTTTGTACTTTCACTACTAGCAGATCAACTGATGTGGTGAAACTATATAAAGTTAGATCCTAGATTTTCAAGAAAATAGTTGGTTATATGAATATAGCCTTGGGTATTTTATTTTTCTTGAAGATATTGATTATCGAAAATACTAATATTTGAACTTTATCTGTAGATATGGCTCAACCCGATAACCAAACTGTGATTTCTACTTTCAAGAGTCATCTTGAGAGGGACAAACTGACTGGAAAGAATTTCAATGACTGGCACCGTTCGCTCAGAATTGTCTTGAGGGCGTCTGGTAAGCTAGACTTTTTGACCGAAGAATGCCCAGCTGAGCCTGAAGCTTCTGCTACACCAGAAGCAAAGGCGGCTTGGAAGGTGGTAAATGCTAAGTTTAATGAGGTTGCTTGTTTAATGCTCACTAGCATGAGTGCTCAGTTACAAAAGAAGTACGAGTACGCGTTCCCTAAAGACATGCTTGAGATGCTTAAGCAGTCTTATGAGAAGCCACCTGCAGTTGAATTGTATGATGAACTTGACAAGCTACACAACTGCAAGCATGGTGATGGTAAACCAGTAGCTGATTATGTGGATGAGATGAAAGATTCGTTTGATCAACTTCACAGAATTGGTTTTGGTTACCCCGACAATGTGCAAGTGCACTTGATCAACAGATCCCTCAACAGGGATTTTGCTGGTTTTGTGCAGAATTACAACATGCATTGCTCGGGGAAGACAGTCTCAGAATTACTCGCATTGCTTGTTGATTATGAGAAAAGTCTACCAGCCAAGGTCAAGGCTCCTACCCCACAAGTGTTGGCAATTCATGGGGGGAGAATCCAGAAGAAATCGCATGTGAACAAAGGCAAAGGTAAAGGTGATAAAGGCAAGCAGGTCATGGCCTATCAACCTCAACCCAAGATGAAGCAACATCAGCCTAAGCAGAACAAGGTGAATCCTCCAAACAAGAAGGATCAGGCTTGTCACCATTGTCATGAAAAGGGCCATTGGAAGCGCAATTGCCCACTCTACATTCATGACTTGCGACTCAAGAAGCAGGGGAATGATGCTGGTAAAGCCAGCACATCAGGTGCGTTCTTTATGATTGAATTATTCACTCTTACTCCTAAATTGAATTCATGGGTATATGATACGGGATGTGGCATTCATATTTGCAATACCTTGCAGGGGTTTAGAGTTGAGAGAAAGCTGGCCTATGGACAACAATTCTTGCACGTTGGTAACGGAGCGCATGCAGGAGTTGAAGCTATAGGAGTTTTTAATTTAGTGTTGCCTTCGGGCTTAGTACTATCTTTAAATAATTGTCATTATGCACCGTCAATTGTTAGAGGTGTAATTTCATTTTCATGTTTGTTAAACCTTGGTTTTCATCATACTATTTCTAGCAATGGAATTTCAGTTTCTTTAAATGATGTTTTTATTTTAATGCTATTGCTGTGAATGGTGTATTTGAAATTGATATGAATGATAATGATAATGCTTTTGTTACAAATAATTCAATGTATAGCATCAACAATAAGAGAATCAAGAAAGGTCTGGATTCATCTTATCTTTGGCATTGTCGACTTGCTCACATTGGCAAAGATCGCATGAAAAAGCTGCAACATGATGGGCTTTTAAATAAGATCAATGATGAATCATTTGATAAATGCGAATCTTGCATTGCTGGGAAGATGACTAAGAAACCCTTTAAAAATAGGATTGAAAGGGCTAATGATCTACTTGGTCTTATTCACACAGATGTGTGTGGACCACTTAGACATGTGTCAAGGAGAGGTGCTAGCTACTTCTTAACATTTACGGATGATTACAGCCGTTATGGTTATGTTTATTTACTTAAACATAAACATGAGGTATTTGAAACATTCAAAGTGTTTAAAGCAGAAGTAGAGTTGTAACTTGGAAAGAAGATTAAAGCTCTTCGATCCGATAGAGGTGGTGAATACCTGAGTCAAGAGTTCATAGATTATTTAGCTAAGGAGGGAATTGTCCAGCACCTTACTTCTCCATATACTCCACAACAAAATGGTGTATCTGAAAGAAGGAATCGTACATTGCAAGACATGATACGATCTATGTATAATCTAACAACTCTTCCTTTCTCGTTTTGGGATTATGCCTTAGAATCTGCGGTTCGCATTCTTAATATGGTTCCAACAAAGAAGGTTGATAAGACACCATATGAGTTATGGACTGGAAAAGCTCCTAACTTGTCTTATCTTAAGGTCTGGGGTTGTGAGGCGTATGTTAAACGTGACTCAGCAGACAAACTCCAACAAAGATCTGTGAAGTGCATCTTCGTAGGATACCCTAAGGAAACTATGGGGTACTACTTTTATTACCCACCTGAAAACAAAGTATTTGTTGCAAGGTATGGAGACTTCCTTGAAAGGGAGCTCATATCTCAAGAATTCAGTGGGAGAGTATATGATCTGGAAGACGGTCAAGAAGATGTAGCACCTTCTGAAAACACTAACCAACTTCCGGTAGAACCTGAAAGTTTAGGTCCTCCACCTGAAGTTGAAGTGATTCCCATTCGTAGGTCAACAAGACCAGTAAAAGCTCCTACTCGTCTATGTCTTAATGTAGAGAGTGATGAGAATATACTGGGTGATCTTGATGAGCCTACAAGTTATAAAGCTGCCATGAATGGTCCTGAAAAGGCCAAATGGAAAGAAGCTATGGATGGGGAAATGCAATCCATGGAAGACAATGATGTCTGGGAAGAAGTAGACCTACCTCCGGGTGCCAAACTAGTTGGGAGTAAATGGCTCTACAAGAAAAAGACTGACATGGATGGCGTTGTACACACCTATATGGCCCGTTGTGTAGCTAAAGGCTATACTCAAACTTTTGGTGTTGACTATGAGGAGACCTTTTCTCCTGTAGCTGACATAAGGGCAATTAGGATTCTTATAGCCATAGCCGCTTACTATGACTATGAGATTTGGCAAATGGATGTAAAAACCGCCTTCTTAAATGGTCGCCTAGATGAAGACATCT
The DNA here is from genome assembly GCA_030686995.1 of Artemisia argyi. Lineage (NCBI taxonomy): Eukaryota > Viridiplantae > Streptophyta > Magnoliopsida > Asterales > Asteraceae > Artemisia > Artemisia argyi. Next base: position 101,095,794 of record CM060704.1, read on the forward strand.
ATATGGCGCAGCCTGAGGGGTATGTAAATCCAGAATTCCCAAATCGTGTATGCAAGCTTAAAAGATCCATTTATGGATTGAAGCAAGAATCACGACAATGGAATAAGAGATTTGATAGTGAAATTAAAAAGTATGGATTCACTCAAAATCTTGATGAGCCATGTGTATATCACAAAGTTAGTGGGAGTAATGTGATTTTCCTTATATTATATGTCGATGACATATTGATCATGGGAAACGACATTCCAAGTTTGCAAAAGGTTAAGGCATATCTTGGAAAGTGTTTTTCTATGAAAGATTTAGGGGAAGCTGCATTTATTCTGGGAATCAAGATATATAGAGATAGATCTCAGCGATTAATTGGATTAAGCCAAAGTGCTTACATTGATAAAATACTGAAGAGACTCAGTATGCAAAATTCCAAGAAAGGATATTTGCCGATGCAAGAACAACATGGCTTGAGCAACAAGGTTTGTGCTTCAACACCTGCAGAGGTGCAACGCATGAAAAGAGTCCCTTATGCTTCGGCTGTGGGATCTATAATGTATGCGGTGAAAAGTACAAGGCCTGATGTAGCGTTTGCTCAGAATTTAACCAGTCGATATCAGCAGAATCCAGGTGAAGCTCACTGGACAGCTGTTAAGAATATTCTTAAGTACCTTAGGGCTACTAAAGATATGTTCTTGGTTTATGGGGGAAATCCATCAGCAGAACTTGATGTTACAGGTTACTGCGATGCTTCTTGGAAAGGTGATAAGGATGATATGAAGTCTCAGACGGGTTATGTCTTTGTCATTAATGGAGGAGCTATGGATTGGAGGAGCAGAAAGCAGAGTGTACTAGCAATGTCTGCTACATAAAGTGAGTATATAGCTGCTTCAGAAGCTGCAATGGAAGCTGTTTGGATTAGGAAGTTTGTTTCAGGGCTAGGAGTTATGCCTTCGATTCAACGACCTATTAAAATGTATTGTGACAATTCAGCTGCAATTACATTTGCCAATGAGCCTGGAATCATGAAAGGCACCAGACATTTCCCGATTAAGCATCACTATGTTCGAGAACAAGTCGAAATAGGCGAAATCGAAATGCTCAAAGTTCACACAGATGATAACTTGGCAGATCAATTAACAAAGCCTCTACCTGGCACCAAGCTTTACAAGCATGCTGAAAGTGTAGGACTTAGATTAGCTGAAAGTTTCATGCCCATTTGTGATTAGTGTTTGGATAAAGGATGTAATGTACAATTATTATTTTAATGAAATAAAATATGTTTTATGTTTATTTATTCATTGTCTTAATAATATATCCTATATTTGCATGTTTAAGATCCATGAATAATTATTATTCTAAATTGTCCATTGTCAATTATTGATATGGGAATATCATTAAACTAAGACAAATTTGAGTATTGGTTTAGGATATACTTGAAAGTATATTGATGCGTAGTCATACCAATTTTACATGATATTCGATGAATTGAATATTGGACTTATCCCAATAATATGATTTAATATTTAAAGTGAGAATCATATTTAAAGTTATCCTCAGACTTGAGATACCAGATAAGTGTCATGGATGTAGTGCATTTTTGTGAAGCAATCTACCGCTCACCGTAACAGGGAGTCATAAGGGTTGTTTTCAGAAGTGTTGCAAAGTTCATGGGTTATTCTTGTAGTCAAGAAAGAATTTATTCCTTCTGATTTGTTCAGAAGTTTAATACTGCTGGGCCCCTCGTAGGGTTGACAAAATGTTTGCATGGCCATGCCCAAAGTCTATCTGGAATACGTTCAGATGTTTTGGTAATTTTGTTCAATCATAAAGTAACGAGAAACAGAAATTTAATAAAGAACCTCACATCTTTATTAATGTGGTATTAGTAATGAAAGGATAATTATAATGATGAATCATTAAAGGTTTTTCAGGAAACCTAGCTCGGATTGAACTAGGGGCATTGGAGTGTTGCAAGACGCAAACCAATGTCATTTTACTATTAATGAATATACGAGTGGGAGCTGTTAAATGTTACGTATAAACATTAATATGTAAATGTCTAGTATCGAACCCGAGACCTCGGGATTGCACACTTTACAAACAAGAATAATGTAAAATAAATATATATATATATATATATATTAAATGTATCGAATATATATATTTATAAACACTTAATGGACTAAATAGTCGTTAGTTATTAACCGTACGGACTAACTATCATTAGTAATGAAAGATAAGGACTAGAGTGTAACTTGGGAGTCAAGAAAGATCTAGAAACACCCTATGGGTGCTATGGCCGGTCGAAGCCCACACTATAGGGTCGACCCATGCTTTACTTGTGCTCCAAGATTCACCTAGTATATATATACAAGGCCAAGGATTAGGGTTTCACATCTTTTGTGCACACACACTAAACCTAAATCTTTTCTCCTTGTTTCTTTCTTCTTGGCCGATCGGTTCACTCCCCACCTTAGGGTTTGGGTCGATTTTCCATAAGCTAAAAACTAAGTGTTTTGTTTACTTGCATCAAACCTTTATTCGTTGGTAGTTTGTGTGTACAAGAACGAGGTAATTACTTACTTTAGTAATTATCAAGAGATCGATAAACAAAACGGTAAGGGGTTTATCATTGATCTATTTGTACAAGAATCAAGGTTAATTTGATGCAAGTAAACAAAACATTTAGTTTTTAGCTTATGGAAAATCGACCCAAACCCTAAGGTGGGGAGTGAACCGATCGGCCAAGAAGAAAGAAACAAGGAGAAAAGATTTAGGGTTAGTGTGTGTGCACAAAAGATGTGAAACCCTAATCCTTGGCCTTGTATATATATACTAGGTGAATCTTGGAGCACAAGTAAAGCATGGGTCGACCCTATGGTGTGGGCTTCGACCGGCCATAGCACCCATAGGGTGTTTCTAGATCTTTCTTGACTCCCAAGTTACACTCTAGTCCTTATCTTTCATTACTAATGATAGTTAGTCCATACGGTTAATAACTAACGACCATTTAGTCCATTAAGTGTTTATAAATATATATATTCGATACATTTAATATATATATATATATATATATATATATATATATATATATATATATATATATATATATATATATATATATATATATATATATATATTACATTATTCTTGTTTGTAAAGTGTGCAATCCCGAGGTCTCGGGTTCGATACTAGACATTTACATATTAATGTTTATACGTAACATTTAACACAACATATATCATTATCATATGTGTATTTATTTTCATTTCATTATATGCTATAAATTCCAAATTATGTTTCGATATCATACTTGTCATTGACGTGTCAAGGGTAATTTGGTAATTTAAGGTGTTGACACGTAAACAATAATTATGATATCGAGACTGAATTTAAAAGTTTCTAGCAATTAGTGAAACGAAAACAAGTACTAGCTAGTACATGCGTAATAGTGTAACATGAAGAAAATTGTGTTATTCTATACTACAGCTTAAACAATTTCTTTATCTAGCCGAGGAGTTACAATTTAATTTGCAGCTTTGCACCGTCAACAGGCCATTCGACATGGCTATTATATGCTAAACATTCCTCCGATACATAGTTGAACACTAGAAGTCTATAATACTCCGTACATCAAAGCCATATATATACAGCTACCCTAATCGAGCTTCCAATTCCATACTTAAGGATCCAAAGTCTTTTGAAATAATCTAGACTCTCGGTAGCAGTTTTGCTAAAAGTCATTAACCTTTTATAAGCATTCATGATTCTCTTAGCAAGATTGTGTCTTCTGAATTTCTGATCACCTTTTATGTTTGCCAAAGAGAAACGACTAATTTGAATAAGCGATAACTAGTTACCAATTAGGTGGTTTAGTGGTAAAAATCTTATAACTATCATCACTAAAATGTGAATGCATTTAACTTTAATTTCTACTAATTAAATGCAAATAATTTTGAAGTGATCACATCAACCTTCCCGGTTTAAGTGGTGGTGAGCTCAAATCACGTCCACCCACACCCACAACCAAAACCATGAACACCAAAATCAAAATTATCCCAATTTCAATCCAATAAAATCCAATTCCTTCATAACCCACAACCAAAACCACCAATCCATCATTTCCCCCATTTCAATTTTAACATATTTGTTGTGTAATGGCGGCTTTGTTTCATAGGAGTTCTTATCAATCCAATGAAGATCACACACTCAAGATCTCTCATTCGGTTTATGTGACTAATTTTCCTGGTTCTATCAATTCCCGTGAATTATGGAAAACGTGTAGTGCTTATGGCACGGTGGTAGATGTCTTTATTCCGTTCAAAAAATCCAAGGCAGGTACGTAAAAGATTTGCTTTCGTTCGCTTCATTAAGGTTAATAATCTTGTTCGACTGGTGGAGAATCTCTGTACTATTTGGATTGGACGTCATCACCTGCACGCTAATCAGGTTCATTTTGAAAGGCCTCAAAAACCTAATTTTCCACCTCTTAATTTAAAGACTGGGGTTCCTAGTAAAACATTCAGTTCACCGTAGTCTCGAAAGCCTAACGGTCATGCTGGTTCATATGCGAATTTGATAAGGTGGAAACTAAGGAGAATATGATGCATCATACTGGGGTTAACTTTTGGTTTCAAGAATTACAAGATGCGGTTAATGACTTCGTTAGTGATGAGCGTATCGTATGGGTGGATATCGAGGGGATTCCACTTAATGCATGGTCCCGTGAAACATTTATAAGAATTGGTAAGAAATGGGGAGAGACGTTGGACATAGAGGATAATGTTGATTCATCTTTTGGTCGTAAACGTTTATGTATAAAGACCAACCATGCTGTTTCTATAATGGAGTCGTTTAAGATTGTTGTAAAAGGTAAGGTTTTCATGGTACGAGCGAAAGAATTGTTTACATGGAACCCTACTTTTTTGGCCCACAAGGAGATGGAATATTCCTCGGACGATGAATCGGTTCATGATTCTAAAATAAACAATGCTCGTTCTCTAACACATGATGAGGAGTCAGGCAATGATAATGCTAGTGATGATGACGTAGTTCCAGAAACTGTTTTTGGGGCTAACTCTTCTTCACCTAAGAATTCTAGTGGAGAGAGGGAGAAACAACAATCGGATGACCCGTTTCTGATTTATGATTTATTGAAGAAGAAGAAGAACTATGGTGAGGAACGTGTGTCGAGTCCATCATTGTCTCATCCCCCCGGTTTTACTCCAGTGGTTTATGAGAAACGGAATGAAAATGATATTGATATTGGAGATTCTGAAAGTAGCGTGGTCAAGACATTCTCGCCGATGTTTAATGCCAAGGTTATGAATACTTCCCAAGATGTTCCAGTGGAGGTTAATAGGGAATCTGAGGGGCAAAAGGTTGTCAATAATGGAGGTACCGTGTTGGGAGTTATGGAAGATATAATTCGTGTTAGTCAAGCAATGGGTTATGCTATGGAGGGAAGTATAAAGGATCTGGAACGTATCATTGGGACGCAAGGAGACGAAACTATTTTTAGATGAATATTTTATCCATTAATATACAAGGTCTTGGTCACAAGACGAAAAAGGAGTGGATAAAGGCGTTAACTAATAAGTATAAGCTTAATGTTGTAGCCATTCAAGAGACTAAGATATCTAATGTCTCTCATATGGATGTGAAATTTATGTGGGGAAATTCTAACTATGATTACGTTTGTAGTGACTCTTTAGGGAGTTCGGGCGGTATTTTATGTGTTTGGGAGGCGACGATTTTTAAGAAAGATTACGTTACGATTTTGGATAACTTTGTTGTTATCTATGGGACGTGGTTACCTAGTAATTCTGATGCGTGGGAATTGTACCAGGCTTTACCTCTCGAGAAGCTTACAACCCCCACCAGGCAGTGTACCTGATCGTTGTAGTATAGTATAGTAACAAGTACCGGGGGATTGATCGTTCAACTCAGGAATAGTATCGCTAGGATTAGAAAGCCTAAAAACTAGGTCTAGAGGTGAGGGATGATTCTTTTTGTATTTTTTATATTTTTATAAAAGCAAGTAAAAATCTCGGGTATTGGAAGAGTGGGCGGAATTAGTTGCTAGTCAACTAACCCAATAACTAAGACGCAATCAAAATAAAATAACAAAAATGAAAATAAAGCTAATTAAACTAGTGGTGTGAACAATAAATGGGAAAATTGTGTTTACTTAGATTTCATTACTCCCTAGATATCTTTTACAGGTTGATAGTTTGTTACAGTTGCGTGGATGACGGGTTATATTCCTTAATACCAATCGTGGGGTGGCGTATGTACTTCCCCAACTCTATAAGCTCCTACATCACTCCTATGTCGAGCCTGCAAGAAGCTCCTAACATGGGATCACTAGAATTTGCTCATGCATTAAATACAACCATAAAAACCTTAGTATGCATTGGTTCATGTTTCTTAAGACGTTCAAGCAAGTTACACTATGGAAGTCTGCCAGTTTTCTTAAGCCTAACATCGAAATCATTCATCCGTAACAACTATAAACAAGTAATCAACCCATAATCAACATCTAGGTTTCACTACATCTAAGCAAACACACAAGAGATCTAGCCTAGCATGTTAAAATCAAGACAAGCGTAAGATATATTCAAACAACACATAGACATATTAAATGAATTGAAAGGATACTTATCTTAATTGAACATGAAAGGTTTCAAGGGGTGAAAACCCTTGAAAATACTGATAAAATTGTGCTAGGGTTTATTCAAGTCGTCCCTAAAATTGTCCTCTCTTTTAATGAATGAAAATTACAAAACTATATATAGATTTTCTAAGGTGACGACGTCAAGAAGAAAATTCTGACGCCGTCAACCCGCCGCCCATAATAAAATCGGATTGCCTAGATCCAGTTCTGACGCCGGCAAGAGTAGTTTTCCTCTGGGCCGTCACGTATAAAGGGATCATGACGGCCTAGCGTGACGCCGTCATGCCCTAGTGCAAAGACATTCTGGACCGTCATGGACTCTATCCTCTTCACCTCTTGTTTTTCCTTTTGACGCTGTCATGTAGAAATTGGTAACGCCGTCAGGTACTGTTCCCAGCAAGGAAAATTAAGACTTTGCAGTTTTCTTCACTTTTACGCTCCAAAAACATCCAAAATGCTTCCTTTTCCAGAATTCACTCCACAAGTACCTAAATTCACAAAAGGAACGATGTAGGGCAATATTTGATCAAATAAATTCGAATTCGGGCTTAAATGACCCCCTAAAATGGATCATTTTTCGCCTCATCATATACCCTTACACTTGAGATTTGCTTGTCCTCAAGCAAATGCGCTTTTATTCTAATAAAAATACAAGTTAGGGGTCATTTAACACTAATATAAAAGTAATTACAACAAATAATCGTTCCACTAAAGACCAAAGACAAGCACGGAGGTCATATACTAGCACCTCACAAATAGTGTTTAGATACTCACATCTCTCGGATGTAATAAAGTATATATCACAATATGGAAATGGAAAATATCTCTCACTACCTGTCATAGCAAAATAGAATACCATAGGCTTGGGAAAGGATCAAACCTCCACCACATGGCGTAAGCACATAGGATAAACTATCAAAGAGGTCTTTCAAAGGGTTATAACGTTAGGTGTAGGGATATGGAATACACGGTTTTGTTGGATAAAGGAAATCTTTACTGGTGGCGAGTTAATCATCTTGGTTAATTACATGTACGATATGGCGTTGCTAAGCCAAGACTCGACTCGACTTAGGCTAATAAATCAAAAATAACAAAAACATAAAAATAAACATAGAATGAAACGGGATGGTAGTCCGTATGTTTTTCTCTTTTTTTTCTATTTTTTTTTCGATTTTTGCATACACTTTTACCCTACCATCCAAAATAATACATCATAGGGAATGAACATTCCCCTTACACTTGAATTTTTACATACTTAACAATAAACTAATCTAATGACTCGAATCAAGATAATCAAAACACTTGGAGTACTATTAAGATTAACGCACATATGGGGGTAATAAATGATGTTCTTCCCCATTACTCCATAACATAAGTACTTTACCCATGAGTCCCAATCGTCCCAAAACAATATGTACAAGGATATGACTTGACTTAGCAACCATGTAATCAATTAGATAATTAACTAATGGTTTAAACATATAACAATAATGCACTAAAGATGAGTGCATACACGGAATGCTAAGGCGATTTAGGTGTACATTTAAGTGGGGTGTAACAAATTCTTCCTTTAAGTAAGATGCTTAAAGGTAGAAACGAAAAGATAGGCTCGGAGGGGTGTACTAGGGGTTTCGTGTACTAAAAATGAGTACAACGCTAAGGGTGTGGGAAAAATTAATTGACTTTACTAGCCAAGTAATATGACTTAAATGGTCAAGTAATTATGATACGGGTTTAACACAAGGGTGATCCTAATGCCTCTTATCATGCAGTAAATCCTACTACACGAATGTAGTCTCACTAGCGGTCTCGGGATTCATCACTAACGCAAGTTCTAGAATCTAAATGCTACCGGTACACTCATAAGCACTAATAGTAAATGCTTTTCCTATCAAACCTAAAGGCGAACCTCACATATTTGGGTGGAAAATTTTTCTGAATGATACGGTTTTGTGCTAGTCATACGATCTCCTATCCATGAGACGCTTGCTAAGGCTAAAGTTTCACTCCTAAATGTTGTAAAAAAAATTTAAATTTGGCGCTAAAATTACACTAGCAAGTATTTCTCATAGTTTTATTACACACCTACCATCAAACAAACAAACTCAAGTGAAAGTGTATCCTATAAGGTATCATCATTTTACCCTCCCCTTACACTTAAGATGAACATTGTCCCCAATGTTCAATTAAAGATTGTAAAAGTAAAACAGATAAAAGAATGAAATCAAATACTCCCCTGATTCGTTTGGTGTGGATAGAGTGGTAACAAGGTTAGATCTTCCTCCAAGAAAATGAACAATCAAAGCTTCCCTTCCAGAAATATAAATCATCTTCTTGTCATACATAACCTGTTAAACCTGAGAAAACAAACAAGGCAACCTCGCGTAAAATCGGCGGCAATCTATATATACTAACAAATCCTAGAAAACTATGTAAGATATAATGCTTGTGGAATAAATATTTGCAGATTTCCTGGAGTTTATAAAACTAAAGAATTAACAAAAAAAAAAAAAAAAAAAAAAAAAAAAAAAAAAAAAAAAACTTTAAGACTCCGTTAGAAAAACAAAACTGGCAAAATTTCCATAATTTTACACATGATGCCGTCAGGAATTAATTCCTGACACCGTCAGAAGTGATCTGCAGAAATCCTTACGTTAAGTTTCTGAAAAAATTTTGGAAAACTTATGTCCAACTTCCTGGAAAATCCTGCAAAACATTATTATGACTCGATACAAGCATTTGACTCTAACAAATACGAATATACATGTCCATTTAATATTGTGGAGAATCATGATCAATTTTGTTTCTTAAAAACATATTTGGGGTTTCCCTTTACACTTATCTTTTGCGAAATACCTTTGGATGAAGTTAAGACTAAGCCAAACGACAAAATAAAGTATTTTCACCATTTTAGTTTTGAAACATGATCTACCAACAATAAAAATAAAGCATGCATACAGAAACAAATAACAATCAAGCAAATAAAAATCACACAAAGCATGGGTTGCCTCTCAAGAAGCGCTTTTCTTTATTTACGAGTCTTGTAGCTAGACTCAAGGTCATGGACTATTACGTGACCTCGTCCTTGGTCTCACTTTCTAGGTCATCTTCTATATTAGTTTTGTATTCCGGACCTATTTGCAAGCATTCTTTGTAGAAACCAAGTATTTTATTCATAACATACTCTACTCCTCTACGTCTATCCTCATCATTCCTATAGTAAACCGCTTGTTTGTGTTCCTTTTCTATGTTTGATAGGAGGCGGTATTGTTCAATCTTATAGGGCATTTGGTAAGCAATCTCATCATTCTCTTCCTTGAATCTAACTATCCCTAGAGTCGGATCAAAACTCATCTTAGAGGCCTCAACGAACGGTTTTCCGAACACTACTTGACTTAGGCAATCATCTATCACCGGACGAGTATCCTCCACTATCATAAAGTTGGTCTCATAAGTGAAGTTTCCAACAATCACATGCAATCCTTTCACTCTACCTACAAAATTACTTAACAAGTTCTTGTTGGGCATCATCCTATAACCAAGTTGCTTCTTCATTACCCAATTATAAAAAGTCCTAGTCATGATGTTTACAGGAGACCTAGGATCAATATAAGCTTTCCATACATGCATATGCCCAATGTTGCATGCTATGTTAATGTTAGAGGGATCACCTACTCTAATAGGGGGTGAACCAAGGATATATGGTGTCTCGGGATCATTGAATAAATCCTTGTGATATTGTCGTTCTTCCTTGGTGGGCAACTTATCAAAGTATTCTTCTATGTTTTCTACCTCCTCTAACTTTTCTCCCTTATTAACCTCAACTTCCTTAATTTCATCCGTAGTCTCGGTCTCTACTCCAACTTCATCCTTGTCACTTTCTTCTAGATCCTCGTCCTTTGGCTTAATAGTGACAACATTGACAAAGTGGACGTGTTTGGATGACGAGGGGTCCTTAATTTGGATTCCGCTATTGGCGTCCCTAGTGTCCTTCCTAGGTGTAGTTAACGCTTGGTTGTTGAGGGCTTTCAACAAGTTGTCAATCTTATTGGTCATCTCCGTTTGTTGTTGATTGAATTCGGTTTCAAACTTAGCTATGCGAGCTTCTTGAGATGCCATAAACTTGGACATCAATCCTTCAAGATTGTTGGTACTACCATAGTTATTAGAAGGATTGTTGTTGAAAGTACGGTTGGAGGGTGGACCGTTTGGTTGGTAACGATTAGGCGGATTGGAAGAATTGGTTTGGTTTTGTTTCCACCTAAGGTTCGGGTGATTTTTCCAAGAAGGGTTGTAGGAATCACCGTAAGGGTTTGGCTCGGGTTTGAAAGTGTACCACTTATCTCCCGCTTCGTCGGTACGCAAAGATGCGTAGTCTGCAAAAGCTGTTCCGGGGAGTTCCACGCAATCACGAGTGTCATGGGGACCACTACATAATTCGCATGAAGAAATGATTTTGTTCACTTGGCTTGAAAGCTTAGGAGCTTCGTAAGATTTCATGAGAAACTTGACTTGGTCCTCAAGTTCCATGATCCTACGGTCGGGAGTGCTAGAATTGTTCGAAGGCAAAGATATTGCCTTGACCGTTTTGTTCAAATCACGGGGATCATTCCAACTTTCGTTGTCATAGAGAGCAAGATCTTCTATGAGTTCCCATGATTCTTCCGCACTTAGATCACGTAGCTTGCCACCGGCCGATTGGTCAATGGTTCGCCTTGTGGAGAGATCGATATGGTCATAGAAGATTTGGACTTGGAGCCAAAGATCTATGCCATGATGAGGGACTTTTTGGAGTAAGTCCTTGAAACGAGTCCATGCTTCATATAGAGTTTCACCTTGACGTTGTTGGAACATCAAGATATCATTTCTAAGCTTGGTAGTTCTCCCCGGTGAGAAAAATTGAGCAAGGAAACGAGTGGTGAGATCATCCCATGAGGTGATGGATGCCGCGGGTAAACGTTCAAGCCATTGACTAGCTTGATCACGTAGAGAGAATTGGAATAGGCGTAACCAGTTCGACTCTCTAGTTGTAACATCAAGGTCTATAGAATCTACGATTTTAAGGAAGTCCTTGAGATGTTGATTAGGATCTTCGGAACGAAGTCCATGGAATGCACATCCGCTTTGCACCAACCGGATGGTGTCGGATCGCAAGGGAGACACATTGGCTCCTTAGGTGAGCTCAATAGTGTTTCGATAGCCTTGGTGGCTAGGTCGGGAATACTCTCCTAGGGTTCGGGGCCTAAGAGGTTGGTTTGCTAGTGGTGGGTTTTGTGGGTGGTCTTGTTGTGGTGGGTTGATGGGTTCAAAGATGTTACCACCTTCCATGATGTCGGATGGTAAAAGTTACGAACAAAGACACGAAGAAAAAGATAGACTAAAGAAAACCAAAAAATAAAAATAAAATCTTACTAGAAAGGAATCTAGCAAGTAGACCTAATGAAAAGAAATTCTAACCTAGACAATAATTATTCCCCGGGCTGCGGCCAAAAACTTGATGCGTGGGAATTGCACCAGGCTTTACCTCTCGAGGGATCTCGAGAAGCTTACAACCCCCACCAGGCAGTGTACCTGATCGTTGTAGTATAGTATAGTAACAAGTACCGGGGGATTGATCGTTCAACTCAGGAATAGTGTCGCTAGGATTAGAAAGCCTAAAAACTAGGTCTAGAGGTGAGGGATGATTCTTTTTGTATTTTTTATATTTTTATAAAAGCAAGTAAAAATCTCGGGTATTAGAAGAGTGGGCGGATTAGTTGCTAGTCAACTAACCCAATAACTAAGACGCAATGAAAATAAAATAACAAAAACGAAAATAAAGCTAATTAAACTAGTGGTGTGAACAATAAACGGGAAAATTGTGTTTACTTAGATTTCATTACTCCCTAGATATCTTTTACAGGTTGATAGTTTGTTACAGTTGCGTGGATGACGGGTTATATTCCTTAATACCAATTGTGGGGTGGCGTACGTACTTCCCCAACTCTATAAGCTCCTACTTCACTCCTATGTCGAGCCTGCAAGAAGCTCCTAACATGGGATCTCTAGAATTCGCTCATGCATTAAATACAACCATAAAAACCTTAGTACGCATTGGTTCATGTTTCTTAAGACGTTCAAGCAAGTTACACTATGGAAGTCTGCCAGTTTTCTTAATCCTAACATCGAAATCATTCATTCGTAACAACTATTGATGAGTGCTCAAACACTCATCATTTTTTGTCTAATCTGAACTGCAAAACATACAAAAACACTCAGAAATGCATCAAAATACTAAAAATATTTCAAAATTGTGTTTTATATGTTTTAGATGCAAAATGAGCAAAAACAGATAAAAAAACGTATAAAGTTTGCAAAATTGGCAGTTTCAGTCCCCCAACTTTCATGAAATTACAAAACTAGTCCCTGGTCATTCAAAATATGGAAAATTATCACCAAAGGTCCTTTTACAATCATAAAGTGTCATATTTAGTCCTTTGGTGAAAAATCATAAAAGTTTTGGAAAATTACAATTTAGTCCCTAGAGTTACAGATTTTGGCAGATTCAGTCCCTGGTGGGATATTTTTGGAAGGAAAATCATTTTTTATCCTTGGAAAATTAAAATGTGTCAAAAATGGTCCTTGGGTAAAATGTTTGTGGAAATTACATGTTTGGTCCCTGTATTTTGCAACTTTACAGTTTTGGTCCCCGGATGTGTGAAAATGGAAAAATTAATTAATGGTCCATGTATTATTGTAAGTTATCAATTTTGGTACTTATAATAAATTTTTGAAAGTTGCAAATTACCCCCCTCCAATTTTCAGTTTTACAAAAGTGGTCCTTGTGAAATGTATTAAATACCAAATGGACCCTTTTTTATTTACTAACCAAAACCAAACCCTTACCCAGGCCTGATCCAGCCCACAACACAACACCACCCTCACCAGCCCACTACCCAAGCCCACCTAAATAATAAAATAAAAACCTCAAAACCGTTTTATTTAATCCCCCGGTCAAACACCCTCGTTGACCCCTCCTTCCACCTCCCACTTGGCCTGTAAACACTGCAAACCCATCCCCCCTCCTCACCTCCAGCTCACCATCCCTATACTATGTCCCCTCCACTAACACTACATTCCAAACTTCCTTAATTGAGCTTAAAACCCTCACAAGTTACCCCCTAACTGCCAAAACCCGTTTTTCCCGCCAAAAGCAATTTCAATGGCCAAGATCATTCAAGCCAAACCAATGGCCAAGATGTGATGGGATTTTCTCAGAGAGTCAATTGGAGCATGGAAAGTCTATATAATTGAAGAATGAAGCAACATTGAAAGATATGTAGTGGTGTTCTTATTAGCACTATGTCGTTTTTTATTGTCTTTTAATTTTCAGTAATGTTTTTAAGCTTAAGAATGTTGTAACCAGTTTATTTTATGTAATAAAAGTTATCTTTGTCAGTAATTCCAAGTTCTCTTTCACGAATTCAAATTTTGCAATTTTATGTGAATTTGACATGTTCACTCAAACTTGTTAAAGGTTGGTGTTTCATGTTCAATTAAGCTCACTTGTAAGCTTTTGTAAGCTTTCAAAGCTTTTAAGAAGGTTTAATTCAGTTCACTTTAAAAAAAAATTAAAAAAAAAATATAGCTATTAAATAAAAAATTTAGCTGAGATCATCAAAGAAGAAAGGAGACTGGGTGCTTTTGGATTTCTCATGGTTTAGAGCCTAAAAGGAGGCATTAGGTCAATTTTGTCCTTGGTTCTTGGCATCTCAGCTTGATTCATATGTAAGCTCAAATCTCAATTTTTGTTGTTTACTGTATTAGTACTCATATCTGTTTTATCTTTATAGTGTGATGTTTATTTAAAGTTGTTTGGATGTGTTTATGTGTTCTCTGGTTCATTTAATTGCCTTGTGCTTATTTTCAATCTTAACTGCCTAATTTACCTTTATATTGATCCATGAGTATTTGTTGTTAATGTCTGTGTTTTTGAACTTCTATAAGCTCATTATATCACACTAGAACCCTAGGATTCAGAATCATGGTTTAATACGTGTTATGCTTTGAAAACATAATAAACCTATTAGTTAAGGGTGTGTTTGGCTTAATGGCATACTCTGTGGTCTGGTGGTTGTTAGTAGTAGTTTTTGCTTTAAACATGTTCTAATAAGTAATATTAGTGTAGTCTAGGCTTAAAATCAGTAGTCACTTCTTAGGAAAGTCAAAATTAAGTTTCTATCCTACTTTGTCTGCTAACTGTTAGGAATTAGGAGGGTTGATCCCATCAAATCCATTTAAAAGTAATTAGGATAGTTGGATTTAGCCTCATTTTCACTTAAAAGTTCATTTTCAATCATCAAAAGAGGATCAAAGTTCACAAAGGTCAAACCTTGTTCAAAAACTAAAAAGTCAAATGTTCATGTTCTAAATTTTTCCAAATATTGAGAGATTTATATAGAATTGTGTGTTTGGATTGAAGTTGTGAAATTTGTTCCTAATTGAAGTGTCTCAGCTCATCTTTATGTTCCCACAATTTCTATATTTTTGTGAATTTTGTGGTGGGCCCCACAGCCTTCCAAAGTGAGCTGCAGGGCAACCTTTGCCCCTGCATCAGCAGGTCTGCACCCAAACACCACCCTTTGGTGGTGGTTTCCAGCCACCTCAGTGGGCCCCAAGCCACCAATCTTGTTCCTCCCAACCTCCCTCCTACCAGGGAAGTGGTATTGACCACTTGTTTGACCCCTAGACCTGTGGACCCCACTTAAATTAAGCCCAAAGTTCTGTCCCCTTTCAGTTGAGTTTCAATAAGCCAAGTGCTTATTTTGTAGCTTATAGCTTATTCTGAGGTCACACTTTATTTTTTATGGCTTATTCATGTTCCCTTCAGTTGTTTGTACCTAGTTTTCTAGCTTGAGAGCCCTGGGTAGCTTATTCAAGCTTTTAAGCTTTGACAGTTGACCAAAGACAACTGTCCAAGCTTATTGAGCTTTCTCAGCTTATTTTTAAGTTCCACACTACTTGTTTTTACAAAATTTTGTTATTTTTAGGTATAAAATAGGTTGGTAAAATAAAAATCCAGAAAATCTAATTTAATTTTTAAGTGATAGTTTCTATTTAATTTTATTTAAATTTTAATTTTCATTTTTATATTTTTATTAAGAACTTAGCTATTTTATATTTTTATTAAATTCCTCATGTATTAAAGTATTTATAATAATTTTCTCAGATTTTTATTTTATTATTTAGTATTTATTAGAATTAATCTTAGTTTTATTAATTATTAATTAATAATTAAGTTTAAATAGCATAATTAGTTTTTCTTAAGTAAAACCTAGTTTTTATATTTTTCCTAGCTTTTATATAATGTAAAATAATTTTAGAAATTTTCCTATAATTTTTACTGTTCATTTTCTATTTTTCTTAATTTAAAATAGTTTAATTAGGTAATTAATAAATATTTAGTAATTAATTAATAGAAAAAGCACAAAAAGACAAAAATACTTATTTTTAATTTTAAAACTTATTTTTAGTTATTTTATAATTTTAGAAATTTTATTTTCACCTTTTTAGTATTTAATTAATATTGTATTGTATTTAAGTTGTTTAAATATTAAAAATTAGTAATAATTAGTATTTAATTAATATTAAATAATTAATTAGTGTTAAAATTTATTTTCTTTTTCTAAAAATTTTCTTTTATCTTTTAGTTTGTAAAAAAGTCATTTTCACCCCCTGGGGGTTTTCAGATTTTAGTTTTTACGTTTTATTTTGTACGTTTATGTTTTATTTAAACGTGAACGTACGCGTTTTAAGTTTTAAACGTTTCTGGTTTTTCTTAGCTTCCTGTCTTGTTCATATAGCTTATTTAAGCTATTTCATTGTAGATTCCTTAGCTTAATCACACACAAACCCCTTTCTATCCAAATTTTCCCGATCACGAAACCGTTTGATAACCATCCACACCTCGTTGGGACATAACGACCCGGGGAAACACTATATTCCGCGGAGCATTGACTCTAGGCAGTTTGACCATCTTGACCACATCTTTGGTCAATTTAGATTGACCGTTTAGCATCAATCAACTATAAACAAGCAATCAACCCATAATCAACATCTAGGTTTCACTACATCTAAGCAAATACACAAGAGATCTAGCCTAGCATGTTAAAATCAAGACACGTGTAAGATATATTCAAACAACACATAGACATATTGAATAAATTGAAAGGATACTTATCTTAATTGAACATGAAAGGTTTCAAGGGGTGAAAACCCTTGAAAATACTGATAAAATCATACTAGGTTTTATTCAAGTAGTCCCTAAAATTGTCCTCTCTTTTAATGAATGAAAATTACAAAACTATATATAGATTTTCTAAGGTGACGGCGTCAAGAAGAAAATTCTGACGCCGTCAACCCGCCGCCCATAATAAAATCGGATTGCCTAGATCCAGTTCTGACGCCGTCAAGAGTAGTTTTCCTCTGGTCCGTCATGTATAAAGGAATCATGACGGCCTAGCGTGACGCCGTCATGCCCTAGTGCAAAGACATTCTGGACTGTCATGGACTCTATCCTCTTCACCTCTTGTTTTTCCTCTTGACGCCGTCATGTAGAAATTGGTGACGCTGTCTGGTACTATTCTCAGCAAGGAAAATTAAGACTTTGCCGTTTTCTTCACTTTTACGCTCCAAAAACATCCAAAATGCTTCCTTTTCCAGAATTCACTCCATAAGTACCTAAAATCACAAAAGGAACGATTTAGGGCAATATTTGATCAAATAAATTCGAATTCTGGCTTAAATGACCCCCTAAAAATGGATCATTTTTCGCCTCATCAAATTCCAAGATCCTTTTTGTTGTCATTTATGCTCCGCAACAAGCTTCGTGCAAAAAGGTTTTATGGGATTATGTTTCGACTTTGTTAGATCGGTGGAATGGTGAGGCGATCATTATGGGCGATTTCAATGAGGTGCGCTCAACTGATGAAAGGCGTGGTTCATGTTTTAATCCTTCTAGTGCCAGATGTTTTGATCAGTTTATCTTATCCTCGGGCCTTGTTGATGTTAAACTGGAAGGATATACGTTTACATGGTCTCACCCATCAGCTTCAAAAATGAGCAAACTTGACCGTTTTCTTGTCTCTGATGGTATCTTCTCGGTTTTTCCTTCTATCACGGCTTTATGCCTTGATCGGCATTTATCGGACCACCGCCCGATTCTGCTTAGGGAAGTGCAATTGGATTTTGGCCCGACCCCCTTTCGGTTTTATCATTCCTGGTTCAACTTTGTTAGGTTTGATGATATGGTTAAACACACGTGGCGATCGTTTACTCACTTGGATGGGAACGGGATGATTCGATTCAAGAAAAAATTACAGGACTTAAATATTATCATGCGTCGTTGGGTTAATGACAAGAGAATACACTTGTCTGGTTCTAAGCGTGAAGTTGTTACTAAATTGGGCGTGATTGACAAGGCTCGGGATCGTGGAGTGGTTTCTGATGATTGTATTCTTAGATGGCTCGAATTAACTCGACAACTTCATAACATTAATGAGATGGAAGCTAAGGATTCTATTCAGAAAGCTAACGTTAAATGGGCGATTGAGGGGGATGAGAATTCGAAGTTTTTTCATGGCATAATTAATAAGAAGAGATCTCAATTAGCGATTCCTGGTGTTTTTGTTGATGGTCTTTGGTGTACCGATCCAGTTACGGTTAAGGAGACTTTCTGTAATCACTTTGAGGCCCGTTTTAAGAAACCTGTTACTCATAGGTTTAAGCTAAATTTCCATTTTCATAAAAAGTTGTTGCAAGGCCAAGCAGCTGATTTGGAGAGGTGTGTGTCGTGAGATGAGATACGGATGGCTGTTTGGAGTTATGGTGATAATAAGTCTCCTGGTCCGAATGGCTTCACATTCGAGTTCTTTAAAAAGTATTGGGATTTTGTCGGTCTAGATTTTTGTGAGGCAGTTGAATATTTTTTTGTGAATGGATCTCTTTCCAAGGGGTGTAATTCGTCTTTCGTTGCTTTGATTCCGAAGGTTATGGATGCCAAATTTGTTAATGACTTTTGTCCTATAAGTTTGATCGGGTGTGTGTATAAAGTCATTATGAAGGTTCTTGCTAATAGGTTGGCGTCGGTTATTGCGGATCTTGTTTCCGACACCCAATCTGCATTTGTTGCTGGGAGACAAATCTTGGATGGTCCTTTCATTCTTAATGAAATCCTACATTGGTGCAAAAGGAAGAAAAAGCGTGCTATGTTCTTTAAAGTAGATTTTGCTAAGGCTTATGACTCAGTTCGTTGGGATTATTTATTATATGTCCTTGAGGCGTTTGGGTTTGGGTCGATTTGGTGTAAATGGATTCGAGGAACTTTCAGCTTTGCCAAGGCTTCTATATTGGTTAATGGGAGTCCTTCCAATGAATTTGCCTTTCAATGTGGTCTTAGACAAGGAGATCCTTTATCTCCTTATCTTTTTATCCTTGTTATGGAGTCATTCCATTTGTATTTTCTACGTGCGGTTGATGAGGGTTTGTTTAAAGGAATTCTCTTGCAGAGATCGATCTCCATTTCCCATCTTTTTTATGCGGATGATGCTATGTTTATAAGGGAGTGGTCTGATGGCAACTTAAGAAGTATTTTAAACATTCTTAAGTGTTTTTTCCTTGCGTCTGGTTTGCAAATAAATATTCATAAGAGTCAAGTGTTGGGTGTGGGTGTTCCGCGACATGTTGTAGATCAGGCGGCATCTTCTATTGGTTGTTCTATTATGCAAAATAAGTTCCGTTATTTAGGTGTGATGGTAGGAGAGTGTATGTCTCAGCACAAGGCTTGGGATGACACTGTTCTCAAGTTAAAATCGCATCTCTCTAAGTGGAAGGTGAAAACCCTCTCTATAGGGGGTCGATTAACTCTCCTAAAGTCGGTGCTTGGCGCTTCTCCATTGTATAGTATGTAAATTTTTAAGGTCCCTAGAGGTGTTTTGAAGATTATGGAGGCTATCCGAAATCGTTTCTTCAATGGAGCAGATCCTTTGGATAAGAAGATTACGTGGGCTGCTTGGGACAAGGTTTTAGCTTCCAAGAAAAACGGAGGCCTAGGTGTTTCGAGCTTTCATGCGCTTAATCGTGCACTTCTTCTTAAATGGGTGTGGCGGTTTGTGTCTCAAGATGGTTCCCTTTGGTTTCGTGTTATCCGAGCTTTGTATGGTTCTTCGATTTGTTCTCATCCGACACATATGTCGTCCAATTGGTGTTCTATTGTGCGGGAATTACACTTGTTAAAAGATAAAGGGTTCGATTTTAAGTCACATTGTAAAAAACGTGTAAGGAATGGTAAAGATACGCGTTTTTGGCATGACAGATGGATTGGTGATAAACCCCTTAGTGTCAATTTTCCTCGCTTGTTTGCTTTGGAGTTGAACAAAGATGTTTCGGTTGCTGTTAAAATGGATACTTCGGTGAATCATTCCTTTCGTAGAAGCGTACGGGATGGCCTCGAACAACAGCTTCTGGTAGAGTTGTCTACGATGCTGGAATCGGTGTCCTTATCCGATTCTCAAGATCGGTGGATATGCGATTTGACTGGTGATGGAGAGTTTCGGGTTAAAGAGGTACGCAACTACATTGATGACATGCTCCTTCCTTCTCATTCTGAGTCAACAAGATGGGTGAAATATATTCCAATTAAGATCAATATTTTTACTTGGCGAGCTCGTCGGGATTGCTTGCCATCTAAGGTCAATTTGATTCGAAGAGGTGTACACCTAGAGTCACCTAATTGTCCGTTGTGTTCCTCTTATGAGGAGGATGTTCCTCATGTTTTGTTTCGATGCGATTTGGCCCAGCTTGTTTTGCGCCGTATTTGTCGATGGTGGGATTTGGATTGGCAGTTTTGGTCGTCGTTTCCGGAATGGCAGTCTTGGTTCTCTTCTATTCGGATTTCGTCCAAGTTTAAGAATATGTTGGAAGGAGTTTTTTGTGTTGCTTGGTGGTCTATTTGGATGTTTAGGAATCGCACTATTTTTTATAAGAATCCCCCTAGTCGTTCGGCGATTTTTGATAACATTGTGTCTTGTTCTTTCAATTGGTGTCAAAGTCGATGTAATAGGATGCTTTCATGGGAGGATTGGCTAAAAAATCCCCATTTGATTTCCTTGTAATGGTTCCTCTAGCATCTTGCTAGTTAATAATTATCGTTGCCGTTCAAAAGATCAAAAACCGAGGTTACCAACAAAAAGAGAAAAGAAAACTAGATAGATTTTTAGAGTTGTTTACATAAATGGTTTATGTGCAGTGGTTTTTTCAAACTTAAACATCTCTCCACATATATATTAGAGGAACTTGCCAAGTCACATATTCCACTTGGCATAAAAGAATGCCACCTGGCCAAAAAGAATGCCACGTAATAAATCCAGCTCATAAAAACACACGCCTTGCACACAATATGCTTATGTCTTCTCCCCTAATTAAAAAACTACCGAAGTTTTCTCAATCACATTAAAAAACTAGCTGAAATCTCGCACATAATCAATCTATTTTTGTTAATTATTTAAAAAACAAAATCATACTCTTTATTCAAAACACAGATCTTATCACTTCTCATAACCTAATATCACGCACCGAATCAAATCATACTCCTTTATTCAAAACACATAAAATTACGACACTTCAAAAGCTCAGAAACTATGTAAACAACTGATCCGAAGATGATGTTGGTATGTATTCAATCCCGTAATCTTAATAGAATCTGTTTTTTTAATGTAATTAATTTGATCTTAAAATTTTATTTACTTTGATAATTGATAAGTTATGTGTTATTTAATTAGGATTTTCTTCAACTAAATTCCATCTTTTAAATGTCGGTTAGCATTAGAACTACAAATTAGTTGTTTGGAAAGAAAGTCGGCACCAAGTGTTTGATGAAATTCCACAAAAAGAAGTTTGTAGAATTTGAGTTTTGATGCAAATGGATGATTTTATGATTTATTCAAATGGAAATAAATCATAATTCGGATATTTGAAGGCGATGATAGTATAGGGATGATCTTAAGTTTGATTTCAATAAATAAATAGTTAACCTACTGATATTGTCTATAATATTAATATTGGCTTTTTCATTTAGGTTGGACAAAGCCGATATGTACTCGATGACATGCTTAATGCTTTTGGTTATCAGTTCAAATGTTAAAAATGCCAACATGCAGGCTCTCTCTATAAGAATCCACTGTGGTAAATTTATAGCACAAGCAAAATTTCGAGCTTCACTAGATGATTATGAAGCTACAATTAGAGCACACGTAAGGATTCTCTTATCTTATTTAGGGTAACTTTTGACCCATTTCCTTCTAGACTTTTAGTTTATCATGGATTGATAAATTAGTGAGTAATTATGTGACACAGCTACTAACTCTAAATGCCATAAAACAGGACGAACTACAACGAATGAAGGAAAATCATAACCAAACTCATCCAGGTGCAAGCTATTCAATGGGTTTGAATGCTCGCAGAAGCTTGGATCTTTAAAAATTTAGCCTCAACCATCCACTGATGTAACCTTACATGGATTAGGATAATGATGAAGAGACGGAGATCATTGATGAAGCCGAGCATGTCATCTTAGCAGCTACTGAAGCACGCAAAAGTTTGGACACAGGTAGATTTGAAACCTTAACCAGTAACTTTTAAGCTAACTATATTTAGTAACAAAAGCATTAACAACTAAATTTCTGTTACAGGTAATCCAGGTTCAGAGAACCGTGCTCCTTTAAATTATGTTAATGCTAGCCTAAGCTTAATAGCATCTGAGGTAACCGTGCTCCTTTACGCTAACACTTTCCATTTCAGATTCACTCCCTTTAGCATTATCGGGATTGATTGTTAAAATGTATTTAGTAGGATCAAAGTAAAACTAATGGTCTTGACCTATTCAAGAAACACGAGTATTCAAGTTATTGTGGTGGCAAACAATTAGCAATCACGAGACTATAGAAAAGGATTAAAGATATAAAGGTGACTATCTATTTGTTTTGGTACTGAAATTCTTATATAAGGTGTAGCAATGTAGAAATCCATTTTTACTTTTTTAACCAAGATCCTATAAAATTCAAAGCGGAAGACAAAAAATTGCAATTATTGAGAAAGCTCGGAACTTCAATAAGAACATCATTTCTGACAAAGGAAAGAAAAGAACAAATTTGAAATATCAAACGGGCATTTGAGTTGCAAGAAAAAAATTTCAAGGTATGATTTACTTTGAATCAAATTGCGCGGTTTTTCGGAAACTTGATTCATTCTTAACATGTTATGTTGATCCCTTGTCCCACAGGAGCTTAAACAAACACTCTCAACCGCAAAAGTCGGGATGCAATTCATGCTAAGGAAATTCCATGATGAGCTTTAGAATCTCGGTAGACTATTGATCTTCACTTAAATGTAAAAATAATGTGTTTTCATCTACATTTTTATACCTCGATGTGGATATTGTTATAGGTATGTGTATGCATGTTCATGGTCTAGCGAGTGCTACTTCTGGATATCAGAGTCCTTGAGGAAAACCAGAAGCTATATAATCAAGTCAAAGATCTTAAAGGAAATATCAGAGTTTATTGCCGGGTGCGACTAGGATGATTGGACTTTCAAAGTGTAGTGGAGGACGATTGGACTTTCAAAGTGTAGTGGAGAACATTGAAGAAGGAACAATAACTATTAATACCCCTGCAAAGTAGGAAAAGGATGTAGATCATTTAACTTTAACGAAGTATTCGGCCCCTCAGCAAACCAAGGTTGGTGTATCCACTTCTGGTCACTAGAATTTTACGTTGATCATGTTCTGATTATTTACTCGATGATAATGTTTTCATTTGACATATTTTTCTTAGTAGTACTTCAGTACAATTTTGACACAAAAATATGCTTAGGATTGCCTATGTAGTTTCTTTTCTGCTTATTTTTTACGTTGTGTGAATGTTAGGATAAAATGTTTTCTTCTTATTCTTATAGAAAATAAACATTTACAGTAAGCAGATTAAACTTGCTTATTCGTTATCCATATTATTAGTTAAAATGTCACCAATCTCAATCATCGCTTTAGGAAACACATCAAAAGGGATGAAATTCTAATCCAATCATTAAAAGATTAGTATGCTGATACGGTTTTGAATGGATGTATGCATAATTTTCTCTTTTTTAGCATATCTATCTACTCCAAATGCATATATGAATTTTGATAGCTATTTACCGACTGTGATATGTTAGAAGGTGGTAACTGAGATATGACTTATTTTGAATACCAGTCAAATATAACATACATGCTATTTTAAATGAGTACGTGAGAGTTACATGATATTAGTACTCCATTCATCCAAAAAGAGTCCAAATTTGACTTTACGAACTTGAAATTTACATAACTTATTTTAGCTTCTTCAATCACCTATAGGGTTCTGATATAGATTTTTATATACCCAGGCATTGTTTATTTGTTGAAAAATAAAATGCAACGACAATAACAGTCTTCATTGTTTGAGTCAAACATACATTATTAATTTGTTAATTTTGTTTGGTTTTATGTAGATGATTAAAGATGTAGTAAATTATATATTTTGGGCTTATTCTATATAACCTAGACCAGTTAACCGTTGTCTCTAAATCAACTATACAAAAACTTTTACAATAGTGCCATATTTGAAAAGCTAAGATGATTGATTGCCTAATTAATAGCAACTTTTTTATAAGGGGATGACAACACGATGATTAGATATATATGAGTGAATGGTAATCATTGTATTGTAATTTATGGATAACTTGTGTTTAGTGATGCAGGCTGAGAGCGTGAAGAGCCGGCATGACTTGGGTGGTAGAATGAGCGAGTCAGGCAACATATCAAAAAGGGTTCAGTGCATATAATATTTAAACCAGAATCCTCAAACATGGTCAAGAGCTTATTTACAAACTGGGAAAGCTTGTGATGTCATAGAAAATGGACTTATAGGTGTTGCATAAGGCATTGAGATTGTTTGTTGTAACTAATCACTCTCTTTGACTTCAATTTTCATTCTGAATAATAATTACTCACACATGTAAGTGGACTGTGGACGTATATAATCTTTTAAGATTAAATATATTGCAGGCTTAGTTGAATAATAATTAGCACCCAATATCTCTATCATGCACTACTCATCGTAACCAACAAACTCATTCTTTTATAGCAATTTTCTACAATGTCAGTTCATTTTGTCTCTCATTTTCGATTTTAATTTTTAATATGACCCATTATAAGTTTGATACTACATTATAAGTCTTACTATGAAGCTGAGATGTTATGGTTTGGTGTTGAACAAAAAGAGGCTAAAGAACAAAAATGTATTGAAGAAATAGAACATGCTAAAAAAACAAAGTATGAACTTGCTAAAGACCATGGAAAACAGATTGCTTCGATGCCAACTATGGATTATTTTAGTGACCATTCCGACATTGAAGAGAGTGATGTTGGGACCAACGATATTGAGAACTTTGACTATGACAATTTACATCTAGGATGGTCTCCGGAGTCATCTCCAAAATTTTATTTTTAGTATCTTTAGAATGGTTTTATTTGAGTTTTACGTGTTAGTAATGCTTCCAATATTAAAAACTTAATGTCTTAATCATGTTTTAATTTATTTACTCTGGTTAAAATTTTACAATGCTAATATGCAATTAGACAATTTTGAAAGGATATGTTTATCATTAACAAAATAAATATATAACTTTAAACTTAAATGTATGGACCTAATAAGTAATAATATTGTTAAATTTATATAACGCTAGCCCGTCCATCGGACGGGTCATGCGACTAGTATGAATATATGAACCATCACAAGGATTTATTACCTATATTACTGGAGTAGGACAACGGAAGCTGGTTTTCGTTCACGGTAAACGCTTATGAAGAGGGGTGTTGCAATCACAAACAAACCTGGAATATCTTTAATTCGCAACAGAGCAAAAGATAGAAACTTCAAAGACTCTAAACATACTGTAAAAGTGATTAATTAATAAGAAATTCCTTAGCATATTTATATAGGCCCAACTATTGTATAGTATTTTTAAACCGACTCGAAGTGTAGAGTTTTCTAATTAAACAATAATCCTAATAAAACAAATAATGATAAACTTAAAATATAACTAGACTTCTGATAAATCGTACTGTAATTCTAATCCAAAATAAATCTGGTAGAACCAACATTTATTCTTTATTATCTCATGAATTTTAATACTCTGTCATTTTCCTCTTTCTAAATATAATTCGATCACTAGTTCTCAGTAGGAGGTATCACCTGGGCCTAGGGGATAGTGCATGGTTGCACATATCTTCATTTCATTATTCTTTTGTGGGCACAACATAATATGCTTTTCCTTTGCTTCGGATGTTGTCGTTTGGACTTCATCAACAAGGACAAAGTGTGAACTTGTGACTCTTAGATAATAAAGACCCACAAAACTATCGGGTTTCGCCCATTTATTGCTAGAGCTAATTTAGTCTGTCTTTTATTTAATGTCATCTAATTTTCCTTGTTTAGTGAATCTAATCAATATATTTGTTCATTTTTTCTCTAATTTCTACATGGTATCCCATCTATGAGTTCATTATAAGTGAGTATGCATAAACATTATTCGCGAATCCATTGCTGAAATTCTGTTGTATCCCGTTTCTGTGTGGCTTAGCTCGACCAACGAAATAGTTTAATTGATGCCATTGTTCACACGTCGCTTGAATTAGTACATCACGTGGCCAACTTTGTTCGGTCTAAGTAAATTCTTGTAACTAAAATAAATTGATTGCTGTTGGTATTAGCCGAATATATTATTGTATAGGCCCAAATATAATTGTTTTGAGATTAGCCCATGTGTTAGCTTATATCAAGTTACCTTGTATCTTATATATCATAGACATTATTAATGATTTAATCAAGGCGGGAAGGGATCCGGTGATAAGAAAAATTAAAATGAAAAGAATAAAAAGAATTTCTAACTACACATTTCAAACAAAAGAGAGAATTTTAAGAGAGATGCATCTAGAATGTGTAGTTGTGGTTTCTTCTTATCATTCTTATTTAAATTTTTCCACTTATTTGATCCTAACACTTTTTCGATATCCAATCGATAATCAGAGCCTACCATTAAAAAAAAAAAAAAAAGTCACCCCTTCTTCGTTTGTTCTTATTGTTGTACATTTTTTTTTTTTTTTTTTTTTTTTTTTTTGCCTCTCTTTTGATTTGCTGCTTGCTTGTTGCTTCCATAACTCAAAAAAGCCAAAAACAACTCCTGTGCATTAATAGATACTCCCTCCGTCCCATAATATAAGTCCATTTTAACATTTTCAAAGTCTCTTTACTCCGACTTTGACCTTAATTATTTTTTTCTGTGTTGTATAATACTTGTCGAAAAGTATATCAATGAAAATGCATTTAAAACACAAATTTATTTATATATTTTTCATCAAGTATTATATAACACGAAAAAAAATAATTAAAATCAAAGTCGGAATAAAAAGACTTTGAAAAAGTCAAAATGGACTCTTATAATTTTGGACGGAGGGAGTAGCTTTTATGCATCATATCAGAACCCTATCAACAGTCGAACCTTATTTTTTTCTTGCTACTTGCTTGAATAATATATACTTTGCCTGCTATATTTTTTGTTCGCTTGCCACCTGCTGTTTTTAAATCACTTTCTTGCTTACCTCTGCTTCACATAATCACCATCATTCTAACCTATAACCATGACTGGTGATGCCATCCCCAATCCACAAGCTCCTTTGACCCAACATGTGTATGGTTTCACTACTCAACTTCAGTGGCCCAGTACATGCCCACAAAAATTCAATAGGCTTTGTTTCAACTGTGACATCCCAAGTCGTAGCCCAGTCCAGCTTACACCTCAGGCCCAATTCGCGCAACTCCAGACCCATACTCCAGTTATGGAGTAACATTTTTCATATTCTCTTGTTCCATATTATAGTGCTTCTACAATGCTTCTCCTGTATTCCACTGGCGTTCCAAACTATGACATTTCAAGACCCGGCTTGACATATGGACACGAACACCTCATCACATCTAGCGGATAACACATATAAACTCACTACTATTCATAATAAAAACATTTATCCCTCTATAATTGTTAGCAATGGTCAATCTATACCCGTAATTGCCAAACTCAAAAGCTTCTTCTCGGTTGTGACAATACTGGCGATCTTTATCCTTTGTATCCTATAAATACAAAGGCATTCTAGGCTTTCTCATAATTCACACACACAACCCTAAAACCTCTTCCTTTCTCCCCCTTGTTTGACTAGTCGATCACCCCAAAATCAAAAGGGTTTTCGAACCCTTTGATCATCCAAGAAGTTGATTGATCTAAGGGTTTAATAACCTTAGTCGATCGCAGGTGTTCCCGAAGAATAAACCGTATACCGAACGGCGAAGTGGAATCAGACAACGGCAGACACATGTAGAACGAAATCATATGAAACCAGAAATATGCAGAACCAGATAGTATCAGATACAGAACCAGGAGAAACCATGTGATCAGACAAATGTAGAACCAACAGAATCAGATAGAATCAACTACTAGATGCGGAACCATATATTAATTTACATATCCATAGAAATAAAACAAAAAGTCTGTATCCAAAAATCTAAAAAATCTAAAAAAAAAAAAAAAGAAAAAAAAAAAAAAAAAAAGAAAAAAACTAACGAATATTTAATTCCACAAACCCATAAACTACCAATCACAATTTAATAAATCAAATGAATGAAACATATATGCCATCCACCACAATCGAAATAATCGAACCAATTTCATATGGGTTTTGCTAACCTCTACCCACTGTGCAAATATTAATCTGTTTATAAAAGGAATGTTTTAATTCATTTAAATGAAAATTATGTTCAAATATAGTAATTTACAAGTTTATTTAATATGTAATTAATGCATTTTTTAGTTAATTAATAAAAGTTTGTGTTCATTAACTATACATTAACCTTTACCCAGTGGGCATTGTTTAGCAAAATCCATTTCACATTAACTCCCACCGACCAAATATCATAATATTGATTTAATTGACCCATGGATTCTTTTGGTATATATACCATCCAACTATTATATAATGGAAAGTACTTGATTAAATCATTAATAATGTCCTTATATATAGGATACAAGGTAACTTGTCAAATTAGTTAAAACATGAGCTAATCCTAAAACAATCATAGTTGGGGCTATACAATAATATATTCGGCTAATACACCCTCGCAGTTAGAGCAGGATGCCTACGGACGTTTAAAATGGAGCGAAAATCTTGAAAGAATGCACTAGGGAGACCCTTGGTAAAAATATTTGCATATTGAAATATGGACACAAGACCCTTTGCCACAAAATAACAAGCAAAATGAATATCAAGCTTTATATGTTTGGTGCACTGATGTTGAACTGGATTATTGCAAAGATATAAAGCACTGACATTATTATAATAAACTAAAGTAGTAGTAAAATCGGGTGCTCGTTTTCGCCTATATCCACCTCATAATACATAATTCGTAATACCAACACAACCCTTTATAGACACCAAGTTACCAGGGCCTTGGAGTTGAATAGATGCAAGACTTGTTACATATTATAAATGTGCTATATATCAGAAGTCTAAGGAAAACAAGAATATAGTTCATAAACGTGACTCGCTAGTTGACAATCATCCATGTAATGACGTCTCATATTGGACATCCAATATTCATCCCTATAATTATATATGAACTTTGACCCCGATAGTTAAATAAGTTGTATACACAAATAAAAACGAAAACTTCATATTAGTCTTAATGCATATTGTGCCCAAACAACACAATCGACTATGGAGTTTTGAGCAATCATATTCATGGGTAAACAATGCAAATATAGAATACGATAATATGAATGAAAAATACTCATAACCATTATATACTATTCATAAATAGAACTCCTTAACGTTCCAAATATCAAAATACAAAAATTAAAATGTTGGCAAATCTTCAACATAACGAAGCCGAAAATGTCATTAGCATGTTGCTCATGCTTATCAATATGGACCTTAATAACTTCAATATCATTCCTAGCAACCACTTCACGGATGTAATGAAAGTTGCGAAGAATATGTGGATTGCCTTTCTGTATTCGTGGTTCATTTGCAAGTAGGATTGCACTTGAATTATAACAATACAGTTTCATAGGGTTTTCGATACTTTGAACAACACCAAGATCACCTATGAACTTATTCATCCAGACAACCAACTAAGCAACTTTTGAGACAACGATGCATTCTGCTCCTATAGATAATAATGCAATGGTGCCCTGTTTCGAGCTTCTCCACGCAACCACTCCTCCATTCAAACGAAGACATAGCCGGATTGAGATCAAGTATCATCTCAATCTGTTTGGAACCCAACGATAGTGTAACATTTTATATCTAGCTCTACTTCCAAACCACCATAAACCAACAACATATCTTTAGACCTTTGTAAGTATTGCAATATGTTCTTTACAGCACACAAGTGTTCCTCACTTGGATTCCTGTTGATATATACTCTTCATGCTCAATGTGAAAGATACATCAGGTCTAGTGCAAGGCATATCATACATTATGGATCCAATTGTTGCTCCGTGAATCGCTCTACTTCCGAATCACAAGGTACACATGCAATTGTTATTATGTTCCTTATTTTGATTAGTCATGTGCGTGTAATTGAACTACTAGAATGGGAAAAAGTTTTGATATACAACGTTTACTATCAATTTTCACCATCAACTTCATGTTTTGGTTTTGTAGATTGAGTTAATTTTTCCATGCTTGTTGATTGTGTTTCGGCCTTTAAGGATGTGTGAACAACTTCATCTAGAGTCTAATTTTTGAGGGACATTATAGCCTGAATATCGTTATTATGAAGATTGTTGTTGTACCTCGGACTCTCTCAATAGATTTCAGAGTAAATTGAAAGCGTAGTCCTTACATTTTGAAAGCGTTAGCGCCGTCCTTGTGAGAAGCATTTGGTACGAATATATTTCCTGTCCTAATGTGAAATGACTTAAATGCCCTTGCTTTTACTAAAATTTTGTAATTTCACTTGTACACTTTAGTCACTTTACTACAAGGACGGTTTTTATATTCACAAAACAAACAGGGAAACAAGTAAATGCAAGAAACTTGTAGATCAATTTGTCCAACTCGATGCGTACTTTAACATATCATGAGAATATGAATACATATTATACAATAGTTTGCGTGTCTCGATCGTACATAGCTTTGTGGTCTAAAGAAAAAGAAAAATAAATAAATAAATAAATAACCAAGATATGTAAAGTTGAAGATGATTATGTGTAAAATGACCAAAAAGGAGGTTGAAGATGATTATGTGGTGTAAAATGACCAAAAGGGAAGATTGAAGATGATTATGTGTAAAATGACCAAAAGGCCCATCACATGACCTGCGCATGGCCAATTAACGACTTTTTTTAACAGACTAACGATCAAAGGAGCGTTGTGATATAAACTAACAACCACAGGGACACGCAATGTAATTATTGAAAATTTAAAAATAAAAGGCGAAAGTGTGTGTAAATAACATGGACGTGATTTATAAATAACTTTAAATTTAAGAGAAAGTCAGAGTATATCAAACATTTTGAGGATCTTGCGCAAACAAAACATAATATTATTAAAGGGTTGACAATGGGTCACTCATCCAAAATCTCATCACTCACTCACAACCAATCCTCTTATGCCACATCATTCAACTACTTTTTCCATCACTCACTCATTTTTTGTTGGCAATGGGTCATTCACTACATACCTTCACTCTCTTCAATCTTCTTTTTCTTTTTTTTTAAACAAAACTAAAATTCCATTAAAATTAAAAAAATATTACATAATATTACTAAAAAACATAAAATAACCAAAATTCCATTAAAATTAAAAACCGAACATAAAACTAACGTAAAAACATTAAAACTTAACTTAAAAACATTAAATCCTACAAACTATACGACCACCCGTATTTGGCGCATATCTCGCGTTTCCTACTGATGA